>CM038679.1:213094788-213474812 GCA_021605205.1 Aegilops longissima | reverse complement strand
GCAGGCGACCATCACCGTCCGTGGCAACTTTGTTGCCATATTGACCATGATGTCACACTGACGGGTTGTCGGCCGCGGTCCATGGCGGCCAGAGCCCTCAGTCGAGAGATACCCGAAGGCGGCCAGGCCTCCTCTAGTCGGCCTGGGATATGGCCGGCTCCCAGCCGCCGGCTTGCTCCCTCCCTCAATGGAGGCGCCTCATTAAGGAGACATGATGAGATATGGCTACAGTGATCGCCGCCAAGGCGGCCTCACTGTAGCCATGCTTACCTCGACAAAGTCCTCATCATCAGGAGTGAGGCAATAGTAACCAGCCCCCGACAAGGTCCCCAGCGGTGGGACCAGCTTGTCGACCAGGAAGCCGTCGGCGGCGGGACCCACCGGTCAGCCCGGGCCCGGTGACCAGCGGAGGCTGCAGCGTGAGCGCCGGCGGCTGGGGCCGTGCCCAGCGGATTACCATTGTACCCTTGGAGGGTAGGCCTATATAAACCCCCAGGGCACCCATGCAAAGGGTTGATCTCTTAGAGTTTTAGACACCACATAGAATGAAGAGGAGAGCTAGCCTTTCCCTTCTTCTTCCTCTCGCCGAACAGCTCAAGGAGCCTCTTGTAGCTAGTTTGTTCATTTAGTGACCATCACGGAGACCCGTGAAACAGCGATGGGGTGTTATCTCCACTGAGAGCCCGAAGTTGGGTAGATTGCGGCGTGCATGTCTTCGCCTCATCCCATTTCCAGGCACCGGCGACGTTTTATTGGCTCCCACAATGATAAGCCACCCGTTGGCATATGTCGCACCTACCACCCGACACCACAGGGACGGACCCGTGTGTCCTGGGAATAATGCAGCCTAAGGGGCGCTCCTAGCTTAAACTAACTTGGAAGATGTCACTTGGTTCTGTAGATGAAGTAGAGTTGATGCAGCTGAAGCCCCGCGTTGAAGGAATGACTCCTCATGATCCACCGGGACCCTGAGCCTCGGGGGGCTCTGGGGGCTCGGGAGGTTCCCTGAGGAGCATCTTCATCTCCTCCAGAACAACGCGGATCCTAGCCTCCTGAGCGCCCGGGACCTGCAAGTTCTGCTGATGGGTTGGCCACGCTCGGCAAGCCGAAGGGCATCAAGCGTGGTTGTGTGGTGGGCCCTCACGGGGGCCCCTGCGTGATGTGCAGCGCTCTGAGATGCGGCCTGTTGAGCCCTGGGACGTCGACGCAGAGACGCAGCCCGGCATCCTCGCCTGGATGGGGGGCTCCGCCCTATGAGCGGCTGTTGCCGGGCATGGCTCTTGCTTCTTGCAGTTCTTGGGTGGTCTTGGTGATGAACTCCTGGGTGGTGGGCACTCCTTGCCCTGTGTTGTCCCGAGGGAAACGTGTCGTGAAGCACGCCTCCAAGTGGTGCCCAAGTGCCTCCCTCATGAGGTTGGCAAGGTCTGAGGCCCTCAAGAAGAGAGCCCCCGAGCCCTGCCCGAGGAGGGTGTCGGGCGCGCCTTCCTATGCGATAGAGGGAGGCGCCCCTGGAACGGGCGCAGATCCTGACGAGGCTCCTAACGCGGGGCCATCTCCTTGAGGTCCTGCGCGGCGTGGCAACTTCTTCTTGGGGAAGGTCTCCGGAGGGTCTTCACTTCTGCTGTCGGGGTCGTTGATTGCTACGGCTTGAAAGGCACGCTCAAGGGAGCACACCGCATCCCTTTCTTCACACGGGACCGTGATGATTCCTCCGCTTCCTGGCATCTTGAGAACGTCGTAGCCGTGATGAATGACCGGCATGAACTTGGCCAGGGCTGGATACCCGAGGATGGCGTTGTATGGCAGGAGGATGTGGGCGACGTCGAAGTCGATGAGCTCGGTGCGGTAGTTGTCGTGCTTGCCGAAGGTGACAGGAAGGCGGACTTGCCCTATCGGTGTGGTGGAACCATAAGTCACCCCTGAGAAAGGCTTGGTTGGATGGAGTTGCTCATAGGGCACTTGGAGGTTGTCGAACATGTTGACGGACAGGACGTTGAGCCCTGCGCTGCAGTCGATGAGAGTCTTGGTAACTTGCGCATTGCTTGATGGTAGGGAGCACAACATAGGAGTCGCTTTGTGGTGGTTCTTGCGCCAGGCTGAATCTGCCGAGTTGAAGGTGATGGCACATTGGGACCACAGTGGGCGTGACCTCGAGCTTGGGGAATGACGTTCACCTCATGAAACAAACTGTTTGAAGATCTGTTGAGAGGCTGGGGCTTGTGCGCCGCCCAAGATACAAGAGATCGCACGCGGATCCTGGAAGCCCCCAGCCCCCTTGTCCTGGTGGTGGTCGTCGTTCCTTCTTGGTGGCGGCAGCGGGGGAAGACCGGCATTGCCACAGGGCGATCCTCGGCGGAGTCCCTCGGGAGCCCTCGTGAGGTTGGTCTACCAGCGATCCTCCTTGAGGCCAGTCACGCCCGATCTGGCGCGGGCCACGGTCATCCCAGCGTCCGCCTCCACATCCTCCTCCATGGCCGTAGCCCCGGTCTTTGCGCTCGGGGCCTCGATCATAGCGTCCTTCTCGTATGGCCCTGAGCTCTTGGCAGTCGCTGGTGTTGTGGGTGTTTAGGTTGTGGAAGGCATAGAACGGTCGGCCGTTCTTGGACGACTCAGGGTGATCTCTGCCTCGCTTGGTGTCAGGCTCCGCTGCGAGCACAACCGCCTCCTTGCGCTTCACGTCCTTGGCCTTGGCCTTCTTTTCTTCCGCTCCTGCAGCTGGCAGCTCGAGGAGAGAGAGGCACCCCTCCTCAACTCTTGCGCACTTGGTCGCCAGGTTGAACAGCTCCTGAGAAGTGCAGAGCTCCTCGTGGATAGCCAGCTCTTCCTTCATCTTAACGTCACTGATGTCGTCGGAGAACACGGAGATGATGGCCTCGTCCGTGACCTTGGGGATCTTGAGGCGGGTGTTGTTGAAGCGGCTGGATGTGCCGGAGAGTTTCCCACGGCTGTTGCTTGATCGGAGCAGGTGCGCCATGACGGTGGTGATCGCGAAGTGCCTGGAAGTTAGCGACAAGCGGTCGCATATCTCGTCGAGGAGGAGATCGAGCCGTGCTGCAGGTTCGAGGAGCAAGCGGGCCCCATCCTTGAGCCATGGAAACCAGTTCGCCATGACTTTTTCCTCGCCGTTAGCCGCCGATGCTCTGCTTTCGTGAAGCTGCAGGAACTCAGCGAAGGGTGGCGGTGCCGTCATAGCGAGGCAGGTCACAGCTTGAACTTGCACAGCCAGCCGGCGCTTCGCCTTCGAGGTGAAACACGGCAGCCAGCTGTGGTTACTGGGCTCGCTTGGAGGTGGAGCTTGGTCTTAGCGGGGGTTCGCGCATAGCCGCGCAGTCTTGATGAGGCTTCTTTCTTGGCAGCGTGCGCGGTATGATGGATCACTTGCCCGGTCTGCGGCGCCTTGGTGCCAAGGAACCGTCTTGGGGGTGAGGTGGTGAAGGCACGCCATAAGCCCCGTCTCCCGCGGCTGGTTGAGGGAGGCGAAGGTGGGCGGCGGAGAGCCCCCTGCGGCGCGGACGAGCTCAGCGACGCGGTCTAGCCACTCCTCATAGAAGTCGTCGACAGGGCGGTAGCGTAGGATCTCGTTCGCCGCGATGAGCGCGGCTCATGCCTCCATGGGAGCGCGGTGCGTGCGGGACGAAGAACCAGCGAGGGGTGGCGATGGAGTGGTGATGCGACCATCTTGCGCGATGGCCGGATGCAACAGGGCGCTGCTGCTCGTTCCCCGCCAGGCGGTGGCTGCGTTGGCGGCAGAGCGAAGCGATGAGGTGGCCCACCTATAGAAAGGCTGTCACGAGGGCGTGGGCGGAGAGGGCAGCCCGGCGCTCAGCTCGAACACGGCGAGCGTCTGCCATGGAAACGACGGAGCGATGGAGCAACGAATCGACGGAAGGGAAACCATGGCGCACCCCTACCTGGCACGACAAATGTCGAATGTGGGGTTCCGGCAAACCCTTAAGGTTCGAACACTGGGGTGCGGCGAAGTCTTTCCCTCCTACCGATCTACGCTCTAGCTCGCTAAGATCTTGCGGACGAACTCGACGAACTCACAACACAGAATGAGACACGGGGTTGCCTCTTGGGCTGATGATGAATAGTACAAGGGAAGAACAGCCTCTTGAGGTTGAGGTGTTCTTGTGCGTGTGTTGGTTTCTCAATCTGTTCGAGTTCGGATCAGATTGCCCCTATAGAGGTGGCTAGCTCTATTTATATAGGCCCTGGTCCTCTTCCCAAATGTTGAGGCGGGAAGGAGCCAACAACAGCGAAGCAAATTTGAAGGGGGACAGCTAGTACAAGCTATCGACAAAAGTGGTCTTCGCTGCGAAAAGCCACAGGGTGGCCTGTCTTGGGCTCCACGATGACCTCCATGCTTGCCATCCTCCTGGTCTTGGTCTTGTTGCACCAATATGGCAACCTTGCACGATGCCTCGGTACTCTTAAATGCAGCCTTGCCTACTTAGCACCAAAGAGGAAATGGGGACCTTGTCATGCTTGGCGCCGCTTTGCACCACTTTGGTGCGGTTAAATCATAGCTTAATCCACGAGTGCCTCGCGAGTTTGCCCGCCTTGATATGTCCTCTCCTCGTGAGCCTGCCTGGCTAGGCCACTCCAGAGGAAGTCTTGCGTCGTCCGCCTCGCGAGGCTTGGACCCTCGCGAGGGTCTAGGATGCCTTGATGATGAAGATGGGTCGTACGGCCCGCTGCCTAGCCACGCCGTGGGGCACAGGCAGGCAAGTCTGGGGACCCCCGTTCCGAGAACGCCGACAATAACTATTTCATGAGGAATCGCATCCGATATAATTATCCATCTCTGATCCATTGCCTACGAGCTTTTCACATATTGACTTTTGCTTAGTTACTTTGCTGTTGCCACTGATACAATTACTACAAAACTACTACTGTTACTTTTGCCACCGTTACTGTTACTTCCATATTACTATGCTACTAAATACTTTATTGTAGATATTAAATTTTCCAGGTGTGGTTGAATTGACAACTCAACTGCTAATACTTGAGAATATTCTTTGGCTCCCCATGTGTCGAATCAATAAATTTGGGTTGAATACTCTACCCTCGAAAAATGTTGCGATCTGTCGGCGTTCTGGGAATGGGGGTCCCCAGACTTGCCTGCCTGCGGCCCACGGTGTGGCATTGCTAGCGGGCCTGTACTGCCCATCTTCATCGACAAGGCATTCAAGGCCCTCGCGAGGGGCCAAGCCTCGCGAGGCGGACGATGCAAGACCTCCTCAGGAGCGGCCTCTCTGGACAGGCTCACGGGGACCAGAGATATCAAAGCGGGGCAAACCTCGCGAGGCTCTCGTGACGTGAACCATGACGATCAGGATCAGAGGGGCGCCAGGTGGGCGCTAGCGCGCGCAGCGTCCTTGTTTCCTCTTTGGTGTTAAGGAGGCCAGCGCAGGCGTGGAGTTCCGAGGCATCGGGGAAAGGTTTCCATATCAGTGCAATGAGACCAGGAACAGCAGGCCAGCAGGACAGAGGTCACCGTGGAGCCCAAGATGGCGTCATCACCAGAGCCTTTCGCAGGCGAAGACCGCTTTTGTTAGGATAGCTTGTACTAGCTGTCCCCTTTCAAATTAGCAGCCGTTGTTGGCTCCCTTCGCGCTCAATATTTGGGGAGAGGACCAGGGCCTACATAAGTAGAACTAGCCACCACAGTAGGGCATCTTAGCTTGATCTCATCTGATCGAGTCCTCACCCCCACAAGTTCGACGAGCACAAGAACACCTCAACCTCAGGAGGCTGTTCTTCCCCTTGTAATGTTCATCATCAGCCCAAGAGGCAATCCACCACCACACACTAGTGTAGGGTATTACACCAAAATGGTGGCCCGAATCAGTATAAATCTTGTGTCCCTTGTGTTGTGATTTCGTCTAGTTCGTCCGCAAGATCTTAGTGAGCTAGGGCGTGGATCGGTAGGAGGGAAAGAACTTCGCGTGCACCCCAGAGTTCGAACCTTAAGGGTTTTGCCGGAACCCCACATCCGACATTTGGCGCACCATGTAGGGGTGCGCCATAGCTTCCCTTCCGTCGATCGGCGCTCCGTCGCTCCGTCGTCTTCATGGCGGACGCTCGCCGCGCTCGAGCTGAGCACCGGGTCACCCTCACCGCCCGCGTTGCTCAGACGGCTCCCGTCGGTGGGCCACCTCGTCATTCTCCCTCCTGCCGCCAACGCAGCCACCGGCCCGGCGGGGAACGAGCAGCAAGTGTCCTCGCTGCACCCATTGCTGCGGCAGGACGGCCGCACCGCCACTCCATCGCTGACCCCGGCCAGTCCCTCGTCCCACGTACCTCACGCTCCCATGGATGCGCATGCCTCGCTCCTCATGGTGAAAGAGCTCCTGCGCTACCGCCCGGTCAAAGACCTCTACGAGGACTGGCTCGATTGCGTCACCGAGCTTGTCCGCGCCACAGGGGGCTCCCTGGCGCCGTCCCACTCTCTGCCTCGCCCTCCGCCAGCCACGTGCGACGTGGCTCATGGAGCGCCCCCACCGCCTCTGCCCCAAGACGGTGCCTTGGTGCCAAGGCGCGCGGCCCCACGGCGCGATCCACCACGCCCGGTGCCTGTGCGCGAATAGAGAAGCTGCCAAGAAATTCCTCGGCCGTGAGAAGCTGCATCTATGCTCCCCGCGCCACCTCGCCAAGACCTCGCGCTACCCGCGGTGGCGGCACGCGGGCCTCACCAAGACCAAGCTCCACCTCCGAGATGGGCCCCGGCAACCACGGCCGGCTGCCGCGCCTTCACCCCCCAGCTGCGTAGCGTCGCCCGGTCGAGCAAGTTCAAGCCGGATCTACCTCCTCGCTACGACGGCACCCTCGACCCCACGGAGTTCATGCAGCTCTACGAGCTGAGCATCAAAGCGGCCAACGGCGACGAGGAAGTTATGGCGAACTGGTTTCATATGGCTCTCAAGGATGGTGCCCGCTCCTGGCTCCTGAACCTGCCGCAAGGCTTGATCTCCACTTGGGACGAGATGCGCGACCGCTTCGTCGCCAAATTCCAGGGCACTCGCGACTGCCCGCCGGCTGCTGGTGACCTGTCCCTCCTAGACTGGCCGCGGGTGACCTCAACCTGGCGACCAAGTGCGCAAGAGCTGAGGAGGGGCGCCTCTCCCTCCTCGATCTGCCAGCTGCTGGCGTAGAGGAGAAGAAGGCCAAGGCCAAGGACGTGAAGCGCAAGGAAGCAGCCGTGCTCGCAGCAGAGCCGGACACCAAGAGAGGCAGTGACCAACCCGAGTCATCCAAGGGCGGCTGACCGTTCTACGCCTTCCTCAACCTGAACACCCACAACACCAGCGACTGTCAAGAACTCAGAGCCATTCGTGAGGGCGCCGGTCGGCCTTCTGGCCTGCTGACGGGGCTCTGGCAGAAGAGAGGAGGGCGTGGAGGGCCGGACGCTGACGGCTGTGCCCGCTTGGGAGTGGCCTGACAGCCTCGTGAGGACCGCTGGCAGGATCATCCTCGCGAGGGCGCCTGGAGGGACCAGCCTCGTGAGGATCGTCCTTAGGGCAACGCCGGTCTTCCCCCGCTGCCACCACCACCAAGAAGGAATGACGATCACCATCAAGACGAGGGGGCTTGGGGCTTCCAGGAGCCGCGCGCTATCGCCTGCATCTTGGGCGGAGCCCAGGCCCTAGCCTCACAGTGCATCTTCAAACAGTTTGCTCGTGAAGTGAATGCAGTCCTCCCCAAGCTCGAGGCCACGCGCCCGCTCAGGTGGTCCCAGTGCGCCATCTCCTTCGACTCGGCAGACCAGCTCAAGTGCGCAGCCACCGCTGGCGCCCTCCCAATGATTTGCTCACCAATCATCAGCAACGTACAAGTCAGCAAGACCCTCATCAACGGCGGCGCAGGGCACAACGTCATGTCCGTCGACACGTTCGACAACCTTCAAGTGCCCTATGACCAGCTTCAGCCTACCAAGCCCTTCTCAGGAGTGACCAACGGTTCCACCACACTGATAGGGCAGGTCCGCCTCCCTGTCGCCTTCGGGGAACGCAGGAGCTACCGCACCAAGCTCATCGACTTCGACGTCGCGCACATCTGCCTGCCATACAACGCCATCCTTGGGTATCCAGCCCTGGCCAAGTTCATGGCAGTCACACACCACGGCTACAACGTCCTCAAGATGCCGGGAAGCGGCGGAATCTTCACGGTCCCATGTGAAGAGAGAGATGTGGTGTGCTCCCTCAAGCACGCCTTCCAAGCTGCAGCAATCGACGACCCCGACAGCAAAGGCGACGGCCCTCCTAAGGCCCTCCCCAAGAAGAAGAAGCAGTCGCTCCGTGCAGGATCTCAGGAGGATGGCGTTGCAGCTGGAACCTCGTCAGTATCAGCGCCCGCTCCAGGGGCGCCTCCCTCCATCGCATAGGAAGATGCACCCGGTGCCCTCCTCGGGCAGGGCTCGGGGGCTCTCTTCTGGAGGGCCTCGGACCTTGCCCACATCACGAGGGAGGTGCTTGGGCACCACTTGGAGGCGAGCCTCGCAGCACGTTTCCCTCAGGAGAACACATGGCAAGGAGCACCCACCGCTCAGGAGTTCATCACCAAGACCACTCAGGAACTGCAAGACGCAAGGGCCATGCACGGCGACCGCCGCTCACGAGGCGCAGCCCCCCATCCAGGCAAGGATGTCGGGCTGCACGTCTGCATCGACGTTCCAGGGCTCAACAGGGCCGCATCTCAGGAGCCTTTCTGGCCTTCGCGTGTGGGCCATTGCGAGGGTCCACCACACAGCTACGTTCGCATGCCCTTCTGCATGTCGAGCGTGTTGTCAGCCTATCAGCGCAACATGCGGCGTGTCCTGGCGGCTCAGGAGGCTAGGCACCACGCCGTCCTGGCAGAGATGGTGACGGTCCTTAGGGAACCACCTGAGCCCCCAGAGCCTCCTGAGGCTCAGGGCCCCGGTGCCTTGTGAGGAGCCATTCCTTTGCCGCGTACTTTTAGCTGCCCCAACTCTCCTTCATCAACAGAACCAGGTGACATTTTCCAAGTTCATTTAGCTGGGAGCGCCCCTCGGGCTGCATTATTCGCAGGCCGCGTGGGTACGTTCCTGTGACATCATCCCCAAGCCGCTTGTGCCTGACCCAGTGGCATGTATCTTTCTGCATTTACCCAAGCTTATTTGCCTTCCATGCTTAATCTGCCTATGATTGTCACCTGCCCGATTACCACCTGGTCGATCGTCGCCTCCCACGAAGCCTCCTCACACAGGCACGGCGCTGGTGCATGGGTCCGTCCCTGCCACGTCGACAAACCTGAGCGGTCGAGCTCTGGCTCGCGGCACTCCCTGCGCACGTCACCTCATCAGGCCCTCAGTGCCCTCGTCTCCTCATAGAGCAACCAGTGGCAGACTGGCAACCATAACGGCACAACCATGTTTCTCCTTGTGCTGGCTCGCAGGAATATCACGAGGATAGCACCAGGCGGCACCACGAGCTCCCACATCTTCCAAGTAATCCGCTTGCACGTTAAAAGGGGGGATCCTGAGCATGGTGACTCACGAGCTGTTACTTGCTCTCCAGCCCTCACCCCCTGGCCTTGTCCACGGCATCGCGACTTGGCATACCAGCGGAAGCTGAGCTCGCTCGAGGGCCGGGACCTGAGGACGTAGAGCACGAAGGAAAGCATCGGAACGGGGAGGAACCGTACGGGCCTAACCTAGATACACCGCGGATGATTGCACACAGGTATGGTGCAGCGCGGAGAATCGACCCCGAACTGCCAAGATAAGTCACGAGCTCGGAACAACTAAGTTGTCGGAACCTAGGCGCTACGCCCGCTGCATCCCTGTTGCGGCCACGTCGCATCCCTTTCCTGCCTTACCATAGCTGCTTGGGCGCTAAGGGGGACCTCCTGAGCATCGCGCCTCAGGGGCTCTTACTGGACCTCGGGCCGCTCACCTCCTGGCCTTGACCACGGCACGCGACCTGGCATACCAGCGACGGGTGCAGCCTGCCTGGGGACCGGGACCTGTCAGCGTAGAGCAACAAGCTATCGTGAGGATGGAAAGGGGAGACCGAACCTTAACAGGACACTACTAGAAAAAGGGCTATAGATGGGATTGACACTAATGGCGCACCAGACAATTGGTGCGCCATTAGTATATACTAATGGCGCACCAGCTGCTGATTAGAGTTGAAACTACTAATGGCGCACCAGGCAAAGGGTGCGCCATTAGTATCAATTTTTTTTTGAACTAGTGCGCCTGTCCAAACATACTAATGGCGCATCCAGATAAAGTGCGCCATTAGTAGTTGTAACTACTAATGGTGCACCCGTCCGAAAGTGCGCCACTAATGTTGTTTTTTTTATTATATTTTTTATTCCTTTTTCTGCAATACTACTAATGGCGCACTGCTGATCAGTGCGCCATTAGTATCCGGTGTGCGGCGTCACTCGATACAAGAAGAGGAAGAAAGCTCCTCGAAAAGTGGTGTGGTATTTTCCGATCACTCCTCGTCTGCAGCGGTATTTCGCGGACCCTAAGGTAGCAAAGCTCTGCGTTGGCACACGGATAGGGAGGAGAAGAAGCGAAGATGGCGCAAATGATCCGGAGATAGATAAAAAGACAAGATTTGAGTCACCCTAAGGATGCGAGCGATGCAAGCGTTGAACCAAGACTCGAATTTGGGAACGATCCAAGGAACATCATGTTTGGCGCGAGCACCGATGGAGTCAATCCGTTTGGCAGCAGAGAAGCACACATAGCACTGGCCTGTGTTTGTGTGGATGTACAACCTTCCCCCTGGTTGTGCATGAAGAGGAAGTACATTCACATGAGTATGCTAATTGAAGGGCGAAACAACCAGGGAACGACATCAATCATATTCGGGCTGATGAAAGAGGAGCTTGACACGCTGTGGAAAACGCCAGCCAATACGTGGGACGCCACGGAGAAAGAATATTTCCCTATGAGAGCCGCACCGCTCACGACGGTGCACGACTATCTCGATTACGGATATCTCATGGGCAGGTAGTCCATGGATTTTACGGATCGTAAGGTGCATGGATGACACAACGTATCGCCAGCTAGATAGAGATCCGGGTCTTGAAAACCATATTCATGGGACATCAAAGGTGGCTTAGCGGCGATGACCCGTGGAGGAAACGCAAGGATCTGTTCGATGGTGAAACCGAACCTAAAACGCCTGTACGAGGAGCGGCGAGAAATAGACAAGCTGTTGAAAATTGGAAAGACTGCCTTGCTTAGGAAAAAGAAGCAAAAGGCGCCAGAGCCGGAAAGAAGCGAAAAGGCGCCAGAGCCGGAAAGAAGCGAAAAGCGCCGAGCCGGAAAGAAGCGAAGGCGCCAGAGCAGCTGCTGAAGGTATGGAAAACGAGGTCTGTTTTACGGGACTTGCCGTCTTGGAAGATCCACCGTGTGCCTCACAGCCTTGATGTCATGCATATCACGAAGAACGTGTGCGAGAGTCTGCTTGGTACCCTGCTCAACATGCCGAGAGGACCAAAGATGGGCGAAAGCAAGGGCAGACTTGAAATCAATGGGCATCGGCGCAGGAGCTTCACGCTAATGATGATGATGATGATGATGAGGCGAAGGAGACACGAAAAGTCGCCGCAAAGGAAAAAGGCCAAGAAGACCGCAAATGACTACCCTCCCGCGTGCTTCACTCTAAGTCGGGAGGAGATCGAGCAGTTTTCACCTGCCTCCTAGGAGTAAAACTTCCTTACGGTTACGCTGGGAAGATAAGCAGATACCTAGACCCAGTGAAGCGAAGTTTAGCGGGATGAAGTCTCACGACATCACGTCTTGATGACGAGATACTTCCGGTTGCAATCCGTTGGATCATGGACATGCACGTCCGTGAAACGCTATTTGGCCTATGCAACTTCTTGACGTCATCTCTCGGAAGTAGATTGGCGTGAGGCAACTCAGAAGGCTACGAGGAAGAGATCGTGGTGATACTATGCGAGCTTGAGATGTACTTCCGCCCGCATTCTTGACGTTATGGTGCATCTGCTGGTCCATATAGTGGAGGATATCATCCAACTCGGGCCGATGTTCCTGCACAACATGATGCCGTTCGAAAGGATGAATGGTGTCATCAAAGGATACGTTCGCAACATGTCACGTCCAGAAGGAAGCATAGCCAGGGGCTTTCTGACCGAAGAGTGCATCTCCTACTGCACGAATTATCTAGGCATCGAGAACCCAGTTGGTCTGCCCGTCAACAGGCACCTCGGCAGGCTCGCTGCATGGGGTTACCGTGAGGGTCGCCGCGAAATGCATGTCGACTTCTAGGGTCGACTCGCCGACTTTGAAAGAGCAAACCTAGTCACGCTACAACACATAGACGTGGTCGATCCTTGGGTGGTAGAGCACAAAACGTTTATTAAGAAGACGTACAATGACCGAGGCCAACAGAGGACGGACGGAGATATACTCAAAGAGCACAACTCATGTTTCAGCGTTGGTTCAAGCGAAGCTTCGTCGTACCCTTTACATGAGGATTCTTCCGCGGAAGAACAACTCATATTCGCCTTGTCACAGAGGCGCGAGCACAACTCGATGACCTATGAGGCGTCACGATATCAACGGCTACACATTCTACACGAGGCCAAGGACATGAAGAGCGATGGTTATCGTAACTCCGGGTAACGATGGAATCCTACACGGTAGCGACAAGGATAGATACTACGGAAGGATCGAGGAGATCTGGGAGCTGAGCTACGCTGGAGAGAAGGTCCCGATGTTCCGTGTCAGATGGGCCAAGAACGTCATAAAATAAGACCGGTATTTCACCACCATGGTCATACCCGAAGCCAAATCCAAGACCATGGGCATAAGCGTCACCGCTGAAAAATGAGCCATGGGTGCTGGCTTCCCAAGTGGACCAATGCTTCTTCATTACCGACCCGCCAAAGCCCGGTCGTGTTGTCGTGAGGAGAGGCAAAAGGAAGATCATCGGATTGGATGGAGTAGCCAATGAGCAAGACTTCGACAAGTACTGGCGACCGAGGATCGAACATGGCGACGATGATGAAGTAGCAGCATACACCACAAGAAGAAGCAGGACCACCCTACCTAAAGGACGTCCGTTCCATAGAAGAACTCCATTTGCGAAAAAGAAGGGCAAGAAGATTGTGAAGAGATAGCTAGCTAAGATCGATTGTATTTAAATCGAGACTTCATATCTCGATTGTATTTCATGGGCACTTTTGAACTATCATGAATATTTTTAATTTCATGGACACTCGATCTCGATCCCCTCCATCTCGATCGCTATCCCACCTCGCCAGATCCGGTCCACGCCGCCGCCGCCGACCGCCCGCACCATCAATTCCCCTACTCAACCGCCGCCGCCGACCCCCGCACCCTCCCTACTCAACCGCCGCCGACCCCCGCACCCCGCACCTCCCCGCTCCACGGGCACTTTTGAACTATCATGAATATTTTTAATTTCATGGACACTCGATCTCGATCCCCTCCATCTCGATCGCTATCCCACCTCGCCAGATCCGGTCCACGGCCGCCGCCGCCGACCGCCCGCACCCTCGATTCCCCTACTCAACCGCCGCCGACCCCCGCACCCCCGCACCTCCCGCTCCACGGGCACTTTTGAACTATCATGAATATTTTTAATTTCATGGACACTCGATCTCGATCCCCTCCATCTCGATCGCTATCCCATCTCGCCAGATCCGGTCCACGCGCCGCCGCCGACCGCCCGCACCCTCGATTCCCTACTCAACCGCCGTCGCCGACCCGCACCTCTCCCATACTCAACCGCCGCCGACCCCGTCACCCCGCACCTCCCGCTCCACGGGCACTTTTGAACTATCATGAATATTTTTAATTTCATGGACACTCGATCTCGATCCCTCCATCTCAATCGCTATCCCACCTCGCCAGATCCGGTCCACTGCCGCCGCCGCCGACCGCCCGCACCATCGATTCCCCTACTCAACCGCCGCCGCCGACCCCGCACCCTCCCTACTCAACCGCCGCCGACCCCCGCACCCGCACCTCCCGATCCACGGGCACTTTTGAACTATCATGAATATTTTTAATTTCATGGACACTCGATCTCGATCCCCTCCATCTCGATCGCTATCCCACCTCGCCAGATCCGGTCCACCGGCCGCGCCGCCGACCGCCCGCACCCTCGATCCCTACTCAACGCCGCCGCCGACCCCCGCACCTCCCTACTCAACCGCCACACCCCCGCCGACCCCCGCACCCCGCACCCTCCCGCTCCACGGGCACTTTTGAACTATAATGAATATTTTTAATTTCATGGACACTCGATCTCGATCCCCTCCATCTCGATCGCTATCCCATCTCACCAGATCCGGTCCACGGCCGCGCGCCACCACCGCCCGCACCCTCGATTCCCCTACTCAACCGCCGCCGCCCGACCCCCGCACCCTCCCATACTCAACCGCCGCCGACCCCGCACCCCCGCACCTCCCGCTCCACGGGCACTTTTGAACTATCATGAATATTTTTAATTTCATGGACACTCGATCTCGATCCCTCCATCTCAATCGCTATCCCACCTCGCCAGATCCGGTCCACCGCCGCCGCGCCGACCGCCCGCACCTCGATTCCCCTACTCAACCGCCGCCGACCCCGCACCCTCCCTACTCAACCGCCGCCGCCGACCCCCGCACTTCGCACCTCCCCGCTCCACCGGCATGCATTCTTGTTTGATGATATTTTTTAAAAATTATTACTGTCTTATAAAAAATATATTACTGTTATGATTTAAACAATTTTGAACATATTTAAACACAAATAAGTATCAAACAACATTTTAAATGCATAAAAAAATCGTGGAGACTGGGAATCGAACCCAGGACCTCCTGGTGTGAGATCTAGCTGCTGACCAGTCGAGCTAGTAGAGAAGACTTGATGTGTATCAGGTCAGGTGGTAGTGTAACGCCCCCGATGCGGCTATATCTCCCACGTGTCGAGGCACGACTTAGAGGCATAACCGCATTGAAAGCAATGTCGCAAGTGAGGTAATCTTCACACAACCCATGTAATAATTAAGGAAAGATACATAGTTGGCTTACGATCGCCACTTCACACAATACATAAATAAACATCCATCATTGAGTACACTCAAGGTCCGACTACGGAACCAAAATAAAAGAAGATACCCCAAATGCTACACAGATCCCGAATCGCCCCAACTGGGCACCACTCATCGATCATCTGGAAACGACACATAGTAACGACCACGTTCCTCGTCGAACTCCCACTTGAGCTCGGTTGAATCACCTGACCGCCTCATCGGAACCTGCAACTGTGTTTGGAAGTATCTGTGAGTCACGGGACTCAGCAATCTCACACCAGCGAGATCAAGACTATTTAAGCTTATAGGAAGGATAGAGTAGTAAAGTGGAGCTGCAGCAAGCGACTAGCATATATGGTGGCTACATCGCAAAAGAGAGCGAGAAGAGGAGCAAAGCACGGTCGTGAAGCTAGTAGCGATCAAGAAGTGATCTGAACTACTTACGTCCGACATAACTCCAACACCGTGTTCACTTCCCGGACTCCCGAGAAGAGACCATCACGGTTACACACGCGTTGATGTGTATTTTATTGAGGTCAACTTTGGGTTTTCTACAACGGACATTAACAAATTCCCATCGCCTCATAACGCGGGCACGGCTTTGAAAGATATTACCTGCAGGGTGTCCCAACTTAGCCCATTATAAGCTCTCACGGTCAACGAAGGATATTCCTTCTACCGGAAGACCCGATCAATCTCGGAATCCCGGACTACAAGACATTTCGACAGCAATAAAACAAGACCAGCAAAGCCACCCGAATGTGCCGACAAATCCCGATAGGAGCTGCACATATCTCGTTCTCAGGGCACACCGGATGGGCAAGACGTCGGGTTGGCATAGACCCTTGCCCAGGGGGCGCCGGACATCGCCCAGGTTGGGCCAGCAATCGAAGGAGAACTGGCCCGGGGGGTGGGGTTAAAATAAAGATGACCCTCGGGCTCGCGAAAACCCGGGGGAAAAGGCTTAGGTGGCAAATGGTAAAACCAATGTTGGGCCTTCTTTGGAGGAGTCTTATTCAAAGCGAACTGTCAAGGGGTCCCATAAATCACCCAACCGTGTAAGGAACGCGAAATCAAGGAACATAACACGGTATGACGGAAACTAGGGTGGCAAGAGTGGAACAAAACACGGGCATAAGGCCGAGCCTTCCACCCTTTACCAAATATATAGATGTATTAATTATAGCAGATATATATTGTGATATCCCCAACAAGTAAACATGTTCCAACAAGGAACAACATCTCCATGTTCCAACAAGGAACAAACTTCAACTTCACCGCAACTAGCAAGCGCTATAAGAGGGCTGAGCAAAGCGGTAACATAGCCAATCAACGGTTTGCTAGGAAAAGATGGTTAGAGGCTGACATGGCAATATGGGTGGCATGATATAGCAAGTGGTAGGCATCGCAGCATAGGCATAGCAAAAAGCGAGCAACTAGCATAGCAAAGATAGAAGTGATTTCGAGGGTATGGTCATCTTGCTCGCAATGTTCTCGAGTTGTCGAAAGCTTGATCCTCGGCGTTCTCAACAGGTTCCTCGTTCACGTACTCGTCTCCGGCTCTACCCAAAGCAACAACACAAACAAAGGAACCACAATAAATCACGGTGCAATGCACAATCAACATGATGCAAAACATGACATGATATGCGAGATGCGATATGCAATGCTTATGTGCGCCCGGAAGGTAAATGATGAACCAGGCATCAACTTGGCAAACCAAGTATGCCACTGGAAAGATGAGATGATTTGGTTGAAATCGATATAAAGATCACCGAATCGGATGCACGGTTTGCAAATGACAAGCAAAACAAGAATGGCGCAAATCTGCCATTAACAGCATGATGCCACTTAGCAAGCAACAATTAAATAAGCTACTGCACCCAAACGTATCAACAAAGCACATGGCAGTGATCTACACATGATGCTCGACAAAAGATGAGCACTGAGCTACCGCTAGTTCACATCATAACAGGTTCAAACAAGCATGGCAAAAGAGCACAAAATATCAGGCTGGACATGGCAAAAACAGCATCAGGTTGCAATGTTCAGAGCAAGAAAACTACATGCTACAGGACCTTAAAATAGCAAAACATGGCATGGCATGAATCTACTCAAAGCCAAGAACAAAAGTCCCTTACTGACCATAAGCCAAAAAGGACTAGAAAATATAGTAACACCCATGTCAATATTGAAAGTCTCGTTAACAGATTCAGCAACATGGCATGTCAAAAACTGATAACGAGTAGGCATGTTTACAAGCTCAATGCACTCACTACAGAGTCTCAAATGATAAACTAAGCATACATACATCAAGAAGACATGAAATAGAAGACATACATGGCAAGAACAATAACATAGCATAAATGGATCAACCACAACAAGCTTGGCAAAATTGAATAACACGTAAACAATCTGCCAGGAAACATTTGATAGCAAAAGTAGAGCTCGATTGACTCAAGCTATGGCACTCCATAATTGCAAAAAAAGGCATGGTTGGATAGAGCAAGACATGTTTTACAAAACACCCTTACTGAAGTATCTCAAAATATGCATAGATCTCTTGGTATCATCAAGTAAACATGGCATCAAAATCAGCTAAAACAGGGCTGAAATCAGCAACATTAGAACACCTACTTTGCATGCTTGTGCTAGTCACCACATAGATCACAAAAATACATGGCATACACCCCTGGAAATATGGCATGGCATATTACCAAACACATGTAGGAATCAAATTCATAGGGTGCACACAATAATCATGGCAAAAATAACAAAAGTGCAAGTTCTGATAAAAATCAGAAACTAACAACACATAGCACTCTTCCAACAGCATTTCGGGCATCAAGATGAGCTCAAATGAAAATGATGCAATGGAATGAAATGATCTACTCTTCGAGACGAACATCTTGACATATTATACGCGCAAAATGGATCTACGGATGCGAAGATATACAACTTCGAAAATTGCACAAAATAACAATAGATGCAAAAACTTGGAGAAAATAGGAGGGGGAGAAGTCAACGGGCTCTCGGCCCGAGGCCGGATCGGGCCGGATCGGCGCCGGATCGGGCGACGGGCGGCGGCTGAGGTCGCCGGGAGGCGGCGGGGCTCGGCCGAGAGGGCGCCGGAGCCGGCGGGGCGGCGACTCGAGGAGGAGGAGGCAGCCGGGAGGAGGAGAGGTCGCTGGCGGGGACGGCGGGCGGGCGGCGGCGAGGTCGCTGGGCTGCCGGCGGCGGCGGGCGCTAGAGCCGGGCGAGAGGCGCGGGCGTGGGGAGACGGCGGGCCGAAGCGGCGGGCGGACATGGCCGGGCGGGCCATGATGGGCTCGCCGAACTGCGGCGGCGGGGGAGGGGCGGCGGTGACGTGGCGCGAGGTGGTTGGCTGGAGGCGGGCGGCGATGACGTGTCAGCGCTGGATTGGTCCGGCGGCGTGGCGGCGGACGTGTCCGCGCGGACGGACGCGTCCGCGCGCGCGAGGAGGAAATGCTAGGGTTAGGGGTGGAAGATCCGGATTTTGGGGAGGTGTTTAAATAGGCATAGAGGAGCTAGGAGAGTCCAAATGAGGTGTAGTTTTACCACACGATCGTGATCGAACGACGGAGAGCATGGAAGTGACTTAGATGGGTTATTGGGCTGTTTTGGAGGGTGTTGGGCTGCAACTTAAAAGAGGCCTTTGCGAGAGTGCGGTTAACCGTTGGAGTACCAAACGAGCTCCAAATGACCGAAACTTGACCGGTGGTCTACGGTGGTATACCAAGGCCACTAGACAAACCTCGGTCCATTTCGAGAAGGTTTAATACCCGCACACGGAAAAACGTAAAAGGGACCGCCGGGGAGATAGGAGTGCGGATTGCAAAACGGACAACGGAAAAATGCTCGGAATCATGGGACTAACACGTATGCAAATGCGATGCACATGATGACATGATAAAATGCATGACATGGACAAAATGCAAAAGGAGAAAACCCAACCACGAGAGGAATATCATATATCAATGCCGAAAATGGCAAGAGTTGGAGTTACAAATATGGAAAGTTACTTCGGGGTGTTACAACACTCCACCACTACAAGAGGATCTCGCCCGAGATCTAGGACTGAAAGAACTCCGGATACTCGAACGGAGGTGATCCTCGCGCCCTGTGTAGCTTCTCGGTCGGAATGGTGTGACCACTTCACTTTCAGGAATTTGATTGACTTGTTGCGAGTCTTGCGCTCGGTTTCTTCAAGAATAGCAACGGGTGCTCATGATAAGAGATCTTCTTGAAGGTCAATCTCTTGAAGTTGATAGTGCGTTCAGAGTCTTGAAGCACTTGCGAAGTTGTGACACGTGAAACACATCGTGCACATTTGCAAAGTTGGATGGAAGCTCAAGTTGATAGGCGAGATCGCCTCTTTTCCCAATGATCTTGAAAGGACCCACGTATCTAGGGGCAAGCTTCCCTTTGATACCGGGCGACGAGTGCCTTTCATTGAGAGACGCGAGGTAGACATGGTCTCCGATTTCAAAAGTCACATCACGGTGCTTATCATCATAATAGCTCTCCGGCGCGATTGCGCGGCTTTGAGATTCTCACGAATGACTTGGCACATTTCTTACGCTTCGTGATCAAGTCATTGCCAAGAAGTTGGCGTTCACCCGTCTCGCACCAATTGAGAGGAGTACGACACTTTACGCCATAGAGAATTTCGAATGGGGCCTTGCCGAACTCGCTTGGAAGCTGTTGTTGTAAGAGAACTTCGGCATATGGAAGACAATCTTCCCACTTCATACCGAAGGAAATGACACAAGCTCCGAGCATATCTTCAAGGATTTGATTAACTCGCTCAACTTGGCCACTTGTTTGAGGATGGAAAGCTGTTTGAAACGAATGTTGGTGCCCATGGCCTTCAAAAGAATCCCAAAACTTGGAGGTAAAGATGCTGCCACGGTCTGAAGAGATCACTTGTGGAATGCCGTGCAAGGAGACAATCTCGAGGTGTATAGCTCGCCAACCGAGCTGCTGTGATGGATTCTTTGATAGGAAGAAAATGAGCCACTTTAGTAAGCTTGTCAATGACAACAAAGATAGCATCATTTCCACGCTTGGACTTTGGAAAGCCATCCACGAAGTCCATTTCAATATGATCAAACTTCCATTCTGGAATAGCAAGAGGTTGGAGGAGACCAGCTGGTCTTTGGTGTTCTGCTTTCACTTTTCTGCAGACATCACACTCATTCACGAATTGAGCAATTTCTCGCTTCATTCGAGTCCACCAATATGACTGCTTGAGGTCATGGTACATCTTCGTACTTCGGGATGAATGGATAGAAGCGAATTGTGAGCCTCGCTCATAATGACTTTTCTCAGATCACCCTTAGGAACCACAATCCGTCCTCAAAGAACAGAGTGTCTTTGTCATCAACGTGGAAGCACTTGTACTTGAAATGCCCTTGTCGATACCACGCTTCACCTTTTTCACCATGGTATCCGAAGTTGAGCCTCACGAATCTGATCTTCCAAAGTAGGAGAGACTATGAGGTTGGCAAGAAAGCCTTGAGGAACAACTTGAAGATTCAGCTTATGGAAAGATTCACAGAGATCCGGTGAAAGGGCTTGAGGATTAGGCTATTGCGAAGCTTTCTGCTCAAAGCATCTGCAATGACATTGGCTTTGCCGGAGTATACTCAATACTTGGGTTGTACTCTTGAATCATTTCGACCCATCGAGTCCGCCTGAGGTTGAGGTTGGGCTGAGTGAAGATGTACTTGAGACTCTTGTGATCGGTGAAAATGTCCACTTTCCTTCCCAACAAGAGATGTCTCCACGTTATCAATGCATGGACAATCGCCGCCAACTCAAGATCGTGAGTGGGGTAGTTCTTCTCGTTGGGCTTCAATGGCGAGAGGTATAAGCCACAACTCTCTTCTCTTGCATTAACACAGCACCGAGACCTTGAAGAGAAGCATCACGAAAACTTCAAATGGCTTGGATTCATCAGAGGAGTCAAGGGAGCTGTGACGAGTTTCTCTTTGAGGTATTGAAAGCAACGTCACACTCGGGAGACCGGACATACTTCACATGCTTCGGAGAAGGTTGGAAAGAGGCTTTGCAATCTTGGAGAAGTTCTCAACGAATCTTCGCAATAGCTTGCAAGACCAAGAAAATCATGGAGCTGCTTGACATTACGAGGAGGTTCCCAATTCACAATGCGGACACCTTCTCGGGATCAACAACGATGCCCTTGGCAGAGATGATATGACCAAGATAAAGCACTTCATCAAGCCAAAATTCACATTTGGAGAACTTAGCATAGAATTGATACTCTCGAGCTTGTCTAGCACCAATCACAAATGTTTGGCATGATCCTTCTTATTCTTGGAGAAGACCAAAATATCATCAAGATAGACCAAGACGAATTCATTGGTGTAGGGGTTGAATATGAAGTTCATCATCCGAGAGAAAGTTGGAGGAGCATTGACGAGGCCGAAAGACATGACAAGATATTCATAAGAACCAAAGCTTGTTACGAATCTGTCTTGGGAATATCTTGTTCACGAATGCGAATCTGATGATAACCCATACGAAGGTCAAGCTTGGAGAACAACTGTAGCACCTTTGAGTTGCTCGAAAAGCTCATTGATGTTGGGAAGTGGATACTTGTTCTTGATTGTCTTCTTATTCAATGGACGGTAATCGACGCAAAGTCGGTCCGTGCCATCCTTCTTCGGACAAAAAGAACACCACAACCCCAAGGAGATGAACTCGGTCCGATCAAACCAGACGCTCTTGTTCATCGAGCTGCTTCTTCAATTCCTTCAGCTCATCAGGTCCAAGCTTGTATGGACGCTTGCAAGCGGGTTCAAAGATGCGGGCTCAAGATCGATAACGAACTCAAGCGGCCGATGAGGAGGCATACCGGAAGCTCTTACCGAAAGACATCTTGGTACTCACAAACGATGGAATCGAGAGATGGCATTCAGTTCGCCCTTCTCATTGAGAGAAAACAACCGAATGGTTTCATCACGAGCGCATAGATGATCACATCATTAGAAGAGTGAGTCAATTGAATTTCCCGGCAGCACAATCAAGCTGAGCTTTGTCCGATAAAGCCATCCATTCCGAGAATAAGATCAATATCCGAGTCACCAAGAACCATTGGTTTAGCGAGAAATCTATAATCTCCCATCTTGATAGAAACATCCGGGCCATCATTTTGTATTCATGAACAAACCGGAGAGGAAACCGCTATCGGCTTAGGCAGATCAACGGTATGCAAATTGTTCATGGATGCAAAAGGTCTTGATATGAAAGAAATAGATGCACCAAGATCAAATAAGACTTTTGCGGGAATATCATTAATCGGAAGATTACCCATGATCACATCGGAAGATTCCTCCGCTTGAGCTGCATTCATCATATTCACCTTGCAGACTTGGGATTATGCTTGACCTTTGCATTGCTGGAAGATTTCACGGGAGGAGGAGGCGGAAGGCGCCTCTGGTTGAAGCACTTGTTAGCATAGTGACCCTTCTCACGACACTTGTTGCAAGTGACCTCGAGAGCGGACGGTGGTAAGGAGCACTTGACCTTGGAGCTTGAGAATTAGACTTGTTCGATAGCTTGGGTTGGGTGGGTGGGAAGATCCACGGCCACCTGAGTTCTTCTGCTGGTAAGGCCGACGAACGGAGGAGGGGCAGGTAAAACTTCTGCTGCTTAGCTGCCACTTGAGAGGACGAAGAGGACTGAACTGCATCCTGATTCTCTTCTTAGAAGCCTCACATTTGAGCTGGGCAGCTTCTTGCTTGAGCCATGTTGTAGAAATCATCATACTTATCCGCTCAAACAGCACAAGAGGTAATTGCAGATCTTCTCTCGGACCACCTCGAATTGATAGATCATACTCCTTTCATCAGTGCACGCCTTGCTTAGCAAAACGCAAGCGAGCTTCGAACCGGATATTGTATTGATAGACAGACATGTTGCCCTGCTTGAGATTGCGGAACTCCTCACGCTTGCTCTCAACAACACTTTTCGAATGTGATGAGCTCTGAAATCACGGCGGAACTCATCCTGTAATGACACGACCTCCTCTGGAATCTTTGTATTGTCTGGAACCACTCAGCAGCTTGATCCTTGAGTTGAAACGATGCAAACTTGACAAAGTCCTCAGTCCGACATTGCTACAGATCAAAGTGCTTGCAGATGTCCACTAACCAATCGTCGGCGTCTGTGGCCTCAACACGTAAACCGAAAGACTTCGCTGATTAGCGAGGAACCGATCGAGAGTAGCAAAGTGTGGCTGATTGTTGCCTTGACCTTGATTTCCTTGATTGCCTTGCCCTGAGTACGTTCTTGCAAGAGCTGCAAAATCATCGAGCATTGGCATTGGTGGCTGCCATGATAGCTTGCCGTGCCTCGGAGGCGGAGGTGGAGGTGGAGGTGGAGGATTCGTGATCCCCATCATTGCGATCCGGATTCAGACGTTGGCGGAGCCATCCTCAAGAGGGTGACATCCGTTAGTCCTTTGATAGACAAAAGATAAGTAGAATCAACGGATAGAAATTGCAACATATAGTCTTCACAATAAACATTCAACAAGAATGAGCGAATGAATTCCAAAGTTAATCATCACACGTCCATTAAGGTGAGAAGCCACTTAGATAAAGATATGGAAACAACATCTATCTTAGAAACAAATCGAATATCACAACTGAAAACAAAAGATTGGCTTCTAGAATGAGCCGGAACAAACACATGATAGAGATTTCGCCCAAAGTGTTCGTGGTGGGGCCCACACGGACATGACGATAGCGGACGTCACGAATGACTAACAAGACGCCCCGAATCAGCATAGCCAAGGATTCTTTAAGACGTCTCGCGACCATCAGAATCGACCGTGAATGGGCGGACCACTAGACGTTGAACCCCAATCTCAAATCATACATCCGCCGGAAAGAATATCCTGTAAGCTACTAGAATTCCCACCTATAAACTCCGAAACTTTCTGGTTATGCAATCTGGTGTTGGGGATACAGGGACACAAAATATATCACCCAAACTAACAATACCTAGATCCAATTGTATCCATCCGTCAACACATAACCAAGAAATCCTCGAAATCGTGTACCTCGACCTTGAAAAACATCCGTTATACAAGTCATGGCAATACTCCCTTTTCGCCACGAAGATGGGCTATCGGGGTTATCTCACCAACAACTACACAAAAGAGATTTCGATGTCGGCAAAACTCAGGTATTCGAGGCGCAACGATAAAATTGTGACGACAACACCTCGGAGCTCAACTCCCCGGGACACTGCCACAACCCCTAATGTCAGGAGGCACCAAGAACAATGTTCTCGTCACAAAACCATCGGAACGATTCCAAGATACCCACGTGATCCTAAAAAATTTTTTAGTGAAATTTGAGGAGAAGGCTCTGATTACCAACTTGTAACGCCCCCGATGCGGCTATATCTCCCACGTGTCGAGGCACGACTTAGAGGCATAACCGCATTGAAAGCAATGTCGCAAGTGAGGTAATCTTCACACAACCCATGTAATAATTAAGGAAAGATACATAGTTGGCTTACAATGCCACTTCACACAAGTACATAAATAAACATCCATCATTGAGTACACTCAAGGTCCGACTACGGAACCAAAATAAAAGAAGATACCCCAAATGCTACACAGATCCCCGAATCGTCCCAACTGGGCACCACTACTGATCATCTGGAAACGACACATAGTAACGACCACGTTCCTCGTCGAACTCCCACTTGAGCTCGGTTGAATCACCTGCACTGGCCTCATCGGAACCTGCAATTGTGTTTGGAAGTATCTGTGAGTCACGGGGACTCAACAATCTCACACCCGCGAGATCAAGACTATTTAAGCTTATAGGAAGGATAGAGTAGTAAAGTGGAGCTGCAGCAAGCGACTAGCATATATGGTGGCTACATCGCAAAAGAGAGCGAGAAGAGGAGCAAAGCACGGTCGTGAAGCTAGTAGCGATCAAGAAGTGATCCTGAACTACTTACGCCGACATAACTCCAACATCGTGTTCACTTCCGGACCCGAGAAGAGACCATCACGGTTACACACGCGTTGATGTGTATTTTATTGAGGTCAACTTTGGGTTTTCTACAACGGACATTAACAAATTCCCATCTGCCTCATAACCGCGGGCACGGCTTTCGAAAGATATTACCCTGCAGGGGTGTCCCAACTTAGCCCATTATAAGCTCTCACGGTCAACGAAGGATATTCCTTCTACCGGGAAGACCCGATCAATCTCGGAATCCCGGACTACAAGACATTTCGACGACAATAAAACAAGACCAGCAAAGCCACCCGAATGTGCCGACAAATCCCGATAGGAGCTGCACATATCTCGTTCTCGTGGCACACCGGATGGGCAAGACGTCGGGTTGGCATAGACCTGGATTGCCAGGGGCGCCGGACATCGCCAGAGTTGGGCCAGCAATCGAAGGAGAACTGGCCCGGGGTTAAAATAAAGATGACCCTCGGGCTCGCGAAAACCCGGGAAAAGGCTTAGGTGGCAAATGGTAAAACCAATGTTGGGCCTTGCTTTGGAGAGTCTTATTCAAAGCGAACTATCAAGGGGTCCCATAAATCACCCAACCGTAAGGAACGCGAAATCAAGGAACATAACACCGTATGACGGAAACTAGGGTGGCAAGAGTGGAACAAAACACCAGGCATAAGGCCGAGCCTTCCACCCTTTACCAAATATATAGATGTATTAATTATAGCAGATAGATATTGTGATATCCCCAACAAGTAAACATGTTCCAACAAGGAACAACATCTCCATGTTCCAACAAGGAACAAACTTCAACTTCACCTGCAACTAGCAACGCTATAAGAGGGGCTGAGCAAAGCGGTAACATAGCCAATCAACGGTTTGCTAGGAAAAGATGGTTAGAGGCTGACATGGCAATATGGGTGGCATGATATAGCAAGTGGTAGGCATCGCAGCATAGGCATAGCAAAAGAGCGAGCAACTAGCATAGCAAAGATAGAAGTGATTTCGAGGGTATGGTCATCTTGCCTGCAATGTTCTCAGAGTTGTCGAAAGCTTGATCCTCGAAAATGTACTCAACAGGTTCCTCGTTCACGTACTCGTCTCCCGGCTCTACCCAAAGCAACAACACAAGCAAAGGAACCACAATAAATCACGGTGCAATGCACAATCAACATGATGCAAAACATGACATGATATGCGAGATGCGATATGCAAAGCTTATGTGCGCTCCGGAAGGTAAATGATGAACCAGGCATCAACTTGGCAAACCAAGTATGCCACTGGAAAGATGAGATGATTTCGGTTGAAATCGATATAAAGATCACCGGAATCGGATGCACGGTTTGCAAATGACAAGCAAAACAAGAATGGCGCAAATCTGCCATTAACAGCATGATGCCACTTAGCAAGCAACAATTAAATAAGCTACTGCACCCAAACGTATCAACAAAGCACATGGCAGTGATCTACACATGATGCTCGACAAAAGATGAGCACTGAGCTACCGCTAGTTCACATCATAACAGGTTCAAACAAGCATGGCAAAAGAGCACAAAATATCAGGCTGGACATGGCAAAAACAACATCAGGTTGCAATGTTCAGAGCAAGAAAACTACATGCTACAGGACCTTAAAATAGCAAAACATGGCATGGCATGAATCTACTCAAAGCCTAGAACAAAAGTCCCTTACTGACCATAAGCCAAAAAGGACTAGAAAATATAGTAACACCCATGTCAATATTGAAAGTCTCGTTAACAGATTCAGCAACATGGCATGTCAAAAACTGATAACGAGTAGGCATGTTTACAAGCTCAATGCACTCACTACAGAGCCTCAAATGATAAACTAAGCATACATACATCAAGAAGACATGACATAGAAGACATACATGGCAAGAACAATAACATAGCATAAATGGATCAACCACAACAAGCTTGGCAAAATTGAATAACACGTAAACAATCTGCCAGGAAACATTTGATAGCAAAAGTAGAGCTCGATTGACTCAAGCTATGGCACTCCATAATTGCAAACAAAGGCATGGATGGATAGAGCAAGACATTTTTTACAAAACACCCTTACTGAAGTATCTCAAAATATGCATAGATCTCTTGGTATCATCAAGTAAACATGGCATCAAAATCAGCTAAAACAGGGCTGAAATCAGCAACATTAGGACACCTACTTTGCATGCTTGTGCTAGTCACCACATAGATCACAAAAATACATGGCATACACCCCTGGAAAGATGGCATGGCATATTACAAAACACATGTAGGAATCAAATTCATAGGGTGCACACAATAATCATGGCAAAAATAACAAAAGTGCAAGTTCTGATAAAAATCAGAAACTAACAACACATAGCACTCTTCCAACAGCATTTCGGGCATCAAGATGAGCTCAAATGAAAATGATGCAATGGAAGAAATGATCTACTCTTCGAGACGAACATTTTGACATATTATACGCGCAAAATGGATCTACGGATGCGAAGATATACAACTTCGAAAATTGCACAAAATAACAATAGATGCAAAAACTTAGAGAAAATAGGAGGGGGAGAAGTCAACGGGCTCTCGGCCCGAGGCCGGATCGGGCCGGATCGGCGCCGGATCGGCGGCGGGCGGCGGCTGAGGTCGCCGGAGGAGGCGGCCGGGCTCGGCCGAGCGGGCGCCGAGCGGTGGGCGGCGACTCGGAGGAGGAGGGTGGCGCCGGCGGAGGGAGAGGTCGCCGTGCGGGGACGCAGGCGGGCGCGGGCGGCTGGCGGCAGGCGGGGTGGCGGCGGCGGCAGAGGGGCGAGCCGCTGGCTGTGGCGGGCGCGGCATGGCGGCGGGCGGTGGCGGGCGGAATGCCAGGTCGCTGCAAGCCCATGGCGCATGCAGGGCGCTGAGCGGCGAGGAGGCAGCGGCGGCGGGAGACGGCGACGGGCTGAGCGGCGGCGGCGGACGGGCGGGCGGGCCAGCTGATGGTTTCGCCGGACTGCGGTGCGTGAGCGGGCGGCGTGACGTGGCGCGAGGTGGTTGGCTGGAGGCGGCGGCGGCGTGACGTGCGCTGGATTGGTCCGGCGGCGTGGCGGCGGACGTGTCCGGCGCGGACGGACGCGTCGCGGCGCGAGGAGGAAACTGCTAGGGTTAGGGCTGGAAGATCCGGGATTTTCGGGGGAGGTGTTTAAATAGGCATAGAGGGAGCTAGGAGAGTCCAAATGAGGTGTAGTTTTCGCCACACGATCGTGATCGAACGACGGAGAGCATGGAAGTGACTTAGATGGGTTATTGGGCTGTTTTGGAGGGTGTTGGGCTGCAACTTAAAAGAGGCCTTTTGCGAGAGCGGTTAACCGCTGGAGTACCAAACGAGCTCCAAATGACCGAAACTTGACCGGTGGTCTACGGTGGTATACCAAGGCCACTAGACAAACCTCGGTCCATTTCGAGAAGGTTTAATACCCGCACACGGAAAAACGTAAAAGGGACCGCCGGGGGAGATAGGAGTGCCGGATTGCAAAACGGACAACGGGAAAAATGCTCGG
This sequence comes from Aegilops longissima, assembly GCA_021605205.1. Taxonomy (NCBI): domain Eukaryota; kingdom Viridiplantae; phylum Streptophyta; class Magnoliopsida; order Poales; family Poaceae; genus Aegilops; species Aegilops longissima. The sequence goes on along the minus strand of CM038679.1, from coordinate 213,446,190 downwards.
AATCATGGGACGAACACGTATGCAAATACGATGCACATGATGACATGATAAAATGCATGACATGGACAAAAAGCAAAAAGGAGAAAACCCAACCACGGAGGGAATATCATATATCAATGCCGAAAATGGCAAGAGTTGGAGTTACAAATATGGAAAGTTACTTCCGGGGTGTTACAGGTAGATAACCTGTTGGCTTGAGCAGAAGTAAAAAAAACTAATGGCACACCTGGGTGAGGTGCGCCATTAGCATGTATGTACTTATGGCGCACCGAGGGGTGGTGCGCCATTAGTATTGTGCCGCCCTACGCCGTGTCGATCCCTCACTCTCCCTCGCCCTGCTTGCGCGATCCCTTCCCCTCTCCTCTCCCGGCGCTTGCCGCCCGCCGCCCTCGCCCGCCCGACACCAGAGCCGCCCGTCCACACCACCATCCCAGTGCCCTACCGACACCACCGTCGCCCTCGCCCTCGACGCCGCTTCGACACCAGCGCCGCCCGTCCACACCACGTCGCTTGGCGCGCTGCCCGACACCACCGTCGCCTGCCGCCCTCGCCGCTTTCGACACCAGCGCCGCCCGTCCACACCACGTGCCGCCTTGCCGCCCGACACCACCGTCGCCCCCGCCCCGCCCGACGCCGCCCGACACCAGCGCCGCCCGTCCACACCTCCTCCTCTGCTTCCTCTGCTCCCGGCTAGCTAGGGTTTGCTCCCTCTCCGCTTGGCCTTGGTGGCCGTCTGCAGATCCATCCCATCCAGTGCGTCTCTCTTTCTTCCTCGCCCCATCACGAACCTTTAAAGCATGAATAACATAGTGATTCATTCTAAGGGCCAGTTTGTCCAAATAACCTCCATTAGCTTTATCTTTCCCTTTTCGAAGAAACAATCTCCCGAGTCTGTTGATCTCATCAACTACCCACTGTGGTTATTTGATGCAAGGCATAAGATAAGCAGGGATAACCCACATAACCTATTTAGTAAGAGAGAGGTGACCACCCTTCGCTGGGAAACCCAAGGAGAACCCGGTAAAATATTTTGCATTAGAAGAACTGGCAGAAAAGCCTCTCTTGGCAACTTGGAGTCAGACAAGGGCAGCCCGAGGTAGTTTTGAGGAAAAGATTTGATCGGGCAGCCCAACACTCTAGATATATTTGTAGTCTCCACATCGTCAAGGTTGATGGGGAGAAAAGGGGATTTAGAGAAGTTGATCTTAAGTCAAGTCGTATCGGCCAAGGCATCAAGAATTTCCTTAAGAAGTTTAGCCTGATGAACATCACCCTACAAAACAATCGATCGTCGTCGCGCATCTTTGTGCATCGGAGGCAGCTTACTGATAACTGGGTGTCGAAGAGCTCCATTGGCTGCAAATTTTTTAATGACTAGCTGCGGCACATCAACCACAATAATGAACAAAAGGGGTGAGAGAATAGCAGTTTATCCACTTGCCCAGGATTCCATTCAACAGAATAAAAGTTTTAGCGGTTGTAAGATGGGAGTCGATCCACATAATCCATTTACCATCGAAACTTCTAGCTTCCATAATAGCAAACAGAGCATCCCAAGAAACTGTATCAAAGGCCTTGTTTAAGTCTAGTTTTAGCACAATAGCCTTTCTTTTCTAGTTTTCCTTTTTCGCCGTCTGAACAAGATCCATTTGTGCATATAAGAAGTTATAAGCGATGCACCTGTTTTTGACAAAGCCAGATTGATCATTATCAACTAGTACAGTAATAAGAGCTTGAAGCCTAGCCGCAAAAACTTCCGTGATTCATTTCACCGGGCAGTTAAGAAGCGAAATATGCATGAAGTTACTGGGGAGCAGCTATTTTCTTTTTTTTGGAAACATAATCATGTAGGATCTGTTGTTTATTTCTAACCCTATTACTTGGTTAGTTTTGAGTTCCAGCTATGGCTAAAGTCTCAGTTAAGTAAGCAAAGTGTGAATGGTAACATAAGGAACAAGCACACGGAAGACTCTAAATAATTGTTGAGTATTTGCAGCTTGTATGATTCTCACGCAATCATGCTTCATTTATTGTTTTCCTTCTAAATTTTATTATTAATCATCCTCTTAGAGATCTTAGTTTTTTGGGGGTATTATGGTTCAAGTCCTTATAAATGACATTGGTATCTTTATGTTCCGTACTTGAACTACTTTTCATAGTTTGTTAACAATATCTACTTATATGCATCAGGTATCTCATTGTTTACTTAACTGAGTAATAAGAAATAGTCTTGTCCTCCAAAAAATCACTAGTGCTACCTTATTAATGATTAAGAATCACTAATCCTACTTATTGATGATTTCATCGATGTACACTCACAACATGTATGTTATTCATACAAATAAAAAACATAATGTATATCCTGGCAATGGCATGGTTTCATATGCTTAAATTGGTTAAATTGGTTAAATTTTTTCATAAACCTGAACAAGTGGTTGAGCCTAAGACATGCTCTCTTATGCAAAATTGCTGAATGCCCATGGGTACAAATGTAGGTGTCGCCGGAGACTACAATAGAAGCACCACTTTGTGTGCAAACATAGAAAAAAAATCAACGACAGCCGTCAAATCTTGGGTGAATGTCTCTGATGGATCCTGTGTGAGCTGGTGGAGTGATTTGTTTTCTACATAAAGCTCTTTAGTCAGGCTGGTTTTCGTGAAATACACATGAAGCTTCACCAGCTCCTGTGGGTGTGGGATCCATGTGACATGTGACATTGCATCCATGTCCACCAGGATAATGATTTTGCAGGTACCCGAGAGGCCCTTGAGTTTGCGGAATGTCGATTAACTTCTGTTAGGCAAATTCGGGTACTCCATATGTCCTATTTTCAGCAAAGGTCATGCTGAAATTTTCCGTGAATTTTAGCATGACTTTGCTAAAAATAGGACATATGGGGTACTTGTGACTAATGCATGGGCGGGGTATTTTAGTAGTTAATTAAGTAGGATCAAGTGCCCGGCGCATTTGTGACTAATGCATGGCTTTTAGGGTGCCTCGGTGTCGATAAAAACCGAAATGATGAAAGCTTAGGCTTTTAGGGTGCCTCGGCCGAAAAACCCTCAATGATAAAAGCTTAGATTTTAGGATGCCTCGGTGTCGACAAACCCTAAATGATGAGACCATGATCTTGTTCCTTGACAATAACCAACTTTTTGACCAAACTTTGTTTGTATTTAGAGAGAAACATGGCCCACAACGATGAGGCCGGGGGTTCGGGCGGCAAGGCATTCTGGGAGCTGTCCCAGGAGATGGAGGAACAAACTCACTTGTATGAGGACACCGCCTTCCCCACCGATCCTGAGACCACTGATGGTACCGCCGAGGATGACCCCACTGATGCCACCACTGATGGTGCCGCCGAGGATGCCACCACTGATGATGGCGGCGCGCATTTACGATGGCAGCCAATGGAAGAGGCAACGGAAGGACCGGCGCCCGACCGTGCTCCGCACCCTCAAGGAGGAAGTTACTGAAGTGGACTCCGACGGGAATCCAACGGTGCCCGAACGAATAGTCAAGGGGTACTCGCTTCAGCTCGGGTGCATTCTCCGGAGCACCGTCTCGATCAACACCGAGAACCTGAGGCATCCTGACCGAGGGAATTTGCGCAACCTCCTCTTCACGAAGCTGCACGAACGATACAAGTTCCCCGCTGCTTTTGAAAACACAAGCCTCAAAGGTAATAAAGTGAACAATGCTGCCCTCACGAAGATGAGCAAGGCCCTGTCTACTTGGAAAAGCAATGTGAAGAGAATGATCGAGAAAGGTGAGAGTTATGAGAAGATCAAGGAGAAAAATCCTTCGATCACCGAAGATGACTACAACGACTTCAAGATCAATTGCTCGAGCACCGCAAACTCCCAATCAAGTCAGTGGGGGAAAGAAATGCGGGAGCTGAACTTAGGGGAACACACACTCGGTCCCGGCGGTTACAGAGTGGCGGAGCCTATATGGGACAAGGAGGACGCGGAGCGTGCCGAGCAAGGCCTACCGCCCCTCTTCGATAAATACGGTGACAAGCAGACCAGGAACTTTGTCAGGGCCCGGTACAAGAAGGACCCGAAAACAAAGGAGCTTACCACGGATCCGAAGACCAGGGCGCTTGAGGTTGTTCTAGTAAGGAATACCACCCCCGGGGTAATTAGCTCCATATGGTTGCATTCTAATTAATGAAGCCAAATTTCTAAATGGTTCACATTCCTTCCGCAGGCGACTGAAAGCAGTAGCGCGGGGTCGACTAAGAGCAACCCTTGGGACACCACTCTAAATAGGGCGTTGAATGTAATGAAGAACAAGGATAAGCTCAGTAAGCCGACGTCAGCTGGTCGTGTGGCCGGCAAAGGCTTGTCCACAAAATGGGGGTCATACTATACCGCTGGTGTGCGGAAGGAGAAAAAGACCAACTCGGAAAGCCAGGCGCGCGAGGTTCAAGAACTCAAGGCACAGGTGGCGCGGATTCCGGAGATTGTCCAAGAGCAAGTGCAACAACAACTCGAGCGGCGATCACCGCCATTGTGCCTACCTTGATCCAGGGGTTGAGTGCGTGGATTGCGGGCGGCCAACAGGGGCCGCCCCCAATTCCTAGCTTCACGGCCAGCAACTCACAGAATGCGATGGCGGGGCCATTGGTGTCTCCGGCGGAGGCGGCATTGGTGTCTCCGACGCCGGCACGGGAGCTTAATGCACCCGGGTGTACGCCGGCCGGCACCTCTGCAGCAAGCGGCCCCTCCATCAACTGCACGCCCGTCGTTGGTGGTGCCTCGACATTAGCCGAGCTCGACGCCATCATGAGGGTAACTAATTAAGCCTCTCTCGGTCGAGGACTTCATCTCCTTGCCTTTGACTGGGCATCCCTAACGCCCTACATGTTTTCGCAGGGCGCCGCCGACGTTCCGTGCACTCTCCTGCACTTCGTGAACAATGAGTTGGTCGATGTCGCCAAGGGCAAAATCGTTCAACTGGGCAACCCCTTGTTCCACGGTACCCAGATGCCACCCAACTTGTTTAGGGTTGAACTGGTTGGTGCTGCCGAGCTGCGATGAGTTGTTACTCCGATTCAACCCGTCGGGGCCGACGATGACGTGATGACCCTCGGCTCCTGCCTGAGCTGGCCCTGCGCTGGCGAAGAGCAGATTCGTTTGGGGCGGGGACACCACCCCAAAGACAACACCGCCCCGTCGTTGCCGCTAAGTCGGCCCCATGGCAAGACCGCCGAACGGTGCGGACATCCCTATGCCACTGGATCCAAACATGCATATGGCACAGGATCGTAACGACAACGACGACGATACATTTGCCAACGTCGATCAAGTACTTTCCGATCATGGGTGCGGTGGCGACTTCATGGGGCCTCCTTCTCAAGAACCAAACCCAACAAAAGACGGCGCGATCTAGCTGGTACCGCTGGAGAAGCCAAGTTGCAACAGGCGTCGTCTGCCGTTCAGCTCTCAGGAGACGCCTCCAGCTGCCGACTTCACCGAGCCTCAGATAGGCGAGGTGCGAAATATTATCAGCCCCAACACACTCAAGAAGGCGGTCTGTGAGCAGAACTCGGTCCCATTACAGGAGAAGAAGAAGGCACGCAAAGAAAGACTAACAAGGGTGCGGGCCAGCCGCACCGAGTACGATCCGTGCTCAGGACGGGCCACCTTCACCTGAGGATATCTCGAGGAGGGTGCATGTGGCGGGTAGGGCGATGCTACCGACAAATATGCTCAATGCTGCAACCGGTGCTATGCGGAGTCTGCATGACAGTGTTCTTTCTTTGGAGAAGCGGCGTCTCAGAGAGAAGGATGTGGCATACCCGGTTTTCGTGGCCAAGTTGCCAGAGGGCAAGGGATTTGTTGATAACTCCATCGGGCGTACGATCGTCCTGCGGTTTGATGACATCCATGCTATGTTGAACCTTCATCCGCTGCACTACACCTTCGTTCGGCTATTTTCGCTGAGTATGGAGATGCGGATCATTCGCGACAAGACCCGGACATCGTGATAGTCGACCCCTTCTACATGCGTGCCAAGATCTTGGGCAACGCTGGGACCGCAAGTCACGAAGTTCTTACCTCAAGGCGCCATTCGCAAACCAAGATAAGGATAACTTCCTCGTGCCTTACTTTCCGAGTAAGTCCTCCCTCAACCGCCCGTAACATATGAATTCTTAGATTTCGATCGTTTTCTTTTAACATTCCGTGTTTTCTGCAGTGACACATTGCACGCTCATCCTCCTAAGCCCCAAATATTCCATGGCCACGATTTCGACCCCGACCGTCGATCGAACATAGACTACACAAATGTCAAGAAGGTTCTTGATGATGTTCTCCCGCCACGCCTAATCTGGAGGCACCTTCACCAGGCCTATTCATAAGTACGGCAAGCACGTGTTCTCCCCAACACGATGTTCGCTGCGTCAAGCAGCCACCTGGCGGTCGAAGGGTGCCTACTATGCCATCCATCACATGCGGCGATCGTGACGGGACCATCATCAACTTCGCTACCGAGTAAACTCAAAGATTGGGCGCGAGCGTGTCGGCAATCCAGACGCGGACATCGGACAAGAATTCTTTCGCATCCAAATGGAGTTTGCGGAAATCATCCATCAAGATGTCCGCCGTACCTCGAGGCAGTTCTACCTCGAAATCAACCGTCCAACGGTGACATCGACACAATGCTACAAATGCAGGTGACAACGCCCGTTCTTTCATGACTCCCACGATAGACGGCGGCTTCATCCACGCCGGTCCCATGAGTCGAGTCGAAAGCAGTGATGTTGTGTCTAGTTCTCAAACATCGATTGGCTCATGTTGTAATTAAACTTTAATGAACTTGTAGTATGTCTCTTTGGTTTGAGAGTCATTCAACTTAGATGTAATCGATGCTATTAATGTCTTGCTTTTCTCTTCCGATTGTTCATTTGCATACTTATATATTGCTTATGTATTGTATGTGAATTGGTACTAACGTTTACGTTTGGCTAGTGCATAGCGATGCCGTCGTATGTCGTGTACAAGGGTAAGGTTCCTGAGTCTCGACGATCGGGAGGAGTGTCGGAGACAGGTTCACCGATTCAGCGGTAACAGTTACAAAGGGTACACCACTAGGGCCGAGGCCGAATCTAGATCGCCCGCTATCTAGCGGAGAGGGAGGGCGTTGGAGGAACCGGATGAAGACGAGTTTCATCGTGATGATGCTCATCGTGTTGACCGCAGCTCTCTTCTATGTGATGGTAGTTTAGATGATCGATATCGACTTGTAATGTGAAGACAAACTCGCTACTCGCGGTCTCAAGACTTGTAATATAATGTTCTATCTTTGTTCAGTCTTTTCAATTCGAGACTAATATGATGAATTGTATTCAGAGACTAATATGATGAATTGTATTCAGAGACTAATCTTCTATTGTATTCGATGAATCTGTTGTTGTTGTGTGCTGTCTATATTTTGTCCAATTATACATTTTGTAACCTGTGCAAAAATAGAAAATAAAAAAATAAAAACCTAATATTCATACTAATGGCGCATCACATCACGTAGCGCCATTAATACGCCAAAGGATACTAATGGCGCATCATTAAATAGTGCGCCATTAGTATGACGGTTACTAATGGCGATCTTGTTGCAGCGCCATTAGTATGCCAAAGCACTGGTATACACGGCCCAGGGAGGCATACTAATGGCGCGATTGTAGTATATACTAATGGCGATCGGTGGTGCGCCATTAGTACACCAGATACTAATGGCGCACCGGTGGTGCGCCATTGGTAAAATATACTAATGGCGTGGCACTAATGGCGCACCACTAATGCGCCATTAATGGCCAAACTAGGTGCGCCATTAGTAGGCCTTTTCCTAGTAGTGGGACATGCGTTCGCAAATTTTCATAACATGGAAGATATGCGCAAAAGACATTACAGACCCTTTACACACCCCCACGGGGTACTTCATGACTCTTCGCAGTGAACAAAAAACGAGAACTAAGAGGAATCCTATCTACACCCTCCTGTGGTGGACGCCGTCATCAATAGTGGGCCACGGGAAGCCGACGCCGACCCGATCCAGATCAGCGGCGGCGGCGGCTGGACACCACGGCCCTGCTCCGAGCCCTGCGAGATCTCAGGGGCACGTAGCTATCGTCGCTCGTCTACGGAGTCTCGTAAAGCTCAGGAGAATCGCTAGTCTTGGTGCGACGATCAGCAATGGCGCCCATCCGAAGGTTCTCCCGCCGAAGAAAAGGTCGGTCCATCATCGCGATGAAGCAGCGATGCAGGTGGTGACGAGGCCTTGGTGCGAGTGGCCTCCTCCAGGGTTTCTGCTACCCTTGTACGCCCGAGCCGACGGCTCAGGAGGGTGGAGAGACGAGCGGCGCCGCCTGCGTCGCACCCGTGGTCACTGTGCCATGTCGACACACGCCGTCGCCCCTGGAATCCACGCCTCGGATTCGTCGCGTGAGCTTGTGCTATGGGCGCCGATGCCCCCAAGCTCTTGGATCCGCTTCACACGGTTCTTCTCTGACGTGATGCCGCCGAGGGGGCCTCTCGAGCTCTAGCTGCAGCATGCCGACTGCGACGTTCCTGCGACTGAAGTCGAGATCGAAGCTGTCCCCACCGGCAAGATCTTCATGACCCGCGGCTGGGGCGAGGTTGCGCGGGTTTGCTGCACGGAAGGCGCCCTCGCGATCCATTTTGAGTACGACGGCGCCTCCACGCTCTTCTTCAAGGTCTTCGACACGGAGGGCCGCCGCCTAGAGTGTTGCCCTGGAGGGGAGCGCCAGGCTGACGCGCGCTCCGCTCGTGACTACTCCAGCAGCAGCAGCCCCTAGGAGTCTAGCGATTCTCGTGAGCTTTACGAGACTCCGGAGACGAGCGGCGATAGCTACGTGCCCCCGAGCTCTTGCCCGGGCTCGGAGCAGGGCCCCCCGCGACGATCAGCGGAGAACCTTCGTCGCGGGGGGCCTTTCCTTTCTCTTCAGTGGAGAACCTTCAGATGGGCACCATTGCTGCTAGCGGTGGAGCAAGGAGGAAGAAGCAAGTGAACCAAGAAGAGATGGGTGATGGGGGCTCCGCCCCTCCCCATTTATAGCGGAAGAAGTCCAACCAGCGCCTCCCACGATCACAGGTAATGATGGTTTTCCTTGCATGTCGCAGGGATTTGTCAAGTTGGGTAGTTGCCGAGGCAGTGTGGGGAAGCGGAGACGCCCACGTCCAATCAACCGCCCCACGTCGACCAAGGCCGTAGTCTTTTGGGGCCCGCGGTGCTACGAGCTTGGCCCTTGGCTTCGCCGGGAAGCCAAGCCCAAGTGCACCTTGGGCCCGGGGCCTACTGTCGGCGTTCTAGGAAGAGGGGTCCCCAGACTTGCTTTCCTGCGGCCCATGGCGTGGCTTTGCTAGCGGGCCTGTACGACCCATCTTCATCGACAAGGCATTCAAGACCCTCACGAGGGGCTAAGCCTCGCGAGGCGGACGATGCAAGATCTCCTCAGGAGGGGCCTCTTCTGACAGGCTCACGAGGAGCAGAGATATCAATGCGGGGCAAACCTCGCGAGGCTGTCATGACGTTAGCCATGATGATCAGGATTAGACGGGCGCCAGGTGGGCGCCAGCGCGTGCAGCGTCCTTGTTCCCTCTTTGGTGCTAAGTAGGCTAGCGCAGGCGCTGAGTACCGAGGCATCAAGCAATGGTTTCCATATCAGTGCAACAAGACCAGGACCAGCAGGCCAGTAGGACGGAGGTCACCGTGGAGCCCAAGATGGCGTCATCACAAGAGCCTTACGCAGGCGAAGACCGCTTTTTGTCAAGATAGCTTGTACTAGCTGTCCCCTTTCAAATTGGTCGCCGTTGTTGGCTCCCTTCCCGCTCAATATTTGGGGAGAGGACCAGGGCCTATATAAGTAGAACTAGCCACCACAGTAGGGCGTCTTAGCTTGATCTCATCTGATCGAGTCCTCACCCCCACAAGTTCGACGAGCACAAGAACACCTCAACCTCAGGAGGCTGTTCTTCCCCTTGTACTGTTCATCATCAGCCCAAGAGGCAATCCACCACCACACACTGGAGTAGGGTATTACACCAGAACAGTGGCCCGAACCAGTATAAATCTTGTGTCCCTTGTGTTGTTAGTTCGTCGAGTTCGTTCGCAAGATCTTAGTGAGCTAGGGCGTGGATCGGTAGGAGGGAAAGAACTTCGCGCGCACCCCAGATTTCGAACCTTAAGGGTTTTGCCGGAACTCCACATCTGACACGATCCCCTATACATGTGGATTATCAGCCCACAACTTAGATGGGTCTATATTACGCCCAAAGTTTAGTTTGCCTTTAGTGGACCCAGCGGTTAGTTGGGCCCATGTAGCTTTGGGCCAATAACAGGATAAATATTCTGCTGGCCTGTTACGGCCCATAAGAAACCATGGGCCTTTAGCAGGCTGAAATGCATGTTGGGCCTCAATTTTCACTAGTCGTCAACGGGCCTTAAGCAGGCTAAAATGTAGACCGGGCCATTATTGGCCCAGTTATATGACAGGCCATTACCAGGCCGAAACATATCTCAGGCCTTCGTTGGCCCACTGGTATCATGGGCCTTTAAGAGGCCGAAAGCTTAGTAGAGGCATCAACGGGCCAAATTATATGACAGGCCTTTAATAGGCCCAAAGTCACGTTGGGCTGAACTGTTGTCACCTTGATCACGGGCCGTTAGAGGGAAGGATGTCGCTTCGGACCATATATGGCCCATGGGCAGCACGGGCCATTCCCAGGCCGAAAGACACACCGGGCTGAAATGGGCCCATGTCTACATCGAGCCTCTAACAGGCTGAAATGTCACTGGACCGTAATTGGCCCCAAATATTCAGCTAACAATTAACAGGCCAGGTCTAGCTTCGGGCCGTAAATGGGCCATGTTTAAACAGACCGTTAGTGGGTTGGCCCACTAGTACCTGAGTAAATACTATGGGCCTTTTCTGGGCCAGCCTTTTTAACCTATATGGGCCTATATTGGGCCATGCCACGTGTTGACGTATCATAGGCATGTCTCCTCCATTGGACAGACGGCATCTGGCCCACCAAGGAGCCAACACGTGTTTCCTCCAGCCAATGATGATTTTACACATGGAAAATCCCCATTGGTCCGGGCTGTTAATTGGTTATCGGATCCAAACCGGAACCCGATAGCTTAACAGTGACCCGTTATGGTGGATTACACGTGTTGGTTACCCTTGACGAAAGCACTTCCATGATGCGCCATTTATCATCATGGAAGTGGACACTTCCGTGATGATAATTTTTGTATTGTCATGGAACACTTCTACGACAGCACAGGTATGCCTATCTTGATTCTATCATAAAATCGTCATGGATGTACATGCATGACAAAAAAACATGACCTACTGTGACAAACATGTATCATCATGGAAGTGGTTTTTTTGTAGTTCCCTCTTGTGTTTACCCATTAGTATTCGTATAGTTAGTTTCCTTTGCGTGCTTTGGTTGCCCACCAACAACATACTACCGCGATTTCTTTGAGGGACGGGTCCTTAGCATTCAGCTAGCAAGAACACGTTGCCGGTGGGTTTTTTCCTTAACAGTCCTTGACGCTGCGACCCACTTTGTTGAGCAGACTCGAAACAAAGCAAGGGCGCATACAAATGCATTAAGTTGCTATCGTACGAAGGACTTGCCATACGAAACCTTGGTTATCCGAGGGATAGGCAAATGCAAGCCACGAAGGAAAGCTAACAAGCGGGCCAACTCAGCTTTTGTATATGCTCCCCTCCTGCCAGGGTGTACATTTGACTACACATAACATCTTCTCTTCCACCTGTGGTTGCCCCTCCTGCCATATCTCCTGGGGAGACCATGCTCGCATATCCATTTTCGCTCTGCAAAGATGAAAAAACGGCAAGGAACACAAGGGAAGGACTAGGCAGTCCATTAGCTACGCACCCAGCCCTGGCAAGAGCTGGGGGAATCAGCAAAAGTGTTTGCAACTAATGACATATGGTGGAAAAGGAGAAGGATCAGCCCCTCCCTCCCGTTCCTTTACTTCCAATGATTTCTCGATGGCTGGCATGAAAGACATGATGGCGCAAAAGGCCTCGCCAGGGTTCACTTGCCGAGAGTGCCAACCAACGGATTCCCATCAGCGCTCAACTCAGTACTTATCCTTGGCGGGGTAAATGCAGGCCCGAGCTCCACACAGGCTTATCGACGCTGGTGGCATCGCCACTCCGTGACCCGATCATTGGTGAGTGAGAAGAGAGGGGGAGGCCAATTACATGCCATTTTCCTGTCCGTCTGTCCAGATGACACCTTTTGGTGTTAGACGTGCTCTAATAGGAAACCGTGAGGAGGGCGACACCACCGCCGTCTTGCTCCTTCTCCTGGTCACCGGTAACATGGTGGACACATTATTTGTGGCAACCATGGTAACCACGCGATGTCGTCGTCCCTCGTCTTTGCTGCCGCCGCCGCTGGGGCAGAGACGAGTGATGGAATCCGGAAGGGATGAGGCTTGGGAGTAACGCCCTGTCCTTTTTCTTCGAAGCCGTTGATGAAGAGGGTGATGATGATGATGAAGATCGACTCGTTGTTCACAACTTTGGGTTCACGCAAGCGACTTCCCCTAGCTGGCATGCCAAAGATGTCGTGGGTGGACACGATCACCTATGGGGCCATGATCCCCTTGTTGTTAGGCAAGGGGGAGATCACGTTGCACAAAGTGCGAAAGCCATGGGGCAGCGCAAATGCGATGACACTGGTCATTTTTACCGAGGTTCGGGCTGCCATGAGGTGTAAAAGCCTACTCCTGCTTTTTGTGGATTGAATGGAGGGATCACAACAACACGTAATGCTCGAGCCTAGCATGGTGGCGTCAAGGGAGCAGCTACGCGTGTAGAAGTGTGAGGGGTCTGAATCCCTTTCTAGGTTGCCTTGGACCTCCTTTTATAGCTCAAGGGGTAACCACAGTGGAAAAACAGTCTTTATCTAATGATTAGATCGCTAACAGTGCTATCATACCTAACTTTGGCAGTTAGGACAAATTGCATTAAATGCACTGCTAGGTGTCATGCTGAGGGTGAAGCCCGGCAAGCTTGTCGTGCCGCTTAATCATCTTCTGCTTATCTTTTTGACACGCCTCAGGATGGGTGTCATATGAGTGTAACATGTCTTCCAATGGGCCACAACGTGCTTACTGGAGGCCACTTAATCACCTGGGGGCTCGACACCGCATTGACAAGTGATATGCATTGCGGTACCGTGGAGTGGTGGTGCCTTGGCGGGATTTCCTGCCCTTAGCGGTTCCTTGGGGTGGTCTCGACCTATCCAGGATCTTTTGCCCGGCAAGGGGGGCCTTCCCAAGGTGATGCTTCTGCTGTCTTGTATGTTGACTTGGTCTTCTTGATCCGCTCCTTGACCTCACAAGGAGCGGTTTCTCTGGCTAGGTCTTACTTTATATGCTTGGGGTAACCATTCCTTCACCATGCCTTGGCTACCGGGGCGGAGGCTCCTCGTCCGTGCACAAGTCAGGGGAAACATACACCCCTGTTTGTCAACCCCGACAACATATAATTGCATATAAAACATCCAAGATTGATAATATAATAGCATGGAACAATAAATAATTATAGATAGGTTGGAGAAGTATCATGCGGCAGGAGGTGGTGTCGTACTGGCCAATAGTAGTACCATGGGAAAAACCGGTAGTACCGTTTACAAGTGCTAGTACCACCCAGACTCAGCGGTAGTACCGCTTATTGGACAGAACTTCCCAAAAGAGAAAAGAAAAGGCTTGGGTTGGGTTATGCAATATATAGAGGTTGTAGATGAGAAAAGGCTTGGGTTGGAAACACAAAGACCAGCAAATGGGAAGAGACACTCCAAGTTCAAAAGGACAAAGAAAAGGAGAGGAAACTTGCAGTGACTCAAGGCATAAACAAAGCCCTAAAGTGTAGAAAAACCAAAACAAGATAACTCGAGCAAACACCTCACAAGGAGGGGGCGGTGGCCGAAGCCACATATGTTTGACTCGATTGGTATGGCACCACGAAGATTTTAACCTTGGGCCCATGAACAAAACTCATCTTTGAAGCACAAGTGCCATTAAAAATGGCTAAGGTGAAAGACTTGATTGATTTATGCATAATGGGGGAAGGAGAGTACATTGTGAGAACAACACTCCCCCTATGTCCATGCCTACATCTAGAACATGATAACAAGATGTATGCAGCGTGGTGTGGATAGATTGAAGCCACATTACTCAAATCAATGATATTTAGCTCATGCCTTAACTCGTGAAATCTAGCTTCATCCAATGGCTTCGTGAAAATATCCACTAGTTACTCTTGAGTGTTGAGTTGATAATCTAAATCTCTCCATGCTTGATGTGATCTTAGATGAAACGATGATGTATCTCAATATGCTTTGTCATACTATCTTGCATCGGATTGTAGGAGATCTTGGTATACCTTTCATTGTCACACAAAAGAGGCACATAGTCCTTATAAGATTGTCTCATCCATAGCAATCGTGCACAAAAACTTGCGGAGGCTACATACTCGGCCTCGGTGGTGGAGAGAGACACACAATTTTTCTTCTTCTAAGACCAACATGACAAAGAGTGACCAAAGAATTGGCACCATTGGGAAGTTGACTTCCTATCCACACGATCTCCTGCCCAATCTGGGTCCGAATATGTAACGCCCCGGATTCGATGCGCCAGGTGTCTTCCAGTTATTCGTCGTTATTGCCATGTCATTTGCTTGCGTGTTGCACTTTGCCATGTCATCATCTGCATTTCATATCATGTCATCATGTGCATTTCATTTTGCATACATGTTCGTCTCATGCATCCGAGCATTTTCCCCGTTGTCCGTTTTGCAATCCGGCACTCCTATGTCTCCCGGCGCCCTCTTTTACCTCTTTTCGTGTGCGGGTGTTAAACGGTGAATGGACCGAGGTTTGTCAAGCGGCCTTGGTATAGCACCGGTAGACCGCCTGTCAAGTTTCGGATCATTTGGAGGTCGTTTGGTACTCCAACGGTTAACCGGGTAACCGTAAAGCCCCTTTCTCTTTGCAGCCCAACACCCTTCCAAAGTGGCCCAAAACCCATCTAACTCCCCTCCATGCTCTCGGTCGTTCGATCACGATCGTGTGGGCGAAAACCGCACATCATTTGGAGCTTCCTAGCTCCTCCTACCTATAAATATGTGTCTCCCTCCGTTTTCTCGCGCAGATCAAACCCTAGCCAACCTCCCCCTCCGCGCGCCGGACATGTCCATCCCGCCGCCGGATATGTCCGCCCGCGTCCGCAGCCACTCCCAGCGACACGTGGCCGCCACCGCCGTCCGCCGCTGCCCGGCCATGCCCGACCAGCTGCCCCGCGCCCGTTCGCCGCCGCCTCCGCCGTGGGAAGCCCGCCGCCGCCTCCGATGCTCCGGCCCGCCCGAAGCGCGCCGCCGCCGCGCGCCCGAGCCGCCGGGCGCCTCGCTCCGCCGTCGCGCTCCGGCCGCCGCCCGGCCGTCCCTCGCCTCGCCTGACGCTGAAGCGCCCGCCGCCCGACCGGATCCGCCGGGACCGACCCGGCGCGCCCTTCCACGCGCCCCTCTGGCCTCCTCCTCCTCCTCCCGAGCTCCGGCAATCGTTCTCCGGCCGCCTCGGAATCCGCGCCGCCCCGATCTGGATCTGGATCCCGCCCACGGTTGACTTTCTTTCCCCCTCGTTTTTCTCTAAGTCCCGAGATGTTTGTCATCATATTGCCATGTTCATCGTGTCATAACTCTGCATCTGTAGCTCTGTTTCGTGCGTGTGATATGTCAATTTGTTCGTCTCGACGAGTACATCATTTCATCTCATTGCATCATTTTCATTTGAGGTCATCTTGATGCCCGAAATGCTGTTATAAGAGGGCTATGTGATGTTAGTTTCAGATTCTTATCAGAACATGCACTTTTGTCATTTTTGCCATGATTGATGTGTGCACCCTATGAACTTGAGTCCTACATGTGTTTTGTAATATGCCATGCCATATTTACAGAGGTCTATGCCATGTATTTTTGTGTTCTCTGTGGTGACTAGCACAAGCATGCAAACTAGGCTTCATGATGTTGCTGATTTCAGCCCCTGTTCTGCTGATATTTTTATGCCATGTAAACTTGACGCTACCGACAGATCCATGCTTATTTTAAGATACTTCAGTAAGGATGTTTTGAACATGTTGTTATTCTATATCCATCCATGCCCTTGTTTGAAATTATGGAGTGTCATAGCTTGAGTCAATCGAGCTCTACTTTTGCTATAAAATGTTTCCTGGCAGATTGTTTACATGTTATTCAATTTTGCCAAGGTTGTTGTAGTTGATCCGTGTATGCTATGATGTTGTTCTTGCCATGTATAGGTTCTATGCCATGTCTTCTTACTGTTTGTTGCCTTGCCATGCCATGTATTGCTCTGTGCTGAGTGGTTCAAGCTCACCAACATGCCTACTTATTGTTATTTCTGCCATGTATGAATCTGTAATATAACTTTCCATGTTTACATGGGTGCCATCATATCGTCTGGTCCTTTTTGGCTCATGGTCAGTAAAGGACTTTTGTTCTATGCAATTAGTAGATTCATGTCATGCCTTTGTTTGCCATGAAAAGTTCCTGTAACATGTTGTTTGATAGCTCTAAACATTGCAACCTGATGTTATTTCCTGATAAGTCTGAAACTGTTATTATTTGCAATCTTGCCATGTCATTTTGAGCATGTTGTAGTGATTTCTGGAGATAGCTCAGTGTTCATGTTTTGTAATGCTTTACCTGTACATCATGCCCATGCCTTTTGTTATTATGTTGGGGTGCGGTAGCTTGTTGTTTCGGTGCTTGCAATATGCCTAGTTGCTGTTTTGGACAGATTGGTGATATATATTGTTTGGAGTGTATGTGTTGAACCGTTGCTCCGTTTTGAGTGTGCTCTATATGAAACTTGCTTGATTTTGCATGTAGTTTCATATTATCATGTTGCATCCTTGATTTGAGGTGTTTGCTTGATGTTTGTATGAATTTTGCATCAATACCATGTTCAACTTGTTTTGCTCATATCTTCTAGGCCGTAGCTCCGAATTTAATGAACTTTATATGTAACTTGACTAGAATTTCGTGTAGATAATCATGGTGCATCTTAACTTGCTGTTTAACAACTTGAACATAAGGTTTATTCAGATCTGGACCAATTTCGAAATATGCATATGAGGACTTACCGGAATTGTTATATGTTGTTTCCGGCCTCATGTAAACTTGCCTTGATGTGTTGCTCTTGTTTGCATCATCTCTTGCCATGAGTAGCCTCATCTAGATTCGTCATGCATCATGCTTGTTGTGCATCATGCCTTGTTCATGTGTGGTGTGTTTACTATGTGGTGTGTTTCTTCTTGTTAGTTCCCGTTTCGTTGCGCTCGTGAGGATTCGTTCGTCTACGCTTGGTTCGGCTTCAACTGTTCGTCTTTTTCATGGACTCATTCTTCTTCCTTGCGGGATTTCAGGCAAGATGACCGCTACCCTGGACTCACTACTATCATTGCTATGCTAGTTGTTTCGTTCTATCGCTATGCTGCGTTACCTATCACTTGCTGCTAAAGCCTCCCAATTTGCCATGTCAACCTCTAACCTTTGTCACCCTTCCTAGCAAACCGTTGTTTGGCTATGTTACCGCTTTGCTCAGCCCCTCTTATAGCGTTGCTAGTTGCAGGTGAAGTTGAAGTTTGCTCCATGGTGAACAGGATTATGTTGGGATATCACAATATCTCTTATATTTATTAATGCATCTATATACTTGGTAAAGGGTGGAAGGCTCGGCCTTATGCCTGGTGTTTTGTTCCACTCTTGCCGCCCTATTTTCTGTCATATCGGTATTATGTTCCCGGATTTTGCATCCCTAACGCGGTTGGGTGATTTATGGGACCCCCTTGACAGTTCGCTTTGAATAAGACTCCTCCAGCAAGGCCCAACCTTGGTTTTACCATTTGCCTCACCTAGCCCTTTTTCCCTTGGGTTTCCGGAGCCCAAGGGTCATCTTTATTTAGCCCCCCCGGGCCAGTGCTCCTTCGAGTGTTGGTCCGAACCGAGCAGCCTGCGGGGCCACCACGAGGAAACTCGAGGCTTGGTTTTACTCGTAGCTTGACTTATCCGGTGTGCCCTGAGAACGAGGTACGTGCGACTCCTATCGGGATTTGTCGGCACATCCGGGCGGCTTTGCTGGTCTTGTTTTATTCTTGTCGAAATGTCTTGTAGCCGGATTCCGAGACTGATCGGGTCTTCCCGGGGAGAAGGAATATCCTTCGTTGATCGCGAGAGCTTATCATGGGCTAAGTTGGGACACCCCTGTAGGGTATAAAATTTCGAGAGCCGTGCCCGCGGTTATGTGGCAGATGGGAATTTGTTAATATCCGGTTGTAGTAAACTTGAAGCAAACTCTTCTAAAATACACCAACCGTGTGCGTAACCGTGAGTGTCTCTTTTCGGGGTTGATCGAGAGGAGAACACGGTTACTGGGTTATGTCTGATGTAAGTAGGAGTTCAGGATCACTTCTTGATCATTACTAGTTGACGACCGTTCCTTTGCTTCTCTTCTCGCTCTCATTTGCGTAAGTTAGCCACCATATATGCTTAGTCGCTGCTGCAACCTCACCACTTTACCCCTTCCGTTCCCTTTAAGCTTTGCTAGTCTTGATAGCCATGGTAATGGGATTGCTGAGTCCTCGTGGCTCACAGATTACTACACCACCAGTTGCAGGTACAGGTTTGCGATGATCATGACGCGAGAGCGATGCTTGCTTGTCTTGAGTTCTTCTTCTGCTTCTTCTTCGATCAGGGGATAGGTTCCAGGTCGGTAGCCTGGGCTAGCAGGGTGGATGTCGTTTGAGCTTCTGTTTATGTTTCATCCATAGTCGGATGTTGATCTCTTGTATATGATGTTGATGTATTCTTGTGGCATTTGTGCCTTATGTATGTATCCCTATGCATTATGTAATGTTGATGTAATGATATCCACCTTGCAAAAGCATTTCAATATGCGGTTCTATCCTTGGTGGGACCGTCGAGTTCCTTTTGGATAGGGTCGCATATTGGGCGTGACAAGTTGGTATCAGAGCCTCGACCGACCCTAGGAGCCCCCTTGATTGATCGTGTAGTTTGGCCGTTGTTGAGTCTAGAAAAAAAACTATTTTCGGAGTCTAGTTATATCGGAGAGTAGGAATTCTTTTTACTCCTCTGCCCCTTCGTCGCTCTAGTGAGGAATCTTGACGTAGGTGTTTTGAATTACTCCTCTTCCCGTTCAAATTTTTCTTTAGGATCACGTGGTTAGTTTCGTGAGTTGTCCATCCTCTTTTGTCCGGTGCATTTCTCGTCAAGTTGACTCGAGCCTCTTCATCTTTGCCAAGTTCAATTCTCAGTTGTTTTATTTTCCCACCCACCCTCCCTTCTTCTTCTCGGAACCGGAGTCCGTAATCGAGTATCCATCCTACTCGTGCGAAGTCTTTGCCTTCTTTCCTCAATGATTTCAACCGGTGTTTTCTCTTCAAATTGTTCGTCGGTTTCCCATTCAAAGTCGCCTTTGTTTTCCCGCCCTCCTAGCCCTTTTCTTCCCGGAGTCTGACTCTCTCTCGACCAGCTATCTCATTCGTGCGGAACCTCTTCAGTCTTCCCTTAATTATTTCAACCGGTGAATTCTCGTCTTGTTTGACATTCATCATCTCTTTTTCTTCTCCGGTGGATTCAATTCAAGTTTTTCGGTAGTGATTATATTCTTTTCCTCGGATCAAGTGTTCTTTTTTCTCGTTCGCCTCTCGCCAGTTTATCATTCCGGAGTTCCGAAGACATCTCAGGAGATTCGTCTGTGTTCCAATTAATTCGAGGTTGTCACCTCAGTCAAATATTTCAGTTCTTCCGGTGCATCATCTATCTGTTCAACATCCCTTTCAAACGGTGTTTTCCTTCAGTGGGCCCTAACCCACAGGTCTTTTCCCAGGATCTTACCTGATTCTTCTAATTATTCCGGAGTTATTCTCAAGTTCTTTTTGAAGTTTGACGTAAGAATGAATTTCATCAGTTAGATGCCTTTCCAAGATCGATTTCAAATCATTTCATTGTTGGCTCAACCTCTCCGCCTTTCGTTTCACCGGAGTACCTCAATAATTTTGGTGGTGTTTATCGTCGTCCTTGAAGACCGAAGTAGAGTTTCTCTTAAATCTTGTCCGTTCCCTCGGAGATTCATGGTGCTAGCTCGATGTTATCCTATCTAATTGTTTTCAATCGTGCAAATTCTTTTCATCCATCCGGAGTATTTCAGGAGTTACTTTCCGTCTCAATCATCCGGAGGCCATTTTTTTCGGAAGTTATCTTCGTTCCAAGTTCTCAAAGTCGTTCTCCAATTATTCTATATCCGTTCCCCTTCGTTCGTCTCAATATTCTTCCGGTGCTTCGTTCAAGTGTTCTTCTATCAGTTCGCGATCTCTTTGTTCTGTTGCATCTAAATTCCCTCAAGTATCTTTGTGCTTTTCTAATTCTTCCCGGTTATTTATTCTCTTTCGTCAGTCATTTTCCGAATTTCTTACGGTGGTTCGTTCAAGATTCTTTTTCTTTGATTATCGTATTAATTCATTCGTTCTTTTAATCCTACCGGTGGCTCAGGAAGACCTCCCCAAATTTGGCGGTATATCTCCCCTTAATCTTTTCCCAATGTGGACAAGTGATATGCAATCCATTGCGTCTCATCAATTTAATTGATGAAGGATAAGCATAACGTAATTATTATTCTTCTTTCATCGAGTTGATTAATTATTTTCTTCAGAGATTGTTCATGGTGAATAATCTCTTGGGTCTAAGTGTTTTCATCTTTTCTTTTCCGGACTTCAATTTTTTTCCTCGGCCATTTCGTCGGAACCTCCATCTAAATCACCACAAGGCTCATCTTATTCTTTCATCCTTCATTCTACCTCATCATCCTTTTTATCACCGGAGTTCTTCACGGTGGATCGTCAGTATTCAATTCATTCTTCAAGTGTTCATCAAGATTCTTTTGGAGGAATTCAAATATATTTTCTTCTTGCATCTCTAAGTGTAATTAATTCTCCGTATTCTTTAGAATTGGAGTTTTGCATTTCTTTGTTCTTCTCAGATATTCAAATCCACTCAATCCTTCCTTCTAAGTTCTTTTCATTCAAATTCTTTCAATTCTTCCGGAGGCATTGCGTTGTTTATCTCGTCAAGTGTCATTCCGTCTTCTGAAGCTCATGTTCTATTCTTTCCTTGTTCAACCGGTGTGCTGCCTAAATCCTTTCAGTCTTATTCGTTTCTTTTCTCATTCTAACCACTCCGGTTAGAACGAGTGGTTTCATAGTCTATCTAATTTCCATGATCCTTTTATTCTCGTCATTCTCGTCATTCCTCTCTTCTTCTCGTGTGCTCTTGATTCTTTGCTTCTTCTCTTGAGTTCTTGTTTCACCTCATCCCTTTTCTCTTCCGTCTCGGTCCTAAGATCTCGGGACGAGATCTCTTGTTAGTGGAGGAGTGTTGTAACGCCCCGGATTCGATGCGCCAGGTGTCTTCCAGTTATTCGTCGTTATTCCATGTCATTTGCTTGAGTGTTGCACTTTGCCATGTCATCATCTGCATTTCATATCATGTCATCATGTGCATTTCATTTTGCATACATGTTCGTCTCATGCATCCGAGCAATTTCCCCGTTGTCCGTTTTGCAATCCGGCACTCCTATGTCTCCCGGCGCCCTCTTTTACCTCTTTTCTTGTGCGGGTGTTAAACGGTCTCGGAATGGACCGAGGTTTGTCAAGCGGCCTTGGTATAGCACCGGTAGACCGCCTGTCAAGTTTCGGATAATTTGGAGGTCGTTTGGTACTCCAACGGTTAACCGGGTAACCGTAAAGCCCCTTTCTATTTGCAGCCCAACACCCTTCCAAAGTGGCCCAAAACCCATCTAAATCCCCTCCATGCTCTCGGTCGTTCGATCACGATCGTGTGGGCGAAAACCGCACATCATTTGGAGCTTCCTAGCTCCTTCTACCTATAAATATGTGTCTCCCTCCGTTTTCTCGCGCAGATCAACCCTAGCCAACCTCCCCCTCCGCGCGTCGGACATGTCCATCCCGCCGCCGGACATGTCCGCCAGCGTCGCAGCCACTCCCAGCGACACGTGGCCGCCGCCGCCGTCCGCCGCCGCCTGCCCGCGCATGCTGCGCAGCCGCCCCATGCGGCCCGTTCCACCGCCGCCTCCGCCTGGAAGCCCGCCGCCGCCTCCGCTGCTCGCCCGCGCCGAAGCCGCCCGTGCCGCCCGGCGCGCGCCCGAGCCGCCGGGCGCCTCGCTCCGCCGTCGCGCTCCGGCCGCCGCCGCCGTCCCTCGCCTCGCCCGGGCTGAAGGCCGCCGCCCGCCGGATCCGGCCGGGACCGACCCGGTCGCGCCCTTCCCCGCGCCCCTCCGGCCTCCTCCTCCTCCTCCCGAGCTCCCGCGAGCGTTCTCCGGCCGCCTCGGAATCCGCACCGCCCCGATTTGGATCTGGATCCCGCCCACGGTTGACTTTCTTTCCCCCTCGTTTTTCTCTAAGTCCCGAGATTTTTGTCATCATATTGCCATGTTCATCGTGTCATAACTCTGCATCCATAGCTCCGTTTCGTGCGTGTGATATGTCAAATTGTTCGTCTCGACGAGTACATCATTTCATATCATTGCATCATTTTAATTTCAGGTCATCTTGATGCCTGAAATGCTGTTAGAATAGGGCTATGTGATGTTAGTTTCAGATTCTTATCAGAACATGCACTTTTGTCATTTTTGCCATGATTGATGTGTGCACCCTATGAACTTGAGTCCTACATGTGTTTTGTAATATGCCATGACATCTTTACAGGGGTGTATGACATGTATTTTTGTGATCTCTGTGGTGACTAGCACAAGCATGCAAACTAGGCTTCATGATGTTGCTGATTTCAGCCCCTGTTCTGCTGATATTTTTATGCCATTTAAACTTGACGCTACCGAGAGATCCATGCTTATTTTGAGATACTTAAGTAAGGATGTTTTCAACATGTGGTTATTCTATATCCATCCATGCCCTTGTTTGCAATTATGGAGTGCCATAGCTTGAGTCAATCGAGCTCTACTTTTGCTATAAAATGTTTCCTGGCAGATAGTTTACATGTTATTCAATTTTGCCAAGGTTGTTGTAGTTGATCCGTGTATTCTATGATGTTTTTCTTGCCATGTATAGCTTATATGCCATGTCTTCTTACTGTTTGTTGCCTTTCCGTGCCATGTATTGCTCTGTGGTGAGTGGTTCAAGCTCACCAACATGCCTACTTATTGTTGTTTCTGCCATGTATGAATCTGCAATATAACTTGCCATGTTTACATGGGTGCCATCATATCTTCTGGTCCTTTTTTGGCTCATGGTCAGTAAAGGACTTTTGTTCTATGAAATTAGTAGATTCATGCCATGCCTTTGCTTTCCATGAAAATTTCCTGTAACATGTTGTTTGATAGCTCTAAACATTGCAACCTGATGTTATTTCCTGATAAGTCTGAAACTGTTATTATTTGCAATCTTGCCATGTCATTTTGAGCATGTTGTAGTGATTTCTGGAGATAGCTCAGTGTTCATGTTTTGTAATGCTTTACCTTTACATCATGCCCATGCCTTTTGTTATTATGTTGGGGTGCTGTAGCTTGTTGTTTCGGTGATTGCAATATGCCTAGTTGCTGTTTTGGACAGATTGGTGATATATATTGTTTGGAGTGTACGTGTTGAACCGTTGCTCCGTTTTGAGTGTGCTCTATATGAAACTTGCTTGATTTTGCATGTAGTTTCATATTATCATGTTGCATCCTTGATTTGATGTGTTTGCTTGATGTTTGTATGCATTTTGCATCAATGCCATGTTCAACTTGTTTTGCTCATATCTTATAGGCCGTAGCTCCGAATTTAATGAACTTTATATGTAACTTGACTAGAATTTCGTGTAGATCATCGTGGTGCATCTTAACTTGCTGTTTAACAACTTGAACATAAGGTTTATTCAGATCTGGACCAATCTCGAAATTTGCATATGAGGACTTACCGGAATTGTTATATGTTGTTTCCGGCCTCATTTAAACTTGCCTTGATGTGTTGCTCTTGTTTGCATCATCTCTTGCCATTAGTAGCCTCATCTAGATTCGTCATGCATCATGCTTGTTGTGCATCATGTCTTGTTCATGTGTTGTGTGTTTAGTATGTGGTGTGTTTCTTCTTTTTAGTTCCCGTTTCGTTGCGATCATGAGGATTCGTTCGTCTACACTTGGTTCGGCTTCATCCGTTCGTTTTCTTCATGGACTCGTTCTTCTTCCTTGCGGGATTTCAGGCAAGATGACCGCTACCCTGGATCTCACTACTATCATTGCTATGCTAGTTGTTTCGTTCTATCGCTACGCTGCGTTACCTATCACTTGCTGCCCAAGCCTCCCAATTTGCCATGTCAACCTCTAACCTTTGTCACCCTTCCTAGCAAACCGTTGTTTGGCTATGTTACCGCTTTGCTCAGCCCCTCTTATAGCGTTGCTAGTTGCAGGTGAAGTTGAAGTTTGCTCCATGGTGAACAGGATTATGTTGGGATATCACAATATCTCTTATATTTATTAATGCATCTATATACTTGGTAAAGGGTGGAAGGCTCGGCCTTGTGCCTGGTGTTTTGTTCCACTCTTGCCGCCCTAGTTTCCGTCATATCGGTATTATGTTCCCGGATTTTGCGTCCCTAATGCGGTTGGGTGATTTATGGGACCCCCTTGACAGTTCGCTTTGAATAAGACTCCTCCAGCAAGGCCCAACCTTGGTTTTACCATTTGCCTCACCTAGCCCTTTTTCCCTTGGGTTTTCGGAGCCCAAGGGTCATGTTTATTTAGCCCCCCCGGGCCAGTGCTCCTTCGAGTGTTGGTCCGAACCGAGCATCCTGCAGGGCCACCACGGGGAAACTCGAGGCTTGGTTTTACTCGTAGCTTGACTTATCCGGTGTGCCACGAGAACGAGGTACGTCACGCGACTCCTATCGGGATTTGTCGGCACATCCGGCGGCTTTGCTGGTCTTGTTTTATTCTTGTCGAAATGTCTTGTAGCCGGATTCCGAGACTGATCGGGTCTTCCGGGAGAAGGAATATCCTTCGTTGATCGCGAGAGCTTATCATGGGCTAAGTTGGGACACCCCTGCAGGGTATAAACTTTCGAGAGCCGTGCCCGCGGTTATGTGGCAGATGGTAATTTGTTAATATACGGTTTTGTAAACTTGAAGCAAACTCTTCTAAAATACACCAACCGTGTGCGTAACCGTGAGTGTCTCTTTTCGGGGTTGATCGAGAGGAGAACACGGTTTCTGGTTATGTCTGACGTAAGTAGGAGTTCAGGATCACTTCTTGATCATTACTAGTTGACGACCGTTCCTTTGCTTCTCTTCTCGCTCTCATTTGCGTAAGTTAGCCACCATATATGCTTAGTCGCTGCTGCAACCTCACCACTTTACCCCTTCCGTTCCCTTTAAGCTTTGCTAGTCTTGATACCCATGGTAATGGTATTGCTGAGTCCTCGTGGCTCACAGATTACTACACCACCAGTTGCAGGTACAGGTTTGCGATGATCATGACGCGAGAGCGATGCTTGCTTGTCTTGAGTTCTTCTTCTGCTTCTTCTTCGATCAGGGGATAGGTTCCAGGTCGGCAGCCTGGGCTAGCAGGGTGGATGTCGTTTGAGCTTCTGTTTATGTTTCATCCGTAGTCAGATGTTGATCTCTTGTATATGATGTTGATGTATTCTTGTGGCATTTGTTCCTTATGTATGTATCCCTATGCATTATGTAATGTTGATGTAATGATATCCACCTTGCAAAAGCGTTTCAATATGCGGGTCTATCCTTGGTGGGACCGTCGAGTTCCTTTTGGATAGGGTCGCATATTGGGCGTGACAGAATATCCCATGAGATGAAAGCTTGCTCCTTTGGGGTACCATAAGCCAAAGTTTGGGGTATGACCCAGATATCGAAAGATTCTCTTGATCGCCACATAGTGACTTTCCTTAGATGC
The DNA here is from genome assembly GCA_021605205.1 of Aegilops longissima. Lineage (NCBI taxonomy): Eukaryota > Viridiplantae > Streptophyta > Magnoliopsida > Poales > Poaceae > Aegilops > Aegilops longissima. The sequence continues at coordinate 213,420,105 of CM038679.1, read as the reverse complement.
AGCTTCGAATCTTGCACACATTCCCACACTCAACATGATATCCTGCCTAGATGCATAAAGGTAAATCATGGATCCAATCATGCAGAGATATACCTTTTGATCCATTGTTTTACCATTGCGATCAATGTCAAGTTGGCACTCGGTTGGCATTGGAGTCTTGGCAGGCTTGACACCATCTAGCTTGAATCTTTTGAGCTGGTCTTGGGTATATTAGGCTTGGATGATGAATGTTTCTTCTCTTCTTTGTTAATTGTTTATGGTTAGTTACCCCTTTCCTTAGGCTACCAAGCACATTCTTCATAACATGATCTTCACATTTGAGTGTGGAGGAAATCTTGTCAGCACGACGCTCCAATAGCTCCTCAATAGGCATTTGAGGAGCATCATCTTGATCATCTTGAGAACTATCTTGAGCTTGCTCTTGATCTTGAGTTTGCTCAGAATACTAAACTTGATCTTTGGCATAATTTGGTGCACTAGAATAATCATGAGGATGATCTTGCCCTTGATCATGTTCATTTGGTTGAGGGCCTTCACTTTGTTCTTCATAAGTGTGTGGGTCTAGCAATGGTGATAGTTCCACTTGCGTAGAACATTGCAAGGTTGTCAGAATCGCGATTCTGTGATACGATTCTATGACTTTACGATCCAAACAAACCCTATGATTCTATGTCTTTAGTTCATAGAATCTACGTTTCTACGATCCTGACAATGATGATTCTATGATTTGCCATCCTACCATCAAAGCTCCGATCTGACTCAAAATCGTGTTACTGACAACCTTGGAACATTGTCCTTCTCCTTCAGCTACAAGGGGTTCCTCAATGGGGAGTATTTGACAAATCCCCATTCCTCTTATGGCTTGCGGAGAAATTTGATCACCTACATCTCAAAGACCTCTTTGCTCCACATTGGAGCCATTATTTTCATCAAACCCCATGTTACACGTCTCCTAAATGAGTCCATTGGACTTTTTGAGGACATGGTAAGCCTTAGAGTTTCTAGCATAACCAACATATATGCCCTCTTGAGCTCTAGGTTCAAATTTATACAAATGACCACCTTTCTTGAAAATGAAACACTTACACCCGAACACCCAGAAGTACTTGATGTTGGGATTGTTGCCGGTAAGTATCTCATATGGAGTCTTGTTCAAGCCTTTGCGGAGGTAGAGCCGATTGGATGCATGACATGTAGTGTTGATGGCTTCAGCCCGAAAGTTGTATGGAGATTTGAATTCTGCCATCACGGTGCTTGCCGCATCCATCACCGTCTGGTTCTTCCTTTCTGAAACACCATTTTGTTGAGGGGTATGGTGCAGAGTATAGGTGCTTGATCCTCTCATCACTAAGGAACTCATCCCAAGGTGTAGTTTTTGAACTTGGTGCCATTGTAACTTCTAATCATCAATATCATTGCATCATGTTGACATTGAGCTTTATGTGCAAAGTCGATGACGGTTTGTTGGGTCTCACTCTTCCTCTTGAAGAAGTATACCCATGTGTATCTTGAGTAATCATCCATAATAACCAAGTAATATTTTCTTCCCCAAAGATTATCAAAGGATGGAGGACCAAAGAGATCCATGTGAAGGAGCTCCAAGCATCTTCAAGTAGATGATAGTCATGGGTCGGTGAGTCATTTCAGGTAGCTTTCCTTCAATACAAGCACTGCAAGCATGATCTTTTGCAAAAATAACATTTGTTAGTCCACAAACATGATCCCCTTTGAGGAGACTTTGGAAAGATCGGATATTGACGTAGGCTAAACGCCGATTCCAAAGCCACCCCACATCAATTTTAGCCATTAGGCATGTCACGTTGTTAGTGGGTCGCTCCAAAAAGTTAACCACATAAAAACTATTCTCGACATGCCCAACAAAAGGTACTTTAAGAGTCTTGCTCCACAAAAGGGCTACGGTATCAAGATCAAAGAATGTTGTAAATCCCATGAGTGCAAGTTGACGACCGGAAAGTAAATTGTATGTAAGGGTCTCAACAAGCATAACCTGCTTAATAGATAAATCTTGAGACATGACTATCTTGCCAAGACTCAATACCTTAGTTGTTGAAGCATCACCGATGGACATGACTGCGCATATATGGGATTGGTTGCATGTTAACCACCAAGTCCTTTCTTCCGGTCATATGATTTGTCGCTGCACTACTACAAGAGATTAATGCTTGGATTTAGGTACCCATTTTTGAATGGGTCCCTTGATGTTAGCAACAAGGGTCTTAGGAACCTAAGTAGACCATTCAATGTAAACAAAGAAGAACCAACAAATTTTGCATAAACATGCCCATCACTAGCACGGCATAAAACATAAGAAGGGTTAAAGTCACCAGTTTTGTTAGGAGGAGTGGTGTTGCCCTTGTTGGCATTACCACCCACACCCTTGTCCTTCTTCTTGTCATGAGCACCCTACCCCGCCTTCAAGAAGATTTCCTTGAGCGGGAGAGGTTTCTTGGTCTTGCTATTCTTCTTCTTCTTCTTCTTCTTCTTCTTCTTCTTCTTTGACTTGTGTTGGGGATATGACCCCACGATATGACCCGCCGTGATGGGTTGGGTCAACCAAGTGGTGACTTACGATCCAGACTCAAGATGGTCCAAGACATTCAAGTTCTCAAGACATGTGGGGTAGTTCATTGAATGGGCCAGCTCAGGGCCTAGCACTCGAAGACGGCGGCTCATGGCCCAGAAGTACAAGTCGCCACCTGGAGTTTCCTTACTTAGAGAACAATATAGGTAGGAAACATATTAAGTTATGAGTCGCAATACAACCTGAACTCTATTGTAAGCCCAGGGCATCCGCCTATATATAACGGGGAGCCCTTGAGGCAAAAAGGACTAAGTTACAAGATCTCGAGTACTAGGCTAGCTAAGATGCACCCTTGTAATCGAGATCATCATCATCAGTATCAATCAGGCAGGAGTAGGCTTTTACGCTCACCTTGAGGGGCCGAACCTAGGTAAACCCTTGTCTCTCGATTCCGATCAATCCCGTTCAAGAAATTACCATGCGGCAATGGCCTCATGACTAAGTCCTTTCTCGAGGACATCTGCCATGATAAAACCATGAAGGTTGGCACCCACCGTGGGGCTATCGCTCGATGGTGTTGATTTGTTGGAGGGAGCTCTCCTAGGGATCGAGGGATACGCGATCGGCCGCATGACCAAGCCGTCGTCATGACAAGCTCTACATCGACGATTCTGGTTGGGGCCACCAGGTCCCCTTTGATCTTCAATACAATGTTCTCCTCGATGTTCTTGGTGTTCTATCCAATGTAATTTCTTTTGTGATGTGTTTGTCGAGATCCGATGAATTTTGGATTTATGGGTAGATTATCTATGAATATTAATTTATTTGAGTCTTTACCGAATTCCTATATGCATGATTTGAAATATCTTTGTATTTCTCTTCGAATTATCGGTTTGGTTTGGCCAACTAGATTGGTTTTTCTTGCAATGGGAGAGGTGCTTAATTTTGGGTTCAATCTTGCGGTGTCCTCACTAATTGACAAAGTAGGTGAGGCAAGGCACGTATTGTATTATTTCCATCAAGGGTAAAAAGATGGGGTTTTCATCATATTGCTTGAGTTTATCCCTCTACATCATGTCATCTTACTTAAGATGTTACTCCGTTCTTATGAACTTAATACTCTAGATGCAACCTGGATAGCGGTCGATGTGTGGAGTAATAGTAGTAGATGCAGGCAGGAGTCGGTCTACTTGACACGGACGTGATGCCTATATTCATAATCATTGCCTTGGATATCGTCGTAACTTTGCCCTTTTCTATCAATTTCTCGACAGTAATTTGTTCACCCGTCATAATATTTTCCTTCAAGAGAGAAGCCTCTAGTGAAACCTATGGGCCCCTGGTCTATTTTCCATTATATATTTTTAGATCTATAAACCAGAAAACCCAACAATACCTTGCTGCTTTTATTTACTTTTATTTGGTTTTATGTTTTAGTAATGTTTTATATCTATATTTATCAGATCTCATCCTTGCAAGTGACCGTGAAGGGATTGACAACCCCTTTATCGCGTTGGGTGCAAGTGTTTGATTTTTTGTGCAGGTGCATAGATTGGGGACTTGCGTGTACCTCCTACTGGATTGATACCTTGGTTCTCAAAACAGAGGGAAATACTTATCTCTACTTAGCTGCATCACACTTTCCACTTCATAGGAAAAACCAACGCAAGCTCAAGAAGTAGCAGGAAGAATTTCTGGCGCCGTTGCCGGGGAGGTTCTACATCAAGTCTACTAAGTACCCACCATATACTCTCATCTCTTGCATTACATTATTTTCCATTTGCCTTTCTTTTTCCTCTCCCCCACTTCTAAAACGTTTTCAGAAAAACACAAAATGATTTGCATTTTTATTCGCCCTTCTTCCGTTCGTCTTCTCGTTTACTTGTTTGCCCATATGGCTCAACCCAAGAGCTTTGATCCTTATTATAGGAAGTCATAAGAGAATGAAAATAATGCTAAAAGTTTCATGTCCTTACAATTTGAGCATAATAGTTTCTTCAGAAATGAACTTAAAGAGCAAAAAACTATTTGACCCAAGCAAGACCTTGGAGATAGTCTAAGGTGATAGTTTATTTGATCTTGCTAAAAAATAGGAACTTTTGCACCCAGTAAAACAATTTTGAACAATCACATAAGCGTGCTTTTGATATGATTTTTTTACACAAGATTGATATACAAATTGCCCGGATTTTCCTAATTTTTCATAATGTTTGGAGTTATAGAAGTATACGAAGTTTTCATATTACTACAGACGGTTCTGTTTTTGATAGATTCTGTTTTCTATGCATTGTTTGCTTATTTTGATAAATCTATGGGTAGTATCGGGGGGTATGAACCATGGAGAAGTTGGAATACAGTAGATATTACAGCAATACAAATAAATATTGAGTTCACAATAGTACCAAAAATTGGTGATTTATTTTCTTATACTAACAGATCTCATGAGTTTTTTTGTTAAGTTTTGTGTTGTGAAGGTTTCAAGTTTTAGGTAAAGATTTCTTGGACAAGGGAATAAAGAGTGGAAAGAGCCTAAGATTGGGGATGCCCCAAGCACACCAAGGTAATATTGAAGGACAACAAAGCATCTAAGCCTGGGGATGCCCCGGATGGCATCCCCTCTTTCGTCTTCGTCTATCAGTAAATTTACTTGAGGCTATATTTTTTTCACCACATGATATTTGTTTTTCTTGGAGTGTCTTGTATGATATGAATCTTTGATTTTTAGCTTTCCACAATAATCCTTGCTGTACACACCTTTTGAGAGGGACACGCATAAATCGCGAATTTATTAGAATACTCTATGTGCTTCACTTATATTTTTTTTGAGCTAGCCAATTTGCTCTAGTACTTCACTTATATCTTTTTAGAGCACGGTGGTGGCTTTGTTTTATAGAAATTGTTGAACTCTCATGCTTTGCTTATATTATTTTGAGAGCCTCTTAACAGCATGGCAATTTCTCTTAGGTTATGAATTTAGTCGTAATATGATGGGCATCCAAGAGGTATATAATAAAAACTTTCATATAAAGAGCTTTGAAAACTATGTGAAGTTTGATTCCTTATGATTGTTTTGAGATATAAAGATGGTGATATTAGAGTCATTCTAGTGAGTAATTGTGGATTGGAATAAATACTTGTGTTAAAGTTTGTGATTCCCTTAGCATGCACGTATGGTGAACCGTTATATGATGAAGTCGGAGAATGATTTATGTTTTGATTCTCTTCCTTATGAGTGGCAGTCGGGACGAGCGATGGTGTTTTCCTACCAATCTAACCCCCTAGGAGCATGCACGTAGTGCTTGGTTTTTGATGACTTGTAGGTTTTTGCAATAAGTATGTAAGTCCTTTATGACTAATGGTGTGTCCATGGATTATACACACTCTCACACTTCCGACTTTGCTAGACTCTCTAGTACCGTGCAACTTCCGCCGGTACCATAAACCCACCATTTACCTTCCTCAAAACAGCCACCATACCTACCTATTATGGCATTTCCATAGACATTCGGAGATATATTGCCATGCAACTTTCCACCGTTTCGTTTATTATGACACGATCCATCATTGTCATATTGCCTTGCATGATCATGTGGTTAACATCGTATTTGTGGCAAAGCCACCATTCTTAATTTTTTCATACATGTCACTCTTGATTCATTGCACATCCCGGTACACCACCGGAGGCATGCATATAGAGTCATATTTTGTCCTAGTATCGAGTTGTAATTTTTGATTTGTAAGTAAATAGAAGTGTGATGATCTTTATGTTGGAAATATGCCCTAGAGGCAATAATAAATCAGTTATTATTATATTTCCTTGTTCATGATAATCGTTTATTACCCATGCTATAATTGTATTGATAGGAAACTCAGATACATGTGTGGGTACATAGACAACACCATGTCCCTGGTAAGCCTCTAGTTGACTAGCTCGTTTATCAATAGATGGTTACAGTTTCCTGACCATGGACATTGGATGTCGTTGATAACGGGATCACATCATTAGTAGAATGATGTGATGGACAAGACCCAATCCTAAGCCTAGCACAAAGATCGTAGTTCGTATGGTAAAGCTTTTCCAATGTCAAGTATCTTTTCCTTAGACCATGAGATTGTGCAACTCCCGGATACCGTAGGAATGCTTTGGGTGTACCAAAGCGTCCTGGCAACGTAACAGGTGGCTATAAAGGTGCACTACAGGTATCTCCGAAAGTGTCATTGGGTTGTACGAATCGAGGCTGGATTTGTCACTCCGTGTAAACGGAGAGGTATCTCTGGGCCCACTCGGTAGGACATCATCATAATGTGCACAATGTGACCAAGAGGTTGATCACGGGATGATGTGTTACGGAATGAGTAAAGAGACTTGCCGGTAACGAGATTGAACAAGGTATCGACATACCGACGATCGAATCTCGGGCAAGTACAATACCGCCAGACAAAGGGAATTGTATACGGGATCGATTGAGTCCTTGACATCGCGGTTAATCCGATGAGATCATCATGGAACATGTGGGAGCCAACATGGGTATCCAGATCCCGCTGTTGGTTATTGGCCGGAGAGTTGTCTCGGTCATGTCTCGTGTCTCCCGAACCCGTAGGGTCTACACATAAGGTTCGATGGCGCTAGGGTTATAAAGGAAGTTTGTATGTGGTTACCGAATGTTGTTGAGTCCGGATGAGATCCCGGACGTCACGAGGAGTTCCAGAATGGTCCGGAGGTAAAGATTTATATATGGAAGTCCTATTTTGCCATAGGAAAATGTTGGGACTTTTGGTCTTGTCTGGGAAGGTTCTAGAAGGTTCGGAGTGGGGCCCACCTGCATGGGGGACCCACATGAACGTGAGTAGTGGGGCAAGGCCCCACACCCTGGTCAAGACGCACCAAGATCCCCCTTAGAAGGAATAAGATCATATCCGAAGGATAAGATCAAGATCCCTAAAAAAGGGGGTTAACCATCGGTGGGGAAGGAAATAATGTGATTTCTTTCCTCCCACCTTTGCCAACGCCCCAATGGACTTGGAGGGCAAGAAACCAGCCCCCTCCACCCATATATATAGTGGGGAGGTGCATGGGAGCTTCACGCTTGCCCCTGGCGCAGCCCTCCCCCTCTCCCAAGTCCTCCTCCTCTCCCGCGGTGCTTGGCGAAGCCCTGCAGGATTGCCACGCTCCTCCATCACCACCACACCGTCGTGCTGCTGCTGGATGGGGTCTTCCCCGACCTCTCCCTCTCTCCTTGCTGGATCAAGGCATGGGAGACGTCACCGGGCTGTACGTGTGTTGAACGCGGAGGTGTCGTCCGTTCGGCACTAGGATCTCCGGTGATTTGGATCACGACGAGTACGACTCTTCAATACCGTTCTCTTGAACGCTTCCGCTTAGCGATCTACAAGGGTATGTAGATGCACTCTCCTTCCCCTCGTTGCTGGTTTCTCCATAGATAGATCTTGGTGACACGTAGGAATTTTTTTGAATTTCTGCTACGTTCCCCAACAGTGGCATCATGAGCTAGGTCTATTGCGTAGATTCTTTGCACGAGTAGAACACAAAGTAGTTGTGGGCGTTGATTTTGTTCAATATGCTTACTTTTACTAGTCCAATCTTGTTTTGACGGTATTGTGGGATGAAGCGGCCCGGACCGACCTTACACGTACACTTACGTGAGATAGGTTCCACCGACTGACATGCACTTGGTGCATAAGGTGGCTAGCGGGTGCCAGTCTCTCTCGATGAAAAGGGTCCTTATGAAGGGTAAATAGCAATTGACATATCACGTTGTGGCTTTTGCGTAGGTAAGAAATGTTCTTGCTAGAAACCCATAGCAGCCACCTAAAACATGCAAACAACAATTAGAGGACGTCTAACTTGTTTTTGCAGGGTATGCTATGTGATGTGATATGGCCAAAAAGGAATGTGATGAATGATATGTGATGTATGAGATTGATCATGTTCTTTTAATAGGAATCACAACTTGCATGTCGATGAGTATGACAACCGGCAGGAGCCATAGGAGTTGTCTTTATTTATTGTATGACCTGCGTGTCATTGAACAACGCCATGTAATTACTTTACTTTATTGCTAACCGTTAGCCATAGTAGTAGAAGTAATAGTTGGCGAGACAACTTCATGAAGACACGATGATGGAGATCATGGTGTCATGCGGTGACGATGATGATCATGGAGCCCCAAGATGGAGATCAAAGGAGCAAAATGATATTGGCCATATCATGTCACTATTTGATTGCATGTGATGTTTATCATGTTTATGCATCTTATTTGCTTAGAACGACGGTAGTAAATAAGATGATCCTCATTAAAATTTCAAGAAAGTGTTCCCCTAACTGTACACCGTTGCGAAAGTTAAATCGTTTCAAGCACCACGTGATGATCGGGTGTGATAGATTCTTATGTTCACATACAACGGGTGTAAGCCAGATTTACACACGCGAAACACTTAGGGTGACTTGATGAGCCTAGCATGTACAGACATGGCCTAGGAACACAAGAGACCGAAAGGTCGAGCATGAGTCGTATGGTAGATACGATCAACATGAAGATGTTCACCGATGATGACTAGTCCGTCTCACGTGATGATCGGACACGACCTAGTTGACTCGGATCATGTAATCACTTAGATGACTAGAGGGATGTCTATCTGAGTGGGAGTTCATAAGATGAACTTAATTATCCTGAACATAGTCAAAAACCCTTTGCAAATTATGTCATAGCTCGCGCTTTAGTTCTACTGTTTTAGATATGTTCCTAGAGAAAATATAGTTGAAAGTTGACAGTAGCAATTATGCGGACATTAGAAGGCTTATGTCCTTAATGCACCGCTCGGTGTGCTGAACCTCGAACATCGTCTGTGGATGTTGCGAACATCTGACATACACGTCTTGATAACTACGTGATAGTTCAGTTAAACGGTTTAGAGTTGAGGCACCAAATACGATTTCGAAAAGTCGCGGAACATATGAGATGTTTCGAGGGCTGAAATTGGAATTTCAAGCTCGTGCTCACGTCAAGAGGTATAAGACCTCCGACGATTTTCTTAGCCTGCAAACTAAGGGAGAAAAGCTCAATCGTTGAGCTTTTGCTCAGATTGTCTGAGTGCAACAATCACTTGAATCGAGTGGGAGTTGATCTTCCTGATGAGATAATGATGTTTCTCCAAAGTCATTGCCACCAAGATGCTAGAAGCTTCTTGATGAACTATAACATATCAGAGATAGATATGATGATCCTTGAGCTATTCGCAATGTTCGACACCGCGAATGTAGAAATCAAGAAGGAGCATCAATTGTTGATGGTTAGTGAAACCACTAGTTTCAAGAGGGGCAAGGGCAAGAAGGGGTACTTCATGAAACGGCAAATCAGTTGCTGCTCCAGTGAAGAAACCCAGGGTTGAACCCAAACTCGAGACTAAGTGCTTCTGCAATGAGAGGAACGGACACTGAAGCAGGATTACCCTAGATACTTGGTAGATGAGAAGGCTGGCAAGGTCGATAGAAGTATATTGGATATACATTATGTCAATGTGTACTTTACTAGTACTCCTAGCAGCACCAGGGTATTAGATACCGGTTCGGTTGCTAAGTGTTAGTAACTCGAAATAAAAGGCTACAGAATAAACGGAGACTAGCTAAAGGTGAGCTGACGATATGTGTTGGAAGTGTTTCCAAGTTTGATTTGATCAAACATCGACGCTCCCTCTACCATCAAGATTAGTATTAAACCGAACAATTGTCATTTGGTGTTTGTGTTGAGCATAGACATGATTGGATTATGTCTATCATAATCTGTTATTCATTTAAGGAGAATAATGGTTACTCTATTTATTTGAATAATACCTTCAATGGTCTTGCACCTAAAAGGAATGGTTTATTGAATCTCGATCGTAGTGATACACATTTTCATGCCAAAAGATATAAGATAGTAATGATAGTACCACTTACTTGTGGCATTGCCATGTAAGTCACATTGGTGTAAAACGCATGAAGAAGCTCCATGTTGATGGATCTTTGGACTCACTCGTTTTTGAAAAGTTTGAGACATGCAAACCATGTCTATTGGTGTATACGCATGAAGAAACTCCATGCAGATGGATCATTTGGACTCACTTGATTTTGAATCACTTGAGATATGCAAATCATACCACATGGGCAAAATGACTGAAAACCCTCGGTTTCATCAAGATGGAACAAGATATCAACTTGTTGGAAGTAACACATTTTGATGTGTGCAGTCCAATGAGTGCTGAGGCATGCAGTGAATATCGTTATGTTCTTACTTCACGGATGATTTGAGTAGATATTGAGTGTATTTACTTGATGAAACACAAGTTTGAATTATTGAATGGTTCAAGTAATTTTAGAGTGAAGTTGAAGATCATCGTGACAAGAGGATAAAATGTCTATGATATGATCATAGAGATGAGTATCTGAGTTACGAGCTTTGGCACGCAATTAAGACATTGTGGAAATTGTTTCACTATTGATACTGCCTGGAACACCATAGTGTGATGGTGTGTCCGAACATCATAGTTGCACCCCATTAGATATGGTGCGTATCATGATGTCTCTTATCGAATTACCACTATCGTTCATGGGTTAGGCATTAGAGACAACCGCACTCACTTTAATAGGGCACCACGTAATTCCGTTGAGACGACACTGTTTGAACTATGGTTTGGACAAACCTAAGTTGTCGTTTCTTGAAAGTTTGGGGCTGCGACGCTTATGTGAAAAAGTTTCATTGTGATAAGCTCGAACCCAAAACGGATAAATACATCTTCATAGGACACCCAAAACAGTTGGGTATACCTCCTATCTCAGATCCGGAAGCAAAAGTAATTGTTTCTAGAAACGGGTCCTTTCTCGAGGAAAAGTTTCTCTCGAAAGAATTGAGTGGGAGGATGGTGGAGATTTGATGAGGTTATTGAACCGTCACTTCAACAAGTGTGTAGCAGGGCACAGGAAGTTTTTCCTATGGCGCCTACACCAATTGAAGTAGTAGCTTATGATAGTGATCATGAAGTTTTGGATCAAGTCACTACCGTACCTCGTAGGGTGACAAGGATGCGTACTACTTCAGAGTGGTACAGTAATCCTGTCTTGAAGGTCATGTTGCTAGAGAACAATGAACCTACGAGCTATGGGGAAGCGATGGTGGGCTCATATTTCGACAAATGGTTAGAAGCCATGAAATCCGAGATAGGATCCATGTATCAGAACAAAGCATGGACTTTGGTGGACTTGCCCGATGATCGGCAAGCCATTGAGATAAATGGATCTTTAAGAAGAAGACGGACGTGGACGGTAATGTCACAGTCTATGAAGCTCGACTTGTGGCGAAGAGTTTTTCACAAGTTCAAGGAGTTGACTACGATGAGATTTTCTCATCCGTAGCGATGCTTAAGTCCGTCGGAATCATGTTAGCATTAGCTGCATTTATGAAATCTGGCAGATGGATGTCAAAACGAGTTTCCTTACCAGTCTTCGTAAGGAAAGGTTGTATGTGAAACAATCAAAAAGTTTTTGTCGATCCTAAGGATGCTAAAAGGTATGCTGGCTCCAGCGATCCTTCTAAGGACTGGAGTAAGCATCTCGGAGTTGGAATGTACGCTTTGATGAGATGATCAAAGATTTTGGGTCTATACAAAGTTCATGAGAAACTTGTATTTCCAAAGAAGTGAGTGGGAGCACTATAGAATTTCTGATTAGTATATGTTGTTGACATATTGTTTATCAGAAATGACGTAGAATTTCTAGAAAGCATATAGGGTTGTTTGAAAACTGTTTTTCAATGGAAAACCTGGATTAGGCTACTTGAACAATAAGCATCAAGATCTATAAGATAGATCAAAATGTTTTATAATACTTTCAAATGAGCACATACCTTGACATAATCTTGAAGGTGTTCAAGATGGATCAGTCAAAGAAGGAGTTCTTGCCTGAGTTGTAAGGTATGAAGTTAAGAGTTAAAGCTCGACCACGGCAGAAGAGAGAGAAAGGACGAAGGTCGTCCCCTATGCTTTAGACGTAGGCTCTATAGTATGCTATGCTGTGTACCGCACCGGAAGTGTGCCTTGCCATGAGTCAGTCAAGGGGTACAAGAATGATCCAGGAATGGGGATCATTGGACAGCGGTCAAAATTGTCCTTGGAGTAAATAAAGGACATGTTTCTCGATTATGGAGGTGATAAAGAGTTCGGCATAAAGGGTTACGTCGATACAAGCTTTAACACCTATCAGAATGACTCTGAGTAGCAAACCGGATAGGTATAGTGGAGCAACCATTTGGAATAGCTCCAAGTGGAGCGTGGAAGCAGCATTTACAATATGACATAGAGAAATGCGAAATACATACGGATCTGAATATTGCAGACCCTTCGACTACAAACTCTCTCACAAGCATAAACATGATCAAACCCAGAACTCATTGAGTGTTAATCACATAGTGATGTGAACTAGATTATTGATTCTAGTAAACTCTTTAGATGTTGGTCACATGGCGATGTGACCTGTGAGTGTTAATCACATGGCGATGTTAACTAGATTATTGACTCTAGTGCAAGTGGGAGACTGTTGGAAATATGCCCTAGTTGCAATAATAAATTAGTTATTATTATATTTCCTTGTTCATGATAATCGTTTATTACCCATGCTATAATTGTATTGATAGGAAACTCAGATACATGTGTGGGTACATAGACAACACCATGTCCCTGGTAAGCCTCTAGTTGACTAGCTCGTTTATCAATTGATGGTGACAGTTTCCTGACCATGGACATTGGATGACGTTGTGTGACGCCCCGAGACCGACGCTCCAGAAGACTTCCAGCTATTCCGGGTTTCGCCGTGTGTTTCATTTGTGCCTGCCCTTTTATTTTTGCATTTCATCATGTCATCATGCCATCATCTCATAAATCTTTTGCAACTCAACTAAATAAATGGCATGGATCTTTGATCCATTTAAATCGAGGGAATTCACATGGTGATTCTCTTTAAAACATATCCTCTCGATATTTAGAGAGCTATAGTAAATATTCCAATTATTTGGATTTACCGCAAACACACTTACAAAATATCCTAATGCCTTTGTTGTCTTAATTCTTGATCTCCAACTTTGCCATTTATTCTTTCATCATTTTCCGGAGCTCCATCAAAAATCCGAAATTTTTTGGACCTTCCTTTTATCAAGTCCTAGTTCAAACCCATTTGAATTAAATTCAAATGAGTTTGAATTTACATCTTTCAATCGTGGCCTTTCTATTTTTCTTGGAACGAGCATATTTTTATGAGTCCGGGAAAAATACCCTCCTGCTCAAGCTCCACCTCTAACCCCTTTTTCTTTTCTTTCTCATCTCTGTTTTTTTTCCTTTCTTTTAGTAGTGAGAGAAGAAGCCCAGCAGCCTGCAACCTAGCTGGCCCAGCCAGCCCACCTAACCCCCCTAACCCTAGCTCTACCCGATCCAGCCCCCACGCAGCTCTGCTCGATCCCTTCTCCTCCCCTCGTTCCTCCTCCAGCGCCGCAGCGCACACGCATCGCTCAAACCCTGTGCTCGATCCCATCTCCCTCGCTCTCTCCCTCGATGCCGCATCCAGCCAGGGGGAGAAGATCCTCCCGCGCAGCGCCGATCCCCATCTCTCCCCGAGCGCCTTCTTCCCTCGGCCTCCTCCTCGAGCGCCTCCTCCACCCCGCAACCATGCCCCGTCGCCCCTCCGGTCGCTGCGACCAGGAGCGCCGCTGCCCTCAACCCTCCTCGCCGTCGTCCATGGCCTTCGCCGCCTTCGCGCCTCCCCGTCGACCACCGGAGCCCGCCGCCGCTGCCGAATCAGGCTGCGCTTCACCGGGGACCTCCTCTGCGCCCCTTCTCGCCTCCCTCCTCGTGCCAGGGAGAGGAGCTCCCTCTTCCTCGCCGTCCTTCGGCTCGTCATCGCTCCGGCGCCCGTTCCCAGCCCCGGCCGCCCTCTGCCTTGGACTCAGGTAGCAGCCATGCCCATGCTGCTGCCTTGCCTTGCTCGCGCCAGCCCCTTTTGCGATGCCTTGCTGCCAAGACCCGAGGCCTTTTGTGTTGCTCCGTTTGGATGCATCAAGTTCCTCTTCTACCTGTGTACGACTACGTGGATTCGCCAAGTACACCACCACCAAGTCCGCACGGGAGCCCGAACGACTACTTCCACGATGATGCGACAAGTACCCCGACGTCGCGTGTACCACTACCGTCGACCTGAACATCTACGAAAACGTGTACAACTACCGTTGCCACGTGAACGTCTACCTCCACTACGGCCCGTGAACAACTACTTCCTCTACACCGCTTTGAACTCGATCCGCCCCGAAAACGCACGCTTCAAAGATATAACCCGAGACGACCGCGATGAGATGCCCTTGCATGTATGAGATGTACGATATGTTTGCACCGTGCCCGTTTGCTTCATGCACGTTCCTCCTCGTTTGCCATGCCGTCGACCCGTGGGAACCCGGTAACCGGGATCACCCCACCATCTTTTGCATGTTCCGCATGTCTACACTTTCTTTTGCACCGACATCTCGATGAGCTGTCGGAACCGATATGTTGCCGTGGCATCATTTTCGGATTCGTTGCCGTGGCACCCCTTTCTTCCACCACGGTGACAAATGCTTCATAACATGCTCATGTCAACATTTTCATAAAATTGCTTAAAACTTGCATATGTCATCCGCATCATGATAACAACAATTAAAATGTTTAAAATTGTTGTTGCATTAAATTGCTAAATGCATATGGGGATTTACTGGATTTGTTGTTTTTATATCCGGCCCCATTTAAATTGTTTAGACGGTATAGTTTTTGTTATGCTTCACCACTTGCCATGTTAACCAATATTGAATATTGTTGGGTACATAACCGAGAGAGAACTAAATAATTGATGTGGTGTTTTGTTAATATGCAACTCGTTGCATATTGGGCTCCATTTAACTTGTACTTTTGTTTGTGCATATTGCCATGCCATGCTATTTAAACCGGACATGCATCATACTTGGTTGTGCATCATGCCATGTGTATGTGATGGTTGTTTACTATGTTGTTTGCTTCTTTCCGGGTTGCTTCTCTCGTTAGCTTCGGTTTCGTTCGGAGTTGTGAGGATTCGTTCATTCGCGTCCGTTTGTCTTCTTCATGGACTCGTTCTTCTTCCTTGCGGGATTCCAGGCAAGATGACCATACCCTCGAAATCACTTCTATCTTTGCTTGCTAGATGCTCTTTCTTTTGCTATGCCCATGCTTCGATGCCTATCACTTGCTTATCATGCCTCCCATATTGCCATGTCAAGCCTCTAACCATCCTTTCCTAGCAAACCGTTGTTTGGCTATGTTACCGCTTTGCTCAGCCCCTCTTATAGCGTTGTTAGTTGCAGGTGAAGATGAAGTTTGTTCCTCGTTGGAACATGGAGATGTTGTTCCTTGTTGGAACATGTTTACTTGTTGGGATATCACAATATATCTTATTTAATTAATGCATCTATATACTTGGTAAAGGGTGGAAGGCTCGGCCTTATGCCTGGTGTTTTGTTCCACTCTTGCCGCCCTAGTTTCCGTCATATCGGTATTATGTTCCCGGTTTTGCGTCCCTAACGCGGTTGGGTGACTTATGGGACCCCTTGACAGTTCGCTTTGAATAAGACTCCTCCAAAGAAGGCCCAACCTTGGTTTTATCATTTGCCACCTAAGCCTTTTTCCCTTGGGCTCTGCAGACTCAAGGGTCATCTTTATTTTAAACCCTCGGCCAGTTCTCCTTCGATTGCTGGCCCAAACCGAAGCGATGTCCGGCGCCCACAGGCAATCGGGGTCTATGCCAACCCGACGTCTGCTCATCCGGTGTGCCTCGAGACCGAGATATGTGCAGCTCCTATCAGGATTTGTCGGCACATCCAGCGGCTTTGCTGGTCTTGTTTTATTGCTGTCGAAATGTCTTGTAGTCCGGGATTCCGAGACTGATCGGGTCTTCCCGATAGAAGGAATATCCTTCGTTGACCGTGAGAGCTTATAATGGGCTAAGTTGGGACACCCCTGCAGAGTATTATCTTTCGAAAGCCGTGCCCGCGATTATGAGGCAGATGGGAATTTGTTAATGTCCGGTTGTAGAAAACCCGAAGTTTATCTTAATTAAAATACACCAACCGTGTGTGTAGCCGTGATGGTCTCTTCTCGGCGGAGTCCGGGAAGTGAACACGGTGTTGGTGTTATGTTTGACGTAGGTTGTTCTAGGATCACTTCTTGATCATAGTTGTTCGACCGTGCTTTTGCCTTCTCTTCTCGCTCTCATTTGCGTATGTTAGACACCAGATATGCTAGTCGCTGCTGCAGCTCCACCTCACTACCTTCTCCTACCCATAAGCTTAAATAGTCTTGATCTCGCGGGTGTGAGATTGCTGAGTCCCCGTGACTCACAGATACTTCCAAAACCAGTTTGCAGGTGCCGATGAAACCGTGCAGGTGATGCATCCGAGCTCAAGGAGGAGCTCGATGAAGATCTTGTTCATTGTGTTGTTTTGTTTCAGCTGATCAGTAGTGGGGCCCAGTTGGGTCAATCGGGGATCTGTGTAGCATTTGGGGTAGTCTTCTTTTATTTTGGTTCCGTAGTCGGACCTTGATTGTATCTGTATGATGTAATGCTTTACTCATGTATTGTGTGAAGTGGCGACTGTAAGCCAACTATGTATCTCTTTCCCTTATGTATTACATGGGTTGTGTGAAGATTACCTCACTTGCGACAATGCTTTTGATGCGGTTATGCCTCTAAGTCGTGCTTCGACACGTGGGAGATATAGCCGCATCGAGGGCGTTACAAGTTGGTAATCAGAGCCATCCCCAACTTAGGAGCCCCCTGCTTGATTGAATCGCTGACTTTGTTGAGTCTAGAAAAAAATGTTTTGAGTCTTAGGATTATATATCGGAGAGTAGGATTCTTTTTACTCCTCAGTCCCTTTGTCGCTCTGGTGAGGTCTCCTGACGTAGATGTTTTGACTTTCCTCTCCTCAAATGTAACATCCCAAAATTCTAAATTTTGGAATGTTATATTAAATAAATATTTATGCTTGTTTGTTTGATAGTGGTGTGGTTGCTTGTGTGAAATTGAGTGAAATTTGAAACTTTCTGAAAGTTGAATGAGAGGGAATGAAATGACTTTCCCAAACTTCCACCTTGCATTTATGATCTCCATGAATTCAAATTCAATTCAAACACAAAACCCTAGAGAGAAGATGATATGACTTCTTCCATTTAAATAAATGAAAAGGGTTTTGAAAAGATTTGAATTCCATTTGGAAATATTTCAATTTGAAACTTTATGCAACTCAATGATTTTCACGAGAGAAGATAAAATGACTTCTTCAAATTAAATGAAATATGAGTTGGGAGTTTTAAAATAATTAAATCCAAAGTTCTTTGAATTTATTTCCAATTTGGAGTTATTTGAGTTTTATTCAAAATATTTTTCTCCAAAAACAAAATATATGGAAAATAGGGTAACATGATTCCCTACATCAGAAAATTGGAGAGAAATTAATTTGAAGTCATTTTGGTATTTTAAAAATGATTTTTATTGGATTTTATTGGACCGGTAGCACTGTGTGAATTATTAAAATTTGTGTGTATTTTATTTGAAGCTAAAATAGTGTTCATGTTGTAGAAAATCTTTTTCTGAAAATTTTGATATATTATGTGCTTATATAAATTTTTTTTTATTTTTGTTTTGTTGTCTCTGTCAAAAAAAAATTCGCTGCGCCCCGCCGGGCCAAGGGCCAAGGCCCAAGGCCAAGCCACTGGCCAAGGCCAAGGCCAACGCCCACGCGCGCACAGGGAGCCAGGAGGGAGCCGCTCCTTTTCTTTTTCCTTTTCCTAGTAGGACTTTTGTCCTACTTCCGTTTATTCCGATTTGTTTCTAGATCTTTTCCCTTTTGTTTCCTAATCCTAGTCTATTTCTTGTCCCCTACCCCAAGCAAAACCCTCCCCTCCCCACTATAAATACCCAAGCACCCCCCCCCTCCAACACATCAAACCAACACCTCTCCTCTCCTCTCCTCGCCTCTTCGCAGCAGCAGCAGTGCAGCACCACCGCCGCCACCAAGTGCCGCCGCCGCGCCCTCGACCTCTCCTGAGGTTTATATGATCTCCTCTCCACCGTCCCGTGATCTCCTTTCCTCTAGGATCAACCGCAACATCGGATCCGATCTTCTTCCCCAACTCCGACGACTACAACAGTGAGATCCACGAAATCCCGTAATTCATTTTTTTCAGAAAATAGCAATCTTAGAAAATTCATATCTTTTAGAGTTTTTTGTATTTTTGAGTGATTCCAATTGCTATGTGTCACAAATTTGCTGAAGTTTCTGTTAGTGTCTCTGGATTTCAAATTTGAGTAGTTTAAATTTGAATTTGATAAATTTTGTTCAGATTAGTATTTTGGCCATAACTTGAGTTTAAAAATAGGTTTTTAATTAATTCTTTTTGCTCCTGGTCACTTGTGATATTTTTTAGCTGTAGGATTTAGTTTGGTAATTTTGGAGTATTTTAAATTAGATTTTTAGTAAAAACAGTACTGTTTTGCTTATATAGTTGTTTTAGTTATGTAATTATTGTTTTTAATTATTTTTAGTTCATTCCTTTTGTAGATTTTCACTTGTTGTTATATGTTTATGTTTAGCTACAGTAGACAAATTTTTGTAGTAATTTATTAGTGTTTAGCTACTGTTTTTGTAATTGCTTGTTTAGTTCATAGTGATAGTGGAGAAAAATAAGTTTATTAGTTTTAAAAGTAATTCTTTTTGACACTTCAGTCTATGTTGTGATTGATTCTGTTATTTAGAAGTAAATTAGTTTTCATAATTATTTTAGTATTGTGCATTATTGTCTTAGTGTTTTGTTAGTTGTTATAGTTTCCTAGTGTTAACTAGATAGTTATAGTAGTTTTATATTAGTTTATTTGCCAGTTATTAAGTTAGTAAATTATTTTCTGTTGTTGCATTAGAATTATGTTCTCTTTGCTGTAGAAAAATTATTAGAGTAATTTAGTGTTGCTACGAGAGTATTGACTATTATTGTGTGAGTTGGTTTCTTTTCCTTGAAGTTTTCTTTGGAATTTTATTTGGTTTTATTTGATTTCATTATGGATTTATTTATTGCTTTTTGATGGTTATTTTGATTGCTGGTATTGTTTGCTAGAATGATTGCTTATATGATTACCATGTTTGACTATATATAGATTTACATCGGAGTGATGAATAGTTTTATCAAGTTTCCGAGAGCGTTTATATCTTCATCAACATACCAGGCAAGTTCACTTTGACCATGTTTTTCATACCTATGTGTTTTATTGCATCTAGTGTCATCTTCGCAACAAACCCTACAGTAGTGATATTGAATTCTTGTAGTTGAGTAGTATGCATGAGGTAGGAACCCATCACCCTGTTACCAAGCCCGGGACGATATTTTATTTTAATGCTGCACTATAGTAGACAGGTTTTGGTATGAGTGCTCGGGAGTGGTGTGAGAATGGAGGATCTACGTCAATGACGACAACTCCATGATGGAATCTGCAAGGACTGCATCTTCAAGGCCTCAAGACTTCAAGACTCGAGACAAGAATTCAATACACACTACTGGGTGAAGGATGGTTGACGGGCACCTTGGAGAATCCAGTGGTTGGCCGGGATGCATGGAGAAGCGCCATGACATCTTGCGGAAAGCTTCACCCAGACTCAAAGAGACGGAAGAATACTTCATGCCCGGAAGCTTACCTGTGCAACCGCAAGTCACTATGGGCTCTGGCTTGGTTGACCTTAGTGGTGAATCTGGCTGGGACGGTGCTAGCAGATGTAGAACTACGGTAGGATTGGATGAGCACCGGACAGTGGTCAGGGGAACTCTTCGGAAGACCATGTTTCGGTCATCTTGTTCTCAAACACCCTGAACTGCGAGAACGTAAAAAGAGGGATCAAATCTTGCGGGTAAAGTGTACAAACCTATGCAGAGGGTTAAAACCTAATCGATTAGCCGTGTCCCCGGTTACGGACAACTTGAGCCTCTGGACTTGGATCTATCTCGGAACTCTTAACACCGGATTGATAACTTAATTGTGGGCAACTTATGATGATTTTGGGCTATGAGACATCGGTTGGCGGAACCATGTCATGATAGAAAACTCCATAGTACAGACTTAATTTATTCCTTTGATGTAGGGAAAATAAAACCAGCTTTTATGCAAACAAAACTCAGATCTGAGCCACAAAGCCATACCGCATATAGTATAGTTTATCATTTGTTTTCTCTTATTGTGATCTTGCGGTACATTCAATGTCTTGACCTACACGGCTGCAACGTATCATGTTGCGAGATATTTCTTCGACGAGTAAGAGTTACGATCTGAGGTTACGGTCTACACTCAACCTGCCGATGGCGTTGATGGGACTCCACACCCGACTATTTGTTTCTCTTTGTGACTTATGAGGTATATATATCAGTTTTACGTTATTTATACATGTGATTGCACTTTCATATATACATTGATGTCTTGTGTGTGCCAAAGATCTCGATCGAGGATGGCATGACACACGAGACTTGACCGTCTCGAGGTCGGGTCGCTCTGATATGGTATCGAGCACATGTTGGTGTAGGACGTGACCCTAGAAATCGGAAAGCTCCTAGGACAGGATGTCTCAAAAAACTTTATTTTCAAAAGGATCATTTACTTCTCGTCTTTTTCTGATTTTATCAAGTAGTCACTCTCACCTCAAATAGTTAGAATATACCCCTTTTCCCTTTTGACCACATGAAGGATCTACTGAAGCCGCTCCAAGAAAGATATCGGATAGCTGATGACCTCTTCAAAGTAACCAGGATTTCACCATGCATTAGAAGAGTTGAAGCTGCAACAATTGAAGACTCTGAAGACTTGAAGAATTTGAAGAATCTGAAGAATTATTTGACCTTTAGAAGACCAAACCCCTGTTATACACCTACGTTAGATGCGATGATTTGTGAGCTGTCATTTGTTTGATGTTTTCCGACAGCCACAAAGTAAAACCCGTTTCTTCAAAACTATTGTTTGTATTGCGTGTATTCTTCCCCACCTCTCTCATATCTCATCCCAAAACTTTTGGACCCAATAGATGATGAATGAAGTTGGACTGATATTCTCTGGACCGAAGACTCAGCCGGAGGCGAGCTATGGATTCGAACATGGAGAATCACTTGGGAGCAATTTGGTTTCAAGGAAGAATGAAGTATCTTACACTCTCCAGTACTTTGAAGGAAGTGCTGCAACATGGTGGCAGATGCATCAAGCTATACAGGGATGGAATGGAGCAAAGACTTGGAAAGAATTCAAGAAGACTCTGACAAGATCTCGTCTTATCCGGAAGCAACATGATACACCAAGAAATAAACCTTGTGCTGCAAGATTTATGGAGAAATAGGACACACCTGTGGGGAACACAAGGATGGATGCCCTCATTGTGAGGAGAAACACCAGTGAGGAATGCCCAACTAGTCGGTGACTTGTTTCTTGGGTGAAGGAACCACCCACTACCCGACTCAAGTGTTACATTTACCCCATGGTGCAACAAACTATTCAGGAGCAGGAAGAAGGAATGAAAGAAGCCCTCCAGAAGTTATGAAAGAACCAGTGATGAAGGAATGTGTTGAAGACCTTGATGGAGAAGGCCTCAACATATTTTACTCCAATGCCTGCTATTCATGTGGAGAAGAAGGACATTTTCACAGATTGCACCAAGGAAAGAAAAGAGTATTGGGATACTTCCGACGGAAGCAATAGAGTTTGATCCACAGGGAATAGAAGGTTTGATCGAACGAAGAAACCGGAAGAGAAAACAAAGACACCCTCGAACAACCCAATTTCTGCAAATAGGGACAAGAGTCATATTACCTGTTTTGAATGTAAGGACGTCGGGCATTATGCCAATCATTGTCTCGAAAGGAAGCAAGGAACTCAAGGAGCAGGCACCATCTCCAAGAAGCCCAAAGACTTATTGAAAGTCATTTGTTTTCGCTGCAAGGAAGCAGGACATTATGCTACTAAATGTCCCAACAAGATGAAAGCTGGAGTTGAGTAGTTGGAATTTTGATATTGGAAACAAGAGTAATAGAAAGCAATTTCATTTTTATGAGTACAATAAGTTGAGTTATGTAATGGGTGCTCAGAGTTTGTAATGGATTCATGAAATCAATAAAGTTAAGGTGACATGTTTTCATATGTTTAATTGTAGGAGTTGTTACTCTGTGAACAAAGATTTTGACCATTTTCGAGGATATGAGAAATATGGTCTATGGATGGATTTGTGAATTTCATTTTAAGGGTGATAGTACCCTATGAAGAAGACTAGACCAATAGAAATGGAAATTTGTCCCACAGGTTGGAGTTAGGAAAAAAAAAGTTGGAGTTTTGCTTTTGATATGATGGTATGAAGAAACAGAGTACTACTGGATTTAAAGGAGGTGTAATATGGAACAAGAGAGTTACTCCAAGGATGAGTTAAAGCTGCACTAGTGTTGAAGTGGGCCATAACCCACAGGCCCAGGATTTTGAAAAGGAACAGATGTAACCTTGATAAAGGAATAAATTTGGAAGAATCAGTGATCCAATCAGCATACGTTTTGTAGGAGGTTACGCAAAAACCTGAGAGTGGTGAAGTAATGATAGATGTTTTGTTTGGCTTGCTGAACCAAAGGATTTACTCGAACCCAGTTCGAGAACAAGAGAAATTCTGCAATGCTTGTGAGTATGCCCAAGTGTTAGAATACGTGATTAACTGTTTACGTATGTGGTAATGATTCAAGTACGGGATGGATTGGCCCCCATACCGGAGACTTCTATCATGAACTATCATATGTTGATGGAAAATCAGAGAGACTTGAAAACTTTAGAAGAGCGTCGATACGACAAGCCGAAAACCTTAGAATGGTAGGACGATTGATCCATGTACCGGCAACCGTTGCCAAACGTAGGTCATACGGTGAGACCCAACCCAACCCATTATTCCCGCAGGAGAAACCTGTAATGGTCGACCACCATGAGATCTCGATAGTTGTTTATTGGCGACAGACCTGTCAACTAAGGAGACACAGTCTCGAAAGAACCTCACCAGGATGAAAGGACACGTATTTGAGGAAAAGGTTTTGACCCTACGGAAGAGCCCGGTGTAGGAGTTACTTGAAGTTGTGAGAAGACCGATAGTGTTCAACCTAGGGATGGAGTACCTGAGTTCCGTTGGAACCATAACCCTGCTTTTAAGTGTGGTAGCACACTAGACCATTCCGATCGATTTGATTTGAAAGACCCCAAACCCTAACCTTTTCTTGTTGCCTCTTGAATCTCGAGGACGAGATTCATTTTAAGTGTGGTAGATTTGTAACATCCCAAAATTCTAAATTTTGGAATGTTATATTAAATAAATTTTTATGCTTGTTTGTTTGATAGTGGTATGGTTGCTTGTGTGAAATTGAGTGAAATTTGAAACTTTCTGAAAGTTGAATGAGAGGGAATGAAATGACTTTCCCAAACTTCCACCTTGCATTTATGATCTCCATGAATTCAAATTCAATTCAAACACAAAACCCTAGAGAGAAGATGATATGACTTCTTCCATTTAAATAAATGAAAATGGTTTTGAAAAGATTTGAATTCCATTTGGAAATATTCCAATTCTGAAACTTTATGCAACTCAATGATTTTCACGAGAGAAGATAAAATGACTTCCTCAAATTAAATGAAATATGAGTTGGGAGTTTTAAAAGAATTAAATCCAAAGTTCTTTGAATTTATTTCCAATTTGGAGTTATTTGAGTTTTATTCAAAATATTTTCTCCAAAAACAAAATATATGAAAAATAGGGTAACATGATTCCCTACATCAGAAAATTGGAGAGAAATTAATTTGAAGTTATTTTGGTATTTTAAAAAATGATTTTTATTGGATTTTATTGGACCGTAGCACTGTGTGAATTATTAAAATTTGTGTGTATTTTATTTGAAGCTAAAATAGTGTTCATGTTGTAGAAAATATTTTTCTGAAAATTTTGATATATTATATGCCTATATAAAATTTTTATTTATTTTTGTTTTGTTGTCTCTGTCAAAAAAAAAAAAATCGCTGCGCCCCCCCGGGCCAAGGGCCAAAGCCCAAGGCCAAGCCACCGGCCAAGGCCAAGGCCAACGCCCACGCGCGCACAGGGAGCCAGGAGGGAGCCGCTCCTTTTCTTTTTCCTTTTCCTAGTAGGACTTTTGTCCTACTTCCGTTTATTCCGATTTGTTTCTAGATCTTTTCCATTTTGTTTCCTAATCCTAGTCTATTTCTTGTCCCCTACCCCAAGAAAAACCCTCCCCTTCCCACTATAAATACCCAAGCACCCCCTCCAACACATCAAACCAACACATCTCCTCTCCTCTCCTCTCCTCTCCTCTCCACAGCAGCAGCAGCAGCAGCACCACCGCCGCCGCCAAGTGCCGCCTGGCCGCCTCGACCTCTCCTGAGGTTTATATGATCTCCTCTCCACCGTCCCGTGATCTCCTTTCCTCTAGGATCAACCACAACATCGGATCCGATCTTCTTCCCCAACTCCGATGACTACTCCGGTGAGATCCACGAAATCCCGTAATTCATTTTTTTCAGAAAATAGCAATCTTAGAAAATTCATATCTTTTAGAGTTTTTAGTATTTTTGAGTGATTCCAATTTCTATGTGTCACAAATTTGCTGAAGTTTCTGTTAGTGTCTCTGGATTTCAAATTTGAGTACATTAAATTTGAATTTGATAAATTTTGTTCAGATTAGTATTTTGGCCATAACTTGAGTTTAAAAATAGGTTTTTAATTAATTCTTTTTGCTCCTGGTCACTTGTGATATTTTTTAGCTGTAGGATTTAGTTTGGTAATTTTGGAGTATTTTAAATTAGATTTTTAGTAAAAACAGTACTGTTTTGCTTATATAGTTGTTTTAGTTATGTAATTATTGTTTTTAATTATTTTTAGTTCATTCCTTTTGTAGATTTTCACTTGTTGTTATATGTTTATGTTTAGCTATAGTAGACAAATTTTTGTAGTCATTTATTAGTGTTTAGCTACTGTTTTTGTAATTGCTTGTTTAGTTCATAGTGATAGTGGAGAAAAATAAGTTTATTAGTTTTAAAAGTAATTCTTTTTGACACTTCAGTCTATGTTGTGATTGATTCTGTTATTTAGAAGTAAATTAGTTTTCATAATTATTTTAGTATTGTGCATTATTGTCTTAGTGTTTTGTTAGTTGTTATAGTTTCCTAGTGTTAACTAGATAGTTATAGTAGTTTTATATTAGTTTATTTGCGAGTTATTTAGTTAGTAAATTATTTTCTGTTGTTGCATTAGAATTATGTTCTCTTTGCTGTAGAATAATTATTAGAGTAATTTAGTGTTGCTACGAGAGTATTGACTATTATCGTGTGAGTTGGTTTCTTTTCCTTGAAGTTTTCTTTGGAATTTTATTTGGTTTTATTTGATTTCATTATGGATTTATTTATTGCTTTTTGATGGTTATTTTGATTGCTGGTATTGTTTGCTAGAATGATTGCTTATATGATTACCATGTTTGACTATATATAGATTTACATCGGAGTGTGAATAGTTTTATCAAGTTTCGAGAGCGTTTATATCTTCATCAACATACCGAGCAAGTTCACTTTGACCATGTTTTTCATACCTATGTGTTTTATTGCATCTAGTGTCATCTTCGCAACAAACCCTCCAAAGAGTGATATTGAATTCTTGTAGTTGAGTAGTATGCATGAGGTAGGAACCCATCACCCTGTTACCAAGCCCGGACGATATTTTATTTTAATGCTACGCTATAGTAGACGGGGTTTGGTATGAGTGCTCGGAGTGGTGTGAGAATGGAGGATCTCGTCAATGACGACAACTCCATGATGGAATCTGCAAGGACTGCATCTTCAAGGCCTCAAGACTTCAAGACTCGAGACAAGAATTCAATACACACTCTTGGGTGAAGGATGGTTGACGGGCACCTGGAGAATCCAGTGGTTGGCGGGATGCATGGAGAAGCGCCATGACATCTTGGAAAGCTTCACCCAGACTCAAAGAGACGGAAGAATACTTCATGCCCGAAGCTTACGTGCAACCGCAAGTCACTATGGGCTCGGCTTGGTTGACCTTAGTGGTGAATCTGGCTGGGGCGGTGCTAGCAGATGTAGAACTACGGTAGGATTGGATGAGCACCGGACGGTGGTCGGGGAACTCTTGGAAGACCATGTTTCGGTCATCTTGTTCTCAAACACCCTGAAGTGCGAGAACGTAAAAATAGGGATCGAATCTTGCGGGTAAAGTGCACAAACCTCTGCAGAGGGTTAAAACCTAATCGATTAGTCGTGTCCCCGGTTACGGACAACTTGAGCCTCTGGACTTGGATCTATCTCGGAACTCTCAACACCGGATTGATAACTTAATTGTGGGCAACTTATGATGATTTTGGGCTATGAGACATCGGTTGGCGGAACCATGTCATGATAGAAAACTCCATAGTACAGACTTCATTTATTCCTTTGATGTAGGGAAAAATAAAACCAGCTTTTATGCAAACAAAACTCGATCTGAGCCACAAAGCCATACTGCATATAGTATAGTTTATCATCTATTTTCTCTTATTGTGATCTTGCGGTACATTCAATGTCTTGACCTACACGGCTGCAACGTATCATGTTGCAGATATTTCCTCGACAGTAAGAGTTACGATACAGGGTTATGGTCTACACTCAACCTGCCGATGGCGTTGATGGGACTCCACACCGACTATTTGTTTCACTGTGACTTATGAGGTATATATATCAGTTTTACGTTATTTATACATGTGATTGCACTTTGATATATACATTGATGTCTTGTGTGTGCCAAAGATACTGATCCGAGGATGGCACGCAGAATACGAGACTTGACCGTCTGAGGTCGGGTCGCTACATCAAATTTCACTAAAAAAATTTTAGGATCACGCGGGTATCTTGGAATCGTGCCGATGGTTTTGTGACGAGAACATTGTTCTTGGTGCCTCTTGTCATTTAGGGGTTGTGGCAGTGTCCCGGGGAGTTGAGCTCCGAGGTGTTGTCGTCACAATTTTATCGTTGCAGTTCTGGAATACCCGAGCTTTGCCGACATCGAAAATCTCTTTTATGCAGTTGTTGGTGAGATAACCTCGATAACCCAGTACTGGGGCGAGCTCGAGAGTATTGCCATGCCTCGTATAACGGATGCTTTTCGAAGGTCGAGGTAAACGATTTCCGAAGGTTTCTTGGTTATGTGTTGAAGGATGGATACAATTTGGATCTAGGTATTGTTAGTTTGGGTGATATATTTTGTGTCCCTGATCCCCAACACCTGATTGCATAACCAGAAAGTTTCGGAGTTTATAAGTGGGAATTCAAGTATCTCGTAGGATATCTTTCCAACAGACACATGATACGATATGGGATCTATCATATGGTTGTTTCCGGCTTATTCTGCAAGCCAAATCCTTTGTTTTTGTTCCGTTTTGTGGTATTCAAGTTGCTTCAATGCCAAGTGTTGATTCCATACCTTATTCTAAACGGTGTTCTCATATTTCTATGTGAACACTAATCCTTCTTGATCATGGAGGTTGCCATGTTAATTCTTTTCCCAACCGGCGTGCTTCTCTTCAAGTGGATCCGATCATTTCAACATTTGCGAGATCAATTCTAAGTTTTTTCTCAACGGTGTTCGTTTCATCCGACCCAAGTTGCCTTTGTTTTCCCGCCCTCCCACCCTTTTTCTTCAAGGACTCAGATTTCTTAATCAAGTATCCATTTTATTGAGTGAAGTTTCTTCATTCTTTTCCTTTAATGTTTTATCCGGTGATTCTCATGAAGATGCTAAAGGAAGCTTCGAGTTTATTATCCTTCGTTCTCTTTTCTTCTCCGGTGGATTCAATTCAAGCTTTGTCGATCATATTTTTCCCTCATTTCAAGTGCTTTCTCATGCCAGTGCCCCCCCTAATCATTCACCTCTCGTTATTCATTTGTTCCGAGTGCTGAAGATATCTCTGAAGATTCGTGTTTCCACTCTGCATCAATTCTAGCTATTTCGAGGTCTTACCTTACTCAGCCATTTAATTCAACCGGCGCAATCTATCTTTTAAATCGTTCAACAGTGTTTCTTTTGAGTGGGCCCTAACCCACATGTCTTTTCCCAGGATCTTACCTGACTCTTCTAATTTTCCCGGCGCTATTCCCAAATTCATTGCAAAGTTTGACGTAAGAATGGGTTTTCATCAGTCATTCCTTCTCCAAGGTTGTTTTCAAATTCTTTTCATCTTTGGCTCAACCTTTTTATTTTAATCCTTCCGGAGTGCCTCAACAATTAATGGTGGTGTTTCTCGTCGTCATTCTCGAATTTTGAAGACCGAAGAAGAGTTCCTCTTAAATCCTTACTCGTTCTTCCAGAGATTCATGGTTCTAGCTTCATGCCATCCTCATAATTGTTTTTGATTGTGACAATTCTTTTCTTACCATCCGGAGCATTTCATGAGTTGTTTCCATTTTTTTCCTCCGAAGGCCTTCATGTCATAATTACTCATTCTCAGCCTTCAGCTCTTGTTTTCCAAATCTTAGCGGTGGATCGTTCAAATATCCTCTAATCAGTTCATGATCTCTTATTCTCATGTATCTAAATTCTGTCAAGTATCTTTATTTGTTTTCTAATTATTCTCGGTGAATTGTGTCTTTGCTACGTTCATTTTAAATTCTTACGGTGGTTCTTCCAAGATTCTTCTTCCCTCGTTTATCATATCAATGCATTCGTGCTTTCCAAATTCTCTTCCGTTGTTACCGGTGGTTCGTTGAAGACCTTCCTATATTTGCGCCATATCTATCTTAATCCTTTCTACGAGAATAAGTAGTATGCCAAATCCATTGCTTGCCATCAATTTAATTGGTGAAGGATCGGCATAATGTAATTCTTATTCTTGTTCCATCGAGTAAATTCAATTCATTATTTCAGAGGTTCATCAAAATTCTTTATTTCATTTGTTCATCTTTCTTTTCAGAGTACCAAGTTTTCTCGGTTATATCATTTCAAAGCTTCATCTTTTCACTACAAGGTTTCACCTTGTGTGGTCAACTTCTCTTTCTTTCTATCATCCTTTTATTACCGGAGTTCATCATGGAGGCTCTACATGGTGGTTCATCAAGGATTCTTTTCATTCTTCAATTGTTCTTCAAGATTTTTCTCTCGGAGTTAAGATCCGCCAAGCTATACTCTAAAATAAGCATGGTGTTCAACACATGTTTTGTTTGGAGGAGCTCAAGTATTCTTCATCTTGCATTCCAAAGTGCAATTCTTTCTACCTTATCTTTTGAGGTGGTGTTATGTCACTCTTGACAATTTCCTTCATGTTTCATGATTCATATTGTTGTCAAGAATGAGGTATTCTAAATCCATCAATCTCTTCCTTGGAGTTATCTTGCTTTAGATTTCACCTAAAGCCTTTCCGAAGGAATGTTGCCAATTGTGGTGCTTATCAATGATCCAAGTTTTCTCCTATTCTCTCGGCGAATCAAGTTTTCAACTCCGTGTTGCTCTCAAGCAATCAATTGTTTTCGTAGTGGCATGTATTCACCTGTAAGTTTTGAGTTGTTTCCATAAGCCCACTACAATTTTATTCTTTTCATTGTTGATTTTTCAACAACTCTGTTCTATCCTTCTTTTTAAGGGTGCTTTCCAAACTCATTTGTGGTAGAAGTTGTCATTTTCTTCTCCATTCCTTTATTCCAATGATCTATCTTCAATTTTTCTTCCGGAGGCATTGTGATGTTGCTCTCTTCGACCCATCATCTTGTTTTGTCAAGACCATGTCCTTTTCCTTGCTTATCGATTTAACCGGATTGTTGTGTCTATCGTTCCTCTTTTAACCGAAGTCTCATCCAGGTGCTTTCATTTTGCCAAGTCCATGATTCTAATTCCTTCCATTTTCAGTCGGAGTGCTGCCCAAATTATATCATTCTTATACCTTCTCTATCTTGTTTTAACCGGAGTTGTGTCAATATCTATCTTGTCACTTAACCTCATGGTTCTCATTGTATCCCATGTTCTTCTTATCTTACGGAGTGTTTGCAATCTCGTTCATCTCCATTGTATTCTTCTTTCAATTTTGTCAACCTCTCAAGGTTCGTTGGTTTCACTCTTTTGTCAAAGAAGCAACTTTGTCTTACCTCTTTCTCTTCCGCTTCTCTCCGGCGCCATCCTAGATCTCGGGACGAGATCCTCTTGTAGTGGTGGAGTGTTGTGACGCCCCGAGACCGACGCTCCAGAAGACATCCAGCTATTCCGGGTTTCGCCGTGTGTTTCATTTGTGCCTGCCCTTTTATTTTTGCATTGCATCATGTCATCATGCCATCATCTCATAAATATTTTGCAACTCAACTAAATAAATGGCATGGATCTTTGATCCATTTAAATCGAGGTAATTCACATGGTGATTCTCTTTAAAACATATCCTCTCGATATTTAGAGAGCTATAGTAAATATTCCGATTATTTGGATTTACCGCAAACACACTTACAAAATATCCTAATGCCTTTGTTGTCTTAATTCTTGATCTCCAACTTTGCCATTTATTCTTTCATCATTTTCCGGAGCTCCATAAAAAATCCGAACATTTTTGGACCTTCCTTTTATCAAGTCCTAGTTCAAACCCATTTGAATTAAATTCAAATGAGTTTGAATTTACATCTTTCAACCGTGGCCTTTCTATTTTTCTTGGAACGAGCATATTTTTATGAGTCCGGGAAAAATACCCTCCTGCTCAAGCTCCACCTCTAACCCCTTTTTTTTTCTTTCTCATCTCTGTTTTTTCCCTTTCTTTTATTAGTGAGAGAAGAAGCCCAGCAGCCTGCCACCTAGCCGGCCCAGCCAGCCCACCTAACCCCCCTAACCCTAGCTCTACCCGATCCAGCCCCCACGCAGCTCTGCTCGATCCCTTCTCCTCCCCTCGTTCCTCCTCCAGCGCCGCAGCGCACACGCATCGCTCAAACCCTGCGCTCGATCCCATCTCCCTCGCTCTCTCCCTCGATGCCGCATCCAGCCAGGGGGAGAAGATCCTCCCGCGCAGTGCCGATCCCCATCTCTCCCCGACCGCCTCCTCCTCGAGCGCCGCCTCCACCCCGCAACCATGCCCCGTCGCCCCTCCAGTCGCTGCGACCAGGAGCGCCGCCGCCCTCAACCCTCCGCGCCGTCGTCCATGGCCTCCGCCGCCTTCGCGCCTCCCCATCGACCACCGGAGCCCGCCGCCGCTGCCGAATCAGGCTGCGCTTCACCGGGGACCTCCTCTGCGCCCCTTCTCGCCTCCCTCCTCGTGCCAGGGACAGGAGCTCCCTCTTCCTCGCCGTCCTTCGGCTCGTCATCGCTCCGGCGCCCGTTCCCAGCCCCGGCCGCCCTCTGCCTTGGACTCAGGTAGCAGCCATGCCCATGCTGCTGCCTTGCCTTGCTCGCGCCAGCCCCTTTTGCGATGCCTTGCTGCCAAGACCCGAGGCCTTTTGTGTTGCTCCGTTTGGATGCATCAAGTTCCTCTTCTACCTGTGTACGACTACGTGGATTCGCCAAGTACACCACCACCAAGTCCGCACGGGAGCCCGAACGACTACTTCCACGATGATGTGACAAGTACCCCTACGTCGCGTGTACCACTACCGTCGACCTGAACATCTACGAAAACGTGTACAACTACCGTCGCCACGTGAACGTCTACCTCCACTACGGCCCGTGAACAACTACTTCCTCTACACCGCTTTGAACTCGATCCGCCCCGAAAACGCACGCTTCAAAGATATAACCCGAGAGGACCGCGATGAGATGCCCTTGCATGTATGAGATGTACGATATGTTTGCACCGTGCCCGTTTGCTTCATGCACGTTCCTCCTCGTTTGCCATGCAGTCGACCCGTGGGAACCCGGTAACCGGGATCACCCCACCATCTTTTGCATGTTCCGCACGTCCACACTTTCTTTTGCACCGACATCTCGATGAGCTGTCGGAACCGATATGTTGCCGTGGCATCATTTTCGGATTCGTTGCCGTGGCACCCCTTTCTTCCACCACGGTGACAAATGCTTCATAACATGCTCATGTCAACATTTTCATAAAATTGCTTAAAACTTGCATATGTCATCCGCATCATGATAACAACAATTAAAATGTTTAAAATTGTTGTTGCATTAAATTGCTAAATGCATATGGGGATTCACCGGATTTGTTGTTTTTATATCCGGCCCCATTTAAATTGTTTAGATGGTATAGTTTTTGTTATGCTTCACCACTTGCCATGTTAACCAATATTGAATATTGTTGGGTACATAACCGAGAGAGAACTAAATAATTGATGTGGTGTTTTGTTAATATGCAACTCGTTGCATATTGGGCTCCATTTAACTTGTAGTTTTGTTTGTGCATATTGCCATGCCATGCTATTTAAACCGGACATGCATCATACTTGGTTGTGCATCATGCCATGTGTATGTGATGGTTGTTTACTATGTTGTTTGCTTCTTTCCGGGTTGCTTCTCTCGTTAGCTTCGGTTTCGTTCCGGAGTTGTGAGGATTCATTCGACTACGTCCGTTTGTCTTCTTCATGGACTCGTTCTTCTTCCTTGCGGGATTTCAGGCAAGATGACCATACCCTCGAAATCACTTCTATCTTTGCTTGCTAGATGCTCGTTCTTTTGCTATGCCCATGCTTTGATGCCTATCACTTGCTTATCATGCCTCCCATATTGCCATGTCAAGCCTCTAACCATCCTTTCCTAGAAAACCGTTGTTTGGCTATGTTACCGCTTTGCTCAGCCCCTCTTATAGCGTTGTTAGTTGCAGGTGAAGATGAAGTTTGTTCCTTGTTGGAACATGGAGATGTTGTTCCTTGTTGGAACATGTTTACTTGTTGGGATGTCACAATATATCTTATTTAATTAATGCATCTATATACTTGGTAAAGGGTGGAAGGCTCGGCCTTATGCCTGGTGTTTTGTTCCACTCTTGCCGCCCTAGTTTCCGTCATATCGGTATTATGTTCCCGGATTTTGCGTCCCTAATGCGGTTGGGTGATTTATGGGACCCCCTTGACAGTTCGCTTTGAATAAGACTCCTCCAGCAAGGCCCAACCTTGGTTTTATCATTTGCCACCTAAGCCTTTTTCCCTTGGGTTATGCAGACTCAAGGGTCATCTTTATTTTAAACCCCCGGGCCAGTTCTCCTTCGATTGCTGGCCCAAACCGAGCGATGTCCGGCGCCCCCTAGGCAATCAGGGTCTATGCCAACCTGACGTCTGGCTCATCCGGTGTGCCCTGAGACCGAGATATGTGCAGCTCCTATCTGGATTTGTCGGCACATCCGGGCGGCTTTGCTGGTCTTGTTTTATTGCTGTCGAAATGTCTTGTAGTCCGGGATTCCGAGACTGATCGGGTCTTCCCGGTAGAAGGAATATCCTTTGTTGGCCGTGAGAGCTTATAATGGGCTAAGTTGGGACACCCCTGTAGGGTATTATCTTTCGAAAGCCGTGCCCGCGGTTATGAGACAGATGGGAATTTGTTAATGTCCTGTTGTAGAAAACCCGAAGTTGATCTTAATTTAAATACACCAACCGTGTGTGTAACCGTGATGGTCTCTTCTCGGTGGAGTCCGGGAAGTGAACACAGTGTTGGAGTTATGTTTGACGTAGGTTGTTCTAGGATCACTTCTTGATCATAGTTGTTTGACCGTGCTTTTGCCTTCTCTTCTCGCTCTCATTTGCGTATGTTAGACACCAGATATGCTAGTCGCTTGCTGCAGCTCCACCTCACTACCTTCTCCTACCCATAAGCTTAAATAGTCTTGATCTCGCAGGTGTGAAATTGCTGAGTCCCCGTGACTCACAGATACTTCCAAAACCAGTTTGCAGGTGCCGATGAAACCGTGCAGGTGACGCATCCGAGCTCAAGGAGGAGCTCGATGAAGATCTTTTTCATTGTGTTGTTTCGTTTCAGTTGATCAGTAGTGGGGCCCAGTTGGGTCGATCGGGGATCTGTGTAGCATTTGGGGTAGTCTTCTTTTATTTTGGTTCCGTAGTCGGACCTTGATTGTATCTGTATGATGTAATGCTTTACTCATGTATTGTGTGAAGTGGCGACTGTAAGCCAACTATGTATCTCTTTCCCTTATGTATTACATGGGTTGTGTGAAGATTACCTCACTTGCGACATTGCTTTCGATGCGGTTATGCCTCTAAGTCGTGCTTCGACACGTGGGAGATATAGCCGCATGGAGGGCGTTACACGTTGATAATGGGATCACATCATTAGCAGAATGATGTGATGGACAAGACCCAATCCTAAGCCTAGCACAAAGATCGTAGTTTGTATGGTAAAGCTTTTCCAATGTCAAGTATCTTTTCCTTAGACCATGAAATTGTGCAACTCCCGGATACCGTAGGAATGCTTTGGGTGTACCAAACGTCACAACGTAACTGGGTGGCTATAAAGGTGCACTACAGGTATCTCCGAAAGTGTCTATTGGGTTGGCACGAATCGAGGCGGGATTTGTCACTCCGTGTAAATGGAGAGGTATCTCTGGGCCCACTCGGTAGGACATCATCATAATGTGCATAATGTGACCAAGAGGTTGATCACGGGATGATGTGTTACGGAACGAGTAAAGAGACTTGCCGTAACGAGATTGAACAAGGTATCGGCATACCGACGATCGAATCTCGGGCAAGTACAATACCGCTAGACAAAGGGAATTGTATACGGATCGATTGAGTCCTTGACATCGTGGTTCATCCGATGAGATCATCGTGGAACATGTAGGAGCCAACATGGGTATCCAGATCCCGCTGTTGGTTATTGGCGGAGAGTTGTCTCGGTCATGTCACGTGTCTCCCGAACCCGTAGGGTCTACACTTAAGGTTCGATGATGCTAGGGTTATAAAGGAAGTTTGTATGTGGTTACGCATGTTGTTGAGTCCGGATGAGATCCCTGACGTCACGAGGAGTTCGGAATGGTCCGGAGGTAAAGATTTATATATGTGAAGTCCTATTTTGGCCACCGGAAAATGTTCGGGATTTTTCGGTATTGTACCGGGAAGGTTCTAGAAGGTTTCGGAGTGGGGCCCACCTGCATGTGGGGACCCACATGAACGTGGGTAGTGGGGGCAAGACCCCACACCCCTGGTCAAGGCGCACCAAGATCTCCCCTTAGAAGGAATAAGATCATATCCCGAAGGGATAAGATCAAGATCCCTAAAAAAGGGGGATAACCATCGGTGGGGAAGGAAATAATGTGATTTCTTTCCTCCCACCTTTGCCAACGCCCAATGGACTTGGAGTGCAAGAAACCAGCCCCCTCCACCCATATATATAGTGGGGAGGCGCATGGGAGCTTCACGCTTGCCCCTGGCGCAACCCTCCCCCTCTCCCAAGTCCTCCTCCTCTCCCGCGGTGCTTGGCGAAGCCCTGCAGGATTGCCACGCTCCTCCATCACCACCACACCGTCGTGTTGCTGCTGGATGGAGTCTTCCCCAACCTCTCCCTCTCTCCTTGCTGGATCAAGGCATGGGAGACGTCACCGGGCTGTACGTGTCTTGAACGCGGAGGTGCCGTCCGTTCGGCACTAGGATCTCCGGTGATTTGGATCACGACGAGTACGACTCCTTCAACCCCGTTCTCTTGAACGCTTCCGCTTAGCAATCTACAAGGGTATGTAGATGCACTCTCCTTCCCCTCATTGCTGGTTTCGCCATAGTTAGATCTTGGTGACACGTAGGAAATTTTTTGAATTTCTGCTACGTTCCCCAACACTTTATTAGTAGAGCATTGTCCCAAGTGAGGAAATAAATTTAAAAAAAGAGAGAAAGGCCAAATAAAAAAAGAGAAGGACCCAAAAAATGAGAGAAAAAGAGAGAAGGGACAATGCTACTATCCTTTTTTTCCCACACTTGTGCTTCAAAAGTAGCACCATGATCTTCATGATAGAGAGTATTGTAAGTGCATCTAGTGCCCCTTAGTGATTTTGGTGTATTTAAAACTTATAGGTTAAAGGACTAATGACTTTATGAGTGTACACAGGTCTATAAGTCTATGAGGAGTTTGATATTTACAGAGAAAGTCGACCCCTAAAAATGGAGTTCTTCGACTGAAGACTTTGGATTTCTGAAAATTTTCTGAAGACTTTGAAAGTGAAGAAATTGGTGTGACCTTGAAGACTTGGTATTCAATTGAGGAACATGAAGCATGAAGACTTTTGTTTTTTTAGTTTCATTTTCTCTTTCTTGAGTCATAGGAAACACCGTACTGTTAAAGGGGGTCGAGGAAATACTAAGGAAAAATTTCCATGCGATGCTCAACTCAAAATCCTACACCTACCAATCCCTTCGAGTGAAGCCATTGGAAATCTCATACAGTTTAGTCAATTTCTTCAGTGATAGAGATGAAGTTCTTCTGGTCGTTGAGGAATTTGTTCTGACTGAGGAGTTAGGAATTTGCCAGTGCGGATTGGCTACACAGTGAGGAACATGATAGCCCTGAGGAATTTGAACCTCAAATTTCTGACCGTTGTTGTGCTGCGCGCCAGCTATCCCAAAATATCTTATCCACCTAACGGTGATATCATTGAAGGGCATTTATGTCTTATCATGTCGGGCTACTCCCTAGGCTATAAATAGCTGCCCCCTACAACCACTAGCTGGTTGGCTACTCTGACAGAAACTGACACTTGTCATTTGAGAGCATCCCATCCTCCGAGGACTTTGAGTGAAAATCATCGAGTGAGGAAAAACCAAGCCCAAACACCTACAAACCCAAAGTGGTTGAGCATCACTGAAGAGATTGGTCCTGCGTGGATCTGACGCTTGTTACCTTTGAAGACTGTGCTTCTTCCAGACGGTTAGGCGTCATGGTCTAAAGCATCCAAGAGGAATTGTGGATCGCCGAGTGACCAAGTTTGTGAAGGTTCGAAGTCACCTGAAGACCTACCACCAGTGATTGGGTGAGGTCTGTGTGACCTTAGCTCAAGGAGAATACGGTGAGGACTGTGTGTCCGGTACAGTGTGTCCTCAGGTTTAAATACCTAGCCGCTCCAACCAGATGTACAACTGAGACAGCAGTTGGAACTGGTCTACCAAATCATTGTCTTCACCAAGCCAATTGGTTCTATTTCCTCCAGACTTTTATTTCCTCATTATTGTGTTGTGTGCTTATCATATCTGTGTTTAAAGACTTTGACTGAAGACTTTCACAATTTGCTCAGTTCAATTTCTTCAGTCTGTTTGTCTTCATCCTGTGCTATCCTGTGATTACGCTTTCTGTACTCTGTGCTTGTCTTCATTTCATCATGATGACTATGCTTATCTCCTGTTATGTTTACTTCTGAGTACTTATTCCGCTGCAAGTAGTTCTTCGCTAAGGAATTTCCTCACCGGCAAATTCCTCAGTGAAGAATTCATAAAAATATCCTATTCACCCCCCCCCTCTAGTCGATATAACACACTTTCAATTGGTATCAGAGCAAGGTACTCCCTTGTTCTGTGTTATTTTGGTTTAACCTCCTGGAGTTTTAGTTATGTCGACCGTAGGTATGATCAAGGTATCCGCTGGGTGTCCTACCTTCGATGGGACGGACTACCCCTACTGGAAGAATAAGATGCGAATGCATCTTGAGGCAATTGATAACGATCTCTGGTATGTTGTGGAAAATGGTGTTCCCTCAGTCACACCTTCTCTGAATGCTGCTGATGTGAAGAGATTCAAGCAATTCAACTATCAAGCGCAGAATATCATATGTGGCCATCTGAGCAAAGGACAGTATGGAAGAGTGAGTGCTTTGGAAACTGCTAAGCTTATCTGGGATAGGCTGTCAAAAGTTAATGAAGGAGTCTCAACTCAGCGAGACTCTCGAGTTGATGTTCTTCGCAATCTCTTCAACCGCTTCAAAAGACTCGACAATGAAAATGTTCAGCAAACCTTCGATCGCCTCACTGACATCTCAAATGAGCTTCAAGCGCTTGGTGCCACTGACATCACCGACCATGAGGTGGTGAAGAAATTGTTAAGATCGCATGATTCCTCATTTGATACTCTGGCATTGATGATACAAGAACGAGCTAATTACAAGTCACTTGATCCCGCTGATATCCTCGAAAGGCTAAATACTCATGAGTTCCAGCTTGCTGAAAAGAGAGATCTCTATGGTTCGAGCTATGGCATATCACGTGCACTAAAGCCAAGGTAGTCTCTGAGTCTGAAGATGAAGACTCTGGCAGCAGGCTTGGTGATCCTGAAGAACTGAGCCATGAACTAGCACTGCTCGTGAAGAAATTCCAGAAGTTCTCAAGACGTGGTCGCTTTGGAAGACCCTCAAGGAGCAATGATTCCTCATCCAATGAGTACAAGAAGCGGCTTTGTCACAAATGCAAGAAACCTGGACACTACATTCAAGATTGTCCTCAGTGGGAAAAGGAATCAAAGAAGAAGAAATACAAGGATTACAGTTCTGATGATGCGAAGAAAAAGAAGAAATCCTCAAAATCTTCATCATCAAAATCCTCAAAGTCTTCATCTCACAAGAAGAGCAGCTCCAAGAAGGCTCGGGCATTCATTGGCAAGGAAATGGACTCAAGCGGAATCGAGGAACAAGAGGAAGAGGAGGCATCTAAGGAGTGCGAGTGCGAGTAGCGAGTCTAGCTCTCGCTCTGCATTAAATCGACAAGTCTATCTTCAACTCTGAAGAAAATGGCTTCACCAACAAGGCTGATGAAGGCAATGATGACTACGCTCCCACCTATTGCTTCATGGCAAAGGGTGCCAAGGTACTCAAATATACCTCCTCTGAATCAAGTGAGAATGAATCTGATGAAAATCTTAAGCCCAGCTATTCTAAACTTGCTAAGATTGTTGTGAAACAACAAAGGGCTTTTGAAAAGGTTCAAAACATGCTAGACAAAAGTGATGATATGTTGGGTGAAGAAATGGATCGCACTAAAACCTTGACTGAAAATCTTCAGAGACTTCAGACCAGGTTTGACAACCTTCAAGGACATCATAACACTCTCTTATTTGATCATGAGAAGCTTTCTTATGAATTTCTTCAAAGAAAGCAAGATCTTGAGAAGCTAAGAGTGAGTTATGAAGATCTTCAGAAGGAGCGCGATTCATTACTTGCTCAACAAATCAGCGCTACTCTGGAAGAATTTGTTCCTCCATGTTTGAAATGCATTGAACGTGAATCTGCTAATTCTTCACCTGAATGTTCAAATGCTTCTAATGTTAAAAATTCTTCACCTACCTCTGCTATCACTGATTCCTCATCTGAGGACATTGCTAGTATCACTGACGATGCATGGCTGAAGGAATTGTACATGACAGGCATGTACAAAAGCCTCAAAGGGCATCAGACTCTTTGTGATGTGCATAAAAAGCAGATCCTCAACAGGAACCCTAGGAAAGAGGGTATTGCCTTTGAGAGGAAACTCAATGCTGATGGTACATATTGGAAGCCTAAGCGGTACCCCAAAACCCCATTGGTTGCTGCGAAGGGACCTATAGTTGATCCATCTAATCTATCTGGCTTTACATGTGAATCTTCTCATTCTTCTGATGAGTCATTTGACTCCAACTATAAACTGTTCAAAAATCAGAATGGTGAAGTATTTGCTAGATATGTTGGCACTAATCTGCAGGAACGGTTCCCTATGAAGAAAATCTGGTTTCCAAAAGGTGCCTTGAAAGTCTTGGTGAATGTCCTCATGACACCACCTGTGAAGAATAGGAACCCCAGATCAAATTCTTCATATGGACCAAATTCTTCATATGGATCCAAGTCCTCATATGGACCAAATTCCTCACGTGGATCAAGTTCCTCAAAAGGATCAAAGTCCTCATATGATTATCATCGTGCTAACAACTCCGTTTCGCAGGGAAGAGCTAAGGGCATTATTCTTCTAACCATTATGTTCACAAGTCCTCGAAGAATTTCTCTGCTTATTCATATGCTTACCCTAACTCCACTTATGTGAAACGAAATGGATTGGCTTCTATGCCACCTTTCTCGTATGGAGCTCGCAGAGTGATGAACTCTTTACCACCCCTTCAGATGTGGGTGGTGAAGAGAAAGAACTAATCTCTTCTGCAGGGTCAGGTCTCCAGACGTGCTCAAACGTCTGAAGATTTGCTGGAGACCTGAAAAGTGCCTGAAAGGACGCAGGCTAATAATGAAGAAATGAACTTTCCTTTCTCACGTCCTCACACTGCTTTATCTGTTCTATCACTTGATGAAATTGGTCTGATGAATTGATGTCATATTCTTCACTGATGAAGTATATGAGTTCGTAAGATGCACTAATTCATCTGTAGGATGATCAACCCAAAGTCACTGAGTGGGTCCTCGATAGTGGATGTACAAATCACATGATTGGTGACAAGAATCTATTGATTGATGCTCCCTTATCTCCATCGCATCTGAAGCATATCATCTTCGCTCACAAAGGCAAAAGTCAAGTATTGGGTCTAGGTAAGGTTGCGATCACAAAGGATCGACACATGGACAAAGTCATGCTTTTCGAGTCGTTAGGATACAACCTTATGTCTGTCTCAATGCTTTGTGATCTTGATATGGTTGTTGTATTTGGCAAGTATCGTTGTGTTGTGGTTATGGAAGCTGACAATTCTAAATTCTTCGAAGGCTTTAGGAGAGGATACTTGTATATTGTTGATTTCTCTACAGGACCGCAACCAGCCGTGTGCCTACTTGCAAAAGCTTCAGAAGGCTGGCTATGGCATCGACGACTTGGTCATGCAGGCATGAGGAATTTGCACACGCTTGCGAAGAAGAAGCATGTCATTGGCATTGAGAATGTCAAATTCCTCAAGGATCACTTATGTGGAGCCTGTGAAGCTGGGAAGATGACAAAGGCTAAGCATCCAGCGAATACTATCATGACCACCACTCGACCATTCGAATTTCTTCACATGGACCTCTTTGGTCCTAATCATTACTCAGCAGTCACAAATGATGCATCTCTATATGGTCTTGTTATTGTTGATGATTACTCTTGTTACACATGGTACATTGTTACTTACAAAAATGAAGTGCAGGAAGTCTTCAAACGATTTTCCTCGAGGGCTTCAACCAACTTTGGTGTAAAGATCAAGCACATCAGAAGTGACAATGGAACTTAGTTCAAGAATTCTGGTCTTGATGACTATCTTGATGAACTTGGTATTACTCATGAGTTATCTGCCCCTTATACTCCTCAGCAGAATGGCGTCGTGGAGCGCAAGAACAGGACTCTTGTTGAGATGGCTCGCACTATGCTTGATGAGTACAAGACGCCTCGTCACTTCTGGACTGAGGCAATTTATACTGTGTGCCACATCATCAACAGGGTATATCTTCACAAATTCTTCAAGAAGACTGCCTATGAACTCCTCATTGACAAGTAACCCAATGTGAGTTATTTCAAAGTCTTCGGTGCTAAATGTTGGATTAAAGATCCTCATCACAATGCTAAATTTGCACCGAAAGCACATGAGGGTTTTATGCTTGGTTACGGAAAGGACTCACACACCTACAGA
This sequence comes from Aegilops longissima, assembly GCA_021605205.1. Lineage (NCBI taxonomy): Eukaryota > Viridiplantae > Streptophyta > Magnoliopsida > Poales > Poaceae > Aegilops > Aegilops longissima. Next base: position 213,377,916 of record CM038679.1, on the reverse strand, counting down.
GTCTTCAACAACGTTCTTCACAAGGTTGTTGAAACTATAGATGTGCAGTTCGATGAAACTAATGGCTCGCAAAGAGAGCACCTACCTTCTATGATAGATGAACCAGCACCTGAGGAATCTATCAAGTTCAAGGCTATTGAGGATGTCATTCCTACCGAAGAATCTGCTGAAGAATTCATTCCAGAACATGAAGAACGTCGAGCTAATGCACCTGAAGAAAATGCTGAAGAAAATGGTGCTGAAGAAAATGCTGATCAAATTCCTCGACGACAACCAGCTCATCCTCGTGTTGCAAAAGAAGTGCAAGCTGAAAAGATCATCGATGACATTTAAGCACCAGGTCCTCTCACACGCTCAAAAGCTTCACATTTATCTAACTTTTGTGGGCACTATGCTTTTGTCTCTATCACAGACCCCACTAAGGTAGATGAAGCATTTCTGGAGCCTAAGTGGATTCAGGCCATGCAAGAGGAATTACATAAATTCGAGGTCAACAACGTCTGGGAACTGGTCAAACGTCCAGATCCTCGCAAGCACAATATCATTGGAACAAAGTGGATCTACCGCAACAAGCAAGACGAAAATGGCCTTGTGGTGAGGAATAAGGCACGACTTGTAGCTCAAGGCTACACACAGGTTGAAGGAATTGATTTCGATGAAACTTTTGCACATGTTGCTAGACTTGAGGCTATTCGCATATTACTTGCTTATGCTAACAATCATGATATCACTTTATATCAAATGGATGTGAAAAGTGCATTCCTCAATGGTAAGCTTGAGGAAGAAGTATATGTTGCTCAACCCCCAGGATTTGAAGATCCTAAGCACCCTGACAAAGTCATCAGACTCAATAAGGCCCTCTATAGCCTCAAGCAGGCCCTCTATAGCCTCAAGCAGGCCCCTCGGGCTTGGTATTATACCCTGAAGGAATTCCTCATGAAGAATGGCTTCGCACCCGGTTCACTCGACTCTACTCTCTTTACTAAATCTTATGATGGTGAACTGTTTGTGTGCAAAATATATGTTGATGATATTATTTTTGGCTGTACTGACCAACGTTATAGTGATGAATTTGCCTATATGATGAGTGAAGAATATCAAATGTCTATGATGGGAGAGTTGAAATTCTTCTTAGGTCTTCAAATTAAATCAACAAAGTGAAATGGCATATTCATATCTCAGGAGAAATACCTCAAGGATGTACTGAGGAAATTCGGCATGCAAGATTGCAAAGGCGTCAAAATTCCTATGCCCACAAATGGCCATCTGTGCACTGATGGAACTGGTATTAACTTCGATCATAAGGTATACCGCTCCATGATTGGTTCTTTATTGTACTTATGTGCATCTAGGCCCTATATAATGCTTAGTGTTTGCATGTGTGCCCGATTTCAAGCTACACCGAAGGAATCACACCATAAGGCTGTGAAGCATATTCTTCGATATCTAGCTCACACACCAACACTTGGATTATGGTACCCCAAGGGCTCGTATTTTGATCTCATTGGATATTCTGACTCTGACTATGCTAGTGATCGTGTGGACCGCAAGTAAACATCTGGTACATGTCATTTCCTCGGACGATCTTTGGTCTGTTGGTGCTGGTTCTTGCTGTGCTCAACTGCTATGGATGAAGCAAACTCTCAAGGACTACGGCGTCAACATGAAGAATGTGCCTCTCCTCTGTGACAATGAAAGTGCCATCAAGATTGCTCACAACCCAGTTCAGCAATCGAAGACAAAGCACATTCAGATTCATCATCATTTTCTTCGTGATCATGTGTTGAAGGGCGACATTTCTATTGAGCATGTGAAGACTGAAGAACAGGTAGCCGATATCTTCACAAAGCCCTTGGATGAGAAAAGGTTTAGCAAGTTGCGGTGTGAGCTAAATATCTTAGAATCTTCGAATGTTCTTTGAAAAGGACACTCATTCTAACACTTATGCAAAATTGATGACTTAGATGTGCAACACATGAAGAAACGTTTTTCTTTAATCAATGAAGAATAACACTCTAAGTGTGAAGAAATTAATGAAGAATTTGATCCTCAGAACCCTACGGCAATTGTACGCGGTGTCTGAAATCATCATTCTTATACGGTGGGTCATGCCACCACCAAAGTTGAGAATCGTCAATTTGAGTTTTTCCTCAATTTTTGAAATTCCTGAGTTGTTCATTTTCTTCAACTTTGCATTCTCTTCACCGCTTCCGTCATTTTTCTTCATTGGCTATATATATATATATATATATATATATATATATATATATATATATATATATATATATATATATATATATATGAGTTTATGTCCTCTACAAGATTCACTTATTGCTATTTCTTTAAGTTGCTTTTTTCTGCTAAGTGAATGTGATCGGACCCTTCCCCCTCTATGCTAAACTCAACCCAATCTATTCACAAATTCTTCATGTGCATTCTATTTGAAACTCGTTCAAAATCTTCACTGTGTCCTTGTCAGCTGAAGAATTTGCGAACGAAAAGTTAAAACTTATCTTATCCAAATTTTTGGTTTTGCCGCTCAAACCGTTCTGCATCCCACGATAGACTCATCTTATCACCCACGATCTAACATGATCTCCACTTTTCAGTACGTGGGTGACACATGTCATGCGAATGAGAAGGGTCAGGGGCACGTTCGTCCAAAATCTTCGGGCGAACAGTTTTTCACCGTGGCTATAAATACCCCCTCTCCCCTTCCTCACTTCCTTTACTCCGCTCGACCTCTCTCTCCCGCTCGAGCTTCTCAAATCCTAGCGCCACCGCTACTCCATCGTCGCCGGTGAGGAAGACCTTCACTGCCTCGACCTCGTCGCCGACGTACTCGCGCCAACTGCGGAAATCTTCACTCCGCCGACGTCGTAGCCGTCTTCCTCCGCCGAGTTAGGGCGTGGAAGATCTGCACAGACAATCTTCACTTCTCCATCTCACAGTTAGTCGTGTTCTTCGTTCAGTGTAAATTAAAAGTCACTTTAAATGCCCTCTTTGATTCAAATAATTTCTACAAAATCTTCAAAGGTGATTTTTTTTCATCAAATCCTCACACACTAAACACCTCACATGTCATCTGTTCTTGATTCCTTTCTCTAAGCATCATTTTTCTTCAAGATTCCTCAATTGTGTAGATCTTCGATCTATACAACTCTGGAGCCTAAGACAAAGAACGCTTAGTGAAATTCTTCAAGACTCATCTGGTCAAATTCCTCAAACTTGATCTTTTTGAAAAACCTTCTGAGAACGCATATGACCTCTCCAAATTCCTCGCAACTATACTCTGTTCACAGGTACTCATGTCCGCTGCTGAATCACTAGGTTCTCATCAACTTAACTCATTTGCAGCGTTCCTCGAAGAAAAGTTGCATACTTCTTCAGAAAATTCAATTGTTCAAATTCCTTAGCTGAAGAAAATGGCTGACGGAAAGAAGCCACAGAAAGGAGGAAAGAGGCCTGAAATCGACACTGCCTTTCAGATCCCTGATGATATATAGAAAGACTATTGTACTCCTGATGAGGCCAAGTTTGGCAAGGAGAACAAAAATCAGCGCAAGGTGCGCATCCAGAGGATGGAAAGGAGATGGGCAAGAGAATGGAGGGAGTACAGGTATGTAACTCCAAAGTACATGAAGAAATTTTCTCTAAATCCTCCATGCCCAAGACCTCCATTGGCACCTGGCCAAGAAGCAGATCCCACCAGCCTCAAGCGCGGTGAGGACTATCCTGATGAATGGGCGAAGCGCCAGGCCAAGTTGGCTAGGCAAGACAAAGAAGCAGTGAGGAAATTCAATGAAGACTCTGCTGATGCTGCTTCTAAGGCCTCTGTCAAGCCGAAGAAATCTATGGCAAAGAAGCCTGCGCGTAAGCCAAGTGCTTCACCTTCAATGCCCTCAAGGCCAAGTTCCTAAGCTATGCCCTCACGGCCAGAATCTTCAAAGCCCTCAAGGCAAATTCCTCATGTTGCTCCTGCTCCGGCAAAGTCCTCAGCAACTGTGCATCTTGCCACGTGCCAAAGGACTACAAGCATCTCCATTGCCTCAGGAGTCTCAGCTAGTTCCTCAGCTGCACCCAATTCTTCAACGGGACCCTCTTTGCTGAAGACAAAGGCCACTGCTGGACGAGGTCCTCGCCCTAGTCCTTAGAAGAAGTAGGTCGCCTTCCAAGTGCCGTCTGAAGAAGACGAAGCTGATGACGAAGAACTTGCTGAGATCATCAGAGATAGGCAAGTTAGGGCCGCTAGAGCCAAAGGCACAAATGTGCCACTGCTTTTGGATCCAAGGTTGATCCTCGACTATATTGATCTCTGGCACAAGGACCTAAACACTTCTATGCCTGATTTCAATTTGACTCCTGGCCAAAGTCACATGCTGACCCATTTCATCCAAGAAGAAAAATGGAAATATGAGAAGGCCATGCATATCAAGAAAGCACAGTATAGGAAATAAAAATTTCTGAAGAACAACGTTGTCTCTATGACAACTGATGAACTTGTAAAGATCCAGTCTGAAATCAAAGCCCTCAGTGATGACTTCAATGATTACTATGTTGATTGGCAAGGAGCCAAAGTTAGGTTTGTTAAACTGACTGAGAAGTTCACCTCCAATGTTGCAGCTCCATCGCAACAAGAAATTCCTCAGGCTGAAGCATCTGCTCAGCCAACTGAAGAACATGCCAGCACCGCTGATGACTTTCAGGCTGCTGAAGAAAATGTGAGTTCCAAGGCTGATGACTGCATTCCAGCCCCTGAAGAAATTGCCAGGACATCCACTAGTGGTGCGCCTGAAGAAAATGAAGAGGTCGGGCAAGCTGCATCGCCATACCAAGAAAATCAACCATATTCCTCTGCTCCTCCTGCGCCTACACCAACTCTAATCCTTCCATCTGCATTAGATGTGAAGAAGACCAAGGCTGCAGAGCGTGCAGCAGTGAAGAAGAGGAAGGCATCAACTTCATCAGATTCTTCAGCTCTGAAGAAGATGAAGCCCTTGACCAGCTCATTTGCAAATCCCATTGATGCTATTCCGATCTCAACCATGCCATCAAAGGACCTTGTTCCTTTTGATGAAGAATATGTGATCCCTAGCGGATCTGATGAAGAACATCCTTCTGGTGCTTCGTTAGAGCAGATGGATGAAGAAATTGAAGTGGATGAAATCCCTTCAACTCCTTTTGTTTCCTCGCCTATGCCTCAGTTCACAGCCGAAGAGGCCTGCGTTGAAGAAATAGAAGATGAAGACGTGGACATTGGGTGTACTACTCCATTGATGAATGATGACTTTTGGGAAAGTCAGCACCCCAACTCTCCACTCTTCACACCATTACAGAAAATCCCTCAGTCCCCTGAACAAACTGTTCAAATGGGCTCTAAAGAAACTCACCCCACTTCATCTGTACGTGAAGAAATTCCAGCCACTTGTGCTGAAGAAACTGCTTCTTCTTGAACATCCAAGACGCAGATCACATCAAGAGGAACCAAAAATTCCTCAGCCTGAAGAACCTGAGATTGCGATTCCTGAGGTTGTGATGCAACTCACTGATACTCCTCTGCCCAAGCCAAAGGATCCATTCTCAAGGAAGCAAAAATTCAAGGCTGATGATTTCTTCGGCGGGCATGTATTCTTCACTAACTACAACCCCTATGACTCTACTCGCATTAGGAAGAGGCATTTCTGGACTGCCAGTTAGGCAAATTTCTATTCCTCAGTGCTGTTCAACAAAGACAAAGTCTTCGATCATGCGCACATTCCTCACATAGATATGGAATCTCTGTCGTGCTTCGAGCCAGTCCTTAGTGTTCTTCACGATGCTGGACTGTTAAATTTCTGCACTGACATCTGTGATTGGAATGAAGAACTCATTCTTCAGTTTTATGCGACGCTGCACATCACCAGAGATTCTGAAGATGTGAATTCATGGGTGCTGGACTGGATGTCTGAAAACACTCACTACAAGGCACCAGCTACTGAATTGCTTCGTGCCTTACCACTCAGTCCTCCCCTTGAAGCTGCTCGTTGCATCTACAATGAACCTGAGCTTACAGATCATTACATGCAAGTGCTGATGAAGCCATTGAAGCCAGGGCAGGCCCCACGAACCAAATTCCTCGTGAAGGAATTACTATATGTGCCTCGGACTGTCTATCGCATTTTGACGAAGACATTGAGTCCAATCAAGGGTCATGACTCGAATGAAGAAGAAGTTATTGGCATCATGAAGAATCTGCTTTTCAATATCATTCACGACGTTCCTCTCAACTTCCATGATTTCTTCATGAGAACTCTGGCCAATGTCGCTATGTCACCATTTGAGCTGAAGCCTTATGCACCTTGGATTATGAGATTCATCAGGACAAGGTCTTCACTCAACTACGAAGCTGATACACTGAACCATTGCAGCTACTTGCCTCCGATTGAAGTCCTCAAACGGACATTCTCCGCAGCTAATGACAAGGGCAAGGCCGCTGCTGTTATAGATGAAGGCATTCGTCCATTGGATGGTCAATTTCGCAAGGCTGCATCCTACTCAACCAATGACGACTCTGCCACACATGACTCTGCCGCCAACACAGCCAAGCAAAATCCTCAAGGCACAACACCCAGGGTGATGACTGGTCGTGAGCTTCTCCTCAATCTTCATCAGAAGGTTGATCGCAATCATAAATGGGTCAAGCGTCAGTTTGGTTCAATTCTTCACAACATGACTTCTACTCACAATGCATTGAAGAAAAACCACTACTACCTCCATGAAACCTTCAACCGTACTTGGTCTATTCTGTCTCATGTCTATAGCGCCGACGATCTGAAGAAAATGGGTCTCAAGGAAGACTTTGACTGGTCTGCACCTCCTCCGAAGAAATACAAGAAGGTCAAGGTTCCTTCTTTGGTGGCCAGCTCCTATTCTTCATCGCGCGACACCGATGAACATGAAGACTTGGATGATACTACAGCAGGCCCAACATCAACAACCGACCCCAACAACGCTGGCGCTCCTTCATCAACTTGAAATTCTTCAGGGGCGTTAGTCCTCAATTTCGATACTTTTAGTCATTCGATGACAAAGGGGGAGAAATTTGAGTTAGTCTTGAAGCAGTTCTATTATATGGGCATTTTTTTTCCAAGTTGCAACTCCCGTTCTTTTGAAGACTTTCCTAGATCGAGTTGTAAACTTAAACTCTATGGTGGCCTGGTACTTCTGCTGTGTTCTTCTGCATGCTTATTCCTCGTTAATGTTATTGCATGCATGCTGAATTAAATTAGTCACCATATTTCATCATGCATTTCAAATTCTTCATAATATATGTCAAATGCGTGTATGAATTACAAGATATAGGGGGAGATCTCCATGACTCAACTCTTCAAGTGTGCTTTGCTTCAAAAGCAAATTCCTCACTATGCACTTCTTCAGGGGGAGTTCTTCTATATCTTGCAATCAAATTCCTCAGTATCAGTATTTACACTTCATATGTTTATCCCCATTGAAAACTTAACCTATATTGTCATCAATCACCAAAAAGGGGGAGATTGTAAGTGCATCTAGTGCCCCTTAGTGATTTTGGTGTATTGAGGACTTATAGGTTAAAGGACTAATGGGTTTATGAGTGTACACAGGTCTATAAGTCTATGAGGAGTTTCATATTTACAGAGAAAGTCGACCCCTAAAAATGAAGTTCTTTGACTGAAGACTTTGGATTTCTGAAAACTTTCTGAAAACTATGAAAGTGAAGAAATTGTTGTGACCTTGAAGACTTGGTATTCAATTGAGGAACATGGAGCGTGAAGACTTTTGTTTTCTTAGTTTCATTTTCTCTTTCTTGAGTCATAGGAAACACCGTACTGTTAAAGGGGGTCGAGGAAATACTAAGGGAAAATTTCCATGTGATGCTCAACTCAAAATCCTACACCTACCAATCCCTTTGAGTGAAGCCATTGGAAATCTCATACAGTTCAGTCAATTTCTTGAAGGATGAGACGAAGTTCTTACCGTTCTTTGAGGAATTTGTTCTGACTAAGGAGTTAGGAATTCGCCAGTGCGGATTGCCTACATAGTGAGGAACATGATAGCCCTGAGGAATTTTGTCACGCCCAATATGCGACCCTATCCAAAAGGAACTCGAAGGTCCCACCAAGGATAGACCCGCATATTGAAACGCTTTGCAAGGTGGATATCATTACATCAACATTACATAATAGATGGGGACACAAACATAAGGCACAAATGCCACAAGAATACATCAACATCATATACAAGATCAACATCCGACTACGGATGAAACATAAACAGAAACTCAAACAATATCCACCCTGCTAGCCCAGGCTGCCGACCTGGAACCTATCCCCTGATCGAAGAAGAAGCAGAAGAAGAACTCCAAACAAGCAAACATCTCTCTCGCATCATGATCATCGCGAAACCTGTACCTGCAACTGTTGTTGTAGTAATCTATGAGCCACGAGGACTCAGCAATCCCATTACCATGGGTATCAAGACTAGCAAAGCTTAATGGGTAGGGAAGAGGTAAAGTGGTGAGGTTGCAGCAGCGACTAAGCAAGATATGGTGGCTAACATACGCAAATGAGAGCCAGAAGAGAAACAAAGGAACGGTCGTCAACTAGTAATGATCAAGAAGTGATCCTGAACTCCTACTTACGTCAGACATAACCCAGAAACCGTGTTCTCCTCTCGATCAATCCCGAAAAGAGACACTCACGGTTACGCACATGGTTGGTGTATTTTAGAAGAGTTTGCTTCAAGTTTACTACAACCGGATATTAACAAATTCCCATCTGCCTATAACCGCAGGCACGACTTTCGAAAGATTATACCCTCCAGGGGTGTCCCAACTTAGCCCGTGATAAGCTCTCGCGATCAACGAAGGATATTCCTTCTCCCCGGGAAGACGCAATCAGTCTCGGAATCCCGGCTACAAGACATTTCGACAGTAATAAAACAAGACCAGCAAAGCCGCCCGATGCGCCGACAATCCCGATAGGAGCTGCACATATCTCGTTCTTAGGGCAACACCGGATGAGACTAGCTACGAGTAAAACCAGCCCTCAAAGTTGCCTCAAGGTGGCCCATGCAGTAGCTCGATTCGGACCAACACTTAGACAAGCATTGGCCCGGGGGGGTGGGGGGGGGGGCTAAATAAAGATGACCCTTGGGTTAATTACTCCCAAGGGAAATTTAGGTGGTGGTGAGGCAAGTGGTAAAACCAATGTTGGGCCTTGCTGGAGGAGTCTTATTCAAAGCGAACTGTCAAGGGGGTCCCATAAATCACCCGACCGCGTTAGGGACGCAAAATCCGGGAACATAATACCGATATGACGGAAACTAGGGCGGCAAGAGTGGAACAAAACACCAGGCATAAGGCCGAGCCTTTCACCCTTTACCAAGTATATAGATGCATTAATAATATAAGAGATATTGTGATATCCCAACAAAATCCTGTCCACCATGGAGCAATCTTCAACTTCACCTGCAACTAGCAACGCTATAAGAGGGGCTGAGCAACGCGGTAACATAGCCAAACAACGGTTTGCTAGGAAGGGTGACATAGGTTAGAGGTTCATGGCAATTTGGGAGGCTCGAATAAACAGGTGATAGGTAGCGCAGCATAGCGATAGAACGAAGTAACTAGTATAGCAATGATAGTAGTGTGATCCAGGGTAGCGGTCATCTTGCCTGAAATCCCGCTAGGAAGAAGAACGAGTCCATGAAGAAGACGAACGGATGAAGCCGAACCAAGCGTAGACGAACGAATCCTCACGATCGCAACGAAACATGAACTAACAAGAAGAGGCACACAACATGGTGAACACACCACACATGAACAAGGCATGACGCACAAACAAGCATGATGCATGACAAGCCTACATGAAGCTACTCATGGCAAGAGATGATGCAAACAAGAGCAACACATCAAGGCAAGTTTAAATGAGGCCGGAAACAACATATAACAATTCCGGTAAGTCCTCATATGCAAATTTCGAAATTGGTACAGATCTGAATAAACCTTATGTTCAAGTTGTTAAACAGCAAGTTAAGATGCACCACAATGATCTACACGAAAATCTAGTCAAGTTACATATAAAGTTCATTAGATTCGGAGCTACGGCCTAGAAGATATGAGCAAAACAAGATAAGCATGGCATTGATGCAAAATGCATACAAACATCAAGCAAACACCTCAAAACAAGGATGCAACATGATAATATGAAACTACATGCAAAATCAAGCAAGTTTCATATAGAGCACACTCAAAACGGAGCAACTGTGCAACACATACACCCTATACAAGTCTTGACAACAATCTGTCCAAAACAGCAACTAGGCATATTGCAAGCATCAAAACAACAAGCTACAGAATCTCAACATTATAACAAAAGGCATGGGCATGATGTACAGGTAAAGCATGACAAAACATGAACACTGAGCTATCTCCAGAAATCAAAATAACATGCTCAAAAACACATGGCAAGATTGCAAATAATAACAGTTTCAGACTTATCAGGAAATAACATCAGGTTGCAATGTTTAGAGCTATCAAACAACATGCTACACGAACTTATCATGGCAAACAAAGGCATGGAATGAATCTACTAGATTCATAGAACAAAAGTCCTTTAGTGACCTTGAGCCAAAAAGGACCAGAAGATATGATGGCACCCATGTAAACATGGCAAGTTATATAACAGATTCATACATGGCAGGAACAACAATAAGTAGGCATGTTGGTGAGCTTTAATCACTCACCACAGAGCAATACATGATAAACAAAGCATACATCCATCAATAAGACATGGCATAGAAGCTATACATGTCAAGAACAACATCATAGCATACACGGATCAACTACAACATCCTTAGCAAAATTGAATAACATGTAAACAACCTGCCAGGAAACATTTTATAGCAAAAGTAGAGCTCGATTGACTCAAGCTATGGCACTCCATAATTGAAAACAAGGGCATGGATGGATAGAGAATAACCATATGTTCGAAACATCCTTACTGAAGTATCTCAAATTAAGCATGGATCTCTCGGTAGCATCAAGTTTACATGGCATAAAAATATCAATGAGCAGGGCTGAAATCAGCAACATCATGAAGCCTAGTTTGCATGCTTGTGCTAGTCACCATAGAGATCACAAAAATACATGGCATACACCCCTGTAAAGATGGCATGGCATATTACAAAACACATGTAGGACTCAAGTTCATAGGGTGCACACATCAATCATGGCAAAAATGACAAAAGTCCATGTTCTGATAAGAATCTGAAACTAACATCACATAGCCCTCTTCTAACAGAATTTCCGGCACTAAGATGAGCTAAAATGTAAATGATTCAATGAGGTGAAATGATGTACTCGTCGAGACGAACAATTTGATATGCTACACGCACGAAACGGAACAACGGATGCAGAGTTATGATGCGATGAAAATGCATGAAAATGTCACAGATTCGGGGACTTGGGGAAAACTCGGGGGTCAACCTTGTCAGATCTGGATCTAGGCCGCGCGGGCGGGGCCGGGGCGGCGCCGGCCGGGTGTCGGACGCTGGGAGGCCACAGAAGGCTTGATCCATGGGCGCTGGGCCGGAGGCGGCACGGGCGAGGCGGCGGTGGCGCGCCGTGAAGGCGAGGGCGGCGCAGGAGCTGGGGCGGTGGCTGGTCACCGTGATGGGGCGGCGACGAGGCGGGATCCGGAGGAGGCGCGGCACGGGCTCCGGGCGGGCGGCGGCGGAGATGCGGGCGCTGAGGGCAGCTGGGCCTGCTGGGCAGGGCGGGCGGCGCTGCTGGTGGCCGGGTGCCACGTGGCGCGACGGGTTGGCGCGGGCGCTGGGACGTGTCCGGCCGCCGGGCGGACATGTCCGGCGGCGCGGAGGGAGAGATCTAGGGTTTCGGGGGGGATTCATCCGCGAATTTCGGGGGGAGGCACATATTTATAGAAAGAGGGAGCTAGGAGAGTCCAAATGAGGTGCGGTTTTCGCCCACATGATCGTGATCGAACGACCGAGAGCATGGGGGGGGGAGTTTGCTGGGTTTTGGGCCACTTTGGAAGGGGTGTTGGGCTGCAACTCAAAGAGGGCTTCACGGTTACCCTGTTAACCGTTGGAGTATCAAACGACCTCCAAATGGCACGAAACTTGACAGGCGGTCTACCGTTGGTATACCAAGGCCGCTTGGCAAACCTCGGTCCATTCCGAGAAAGTTTAACACCCGCACACGAAAAGAGGCAAAAGGGGGCGCCGGGAGACATAGGAGTGCCGGATTGCAAAACGGACAACGGGGAAAATGCTCGGATGCATGAGACGAACACGTATGCAAATGCGATGCACATGATGACATGATATGAAATGCAGATGATGACATGGCAAAGTGCAACACGCAAGCACATGACATGGCAAAGATGGCAAATAACTGACGGACACCTGGCGCATCGAATCCGGGGCGTTACAACACTCCTCCACTAACAAGAGATCTCGTCCCGAGATCTTAGGAACGAGACGGAAGGGAAAAAAGGGATGAGGTGAAACAAGAACTCAAGAGAAGAAGCAAAGAATCGAGAGCACTCAAGAAAAGAGAGGAACGACGAGAATGACAAGAATTGAAAGCTCACGGAATCAGATAGACTATGAAACAACTCCGGTTAGAACAAGATAGGAAACGAATAAGACTGAAAGGATTTAGGCAGCACTCCGGCTAAAACATGGAGGAATAGAACACGAGCTTCAGAGGATGGAATGATACTTGATGAAGACATGACACAAAAACCTCCGGAAAGAATTGATAGAGTTGAATGAAAAGAACGGAGAAGAAAATGTCAACTTGTGCCGCGAATGAAATTGAAAGCACCTTTAGAATGGGGGTTTGAACGGAGTTGTTGAGAAAATCAACAACGAAAAATAAGCTTGTTGTGGACTTATGGAAAACATCTTGAAATTAATGAGGTGATAACCGGCCGCAAACGGAAATGATTGAAAGGCTGAGAAGAACGAGGAGATGCAAAACTCCACTTCAGAAGAATACGGAGAATTAATTGCACTTGGAGACGCGAGAAGAAAAGATACTTGAACTCCGCCAACAAAATCTTGATGAACTCTTGAAGAAAGAATTAAATCATGAAGAACCACCATGAAGAACTCCGGTAACAAAAGGATTATGAGATTGAATGAAGGATGAAAAGAATAAGATTAAATCTTGTGGTGATTTAGATGGAGGTTCCGACGAAATGGCCGAGGAAATTTTACTCCGGAAAAGAAAAGATGGAAAGACTTGGAAGTAGAATTTATTCCTCAAGAGAAAACTCCGAAGAAAAAGATTAATCACTTTGATGAAATAAGAATAACATTTATTGTATGCTTATCCTTCATCAAATTAAATTGATGACAAGAAATGGATTTTTGCAAACTACTTATTCTTCTTGAAAAAGAATTGAGAAGTGACATATCGCAAACTTGAGAAGGACTTCATGAATCACCGGTAGGTTGAAAAGAACGAATGGATTAATATGATAAACAAAGAAAAAGAATCTTGAACGAACCACCGTAAGAATTCGAAAATGACTGATGAAAGAGAATGAATCACCGGGAAGAATTAGAAAAGCACGAAGATACTTGAGGGAATTAAAATGCAAGAGAACGAAGAGATCGCGAACTGATTGAAGAATACTTGAATGAAGCACCGGAATAATTGGATAACGGTAACTGAAATGTGAGGACGAAGAATTCTTCTGAAACGATGGCCTCCGGTGAAAAGAAACGGGAAAAACAACTTCTGGCATACTCCGGATGGGTGAAAAGAATTTGCATGACTGGAAACACTTAGATAGGATAACATCGAGCTAGCACCATGAATCTTCGGGGGAACGGACAAGATTTAAGAGAAACTCTACTTCGGTCTTCAAAGGACGACGATAAACACCACCAAAATTAATGAGATACTCCGGAAGAATGAAAAACAGAGAGGTTGAGCCAACAATGAAATGGTTTGAAATCGATCTTGAAAAGGCATCTGACTGATGAAATTCATTCTTACGTCAAACTCTGAAAAGAATTGAGAATAACTCCGGGGAAATTAGAAGAGTCAGGTAAGATCCTGGGAAAAGACCTGTGGGTTAGGGCCCATTAAAGAGATAAAACACCGTTGGAAAGGGATTGTTGAAGAGATAGATGATGCACCGGAACAATTGAAATATTAGAATGAGGTGATAACCTCGAATTAATTGGAAGACAGACGAATCTCCTGAGATATCTTACGAACTCCGGGATGATTGAATGGCAAGATGCAAACGAGCAAGGAAAACACTTGAGCCGAGGGAAAAGAATAAGATCAACCCGGAAAACTAGAATTGAGTCCACCGGAAAAAGAAAGGGATGAAGAATCTCAAACAAAAGAGAATTCACCGGTTGAGATAATTAAGGGAAGACTGAAGAGGTTCTGCACGAATGAAATTGATGGTCGAAATAGACTCAGACTCCGGGAAGAGGAGGGTGGGAGGGCGGGAAAACAAAGGTAACTTGGAAGGGGAAACCGACGAATATCTTGAACAGGAAACACCGGTTGAAATCATTGAGGAAAGAAAACAAAGACTTCGCACGAGTAGGATGGATACTCAATTACGGACTCCGGTTTCGAGAAGAAGAAGGGTGGGCAGGTGGAAAAAGAAAACAACTGAGGATTGAACTTGCAAAAACGGAGAGGGTCGAATCACTTTGACGAGAAATGCACCGGATGCAAAGAGCTAAGGAACAACGATCGACAAACCAACTGCGTGATCCTAAAGAAATTTGAAGGGGAAGAGGAGTAATTCAAAACACCTACGTCAAGATTCCTCACCAGAGCGACGAAGGGACTGAGGAGTAAAAAGAATTCCTACTCTCCGATATAACTAGACTCCGAAAATAGTTTTTTTCTAGACTCGACAACGGCCAAACTACACGATCAATCAAGGGGCTCCTAGGGTCGGTCGAGGCTCGATACCAACTTATCACGCTTAATATGCGACCCTATCCAAAAGGAACTCAAAGGTCCCACCAAGGATAGACCCGCATATTGAAACGCTTTGCAAGGTGGATATCATTACATCAACATTACATAATAGATGGGGATACAAACATAAGGCACAAATGCCACAAGAATACATCGACATCATATACAAGATCAACATCCAACTACGGATGAAACATAAACAGAAACTCAAACAATATCCACCCTGCTAGCCCAGGCTGCCGACCTGGAACCTGTCCCCTGATCGAAGAAGAAGCAGAAGAAGAACTCCAAACAAGCAAACACCGCTCTCGCGTCATGATCATCGAGAAACCAGTACCTGCAACTGTTGTTGTAGTAATCTGTGAGCCACGAGGACTCAGCAATCCCATTATCATGGGTATCAAGACTAGCAAAGCTTAATGGGTAAGGAAGAGGTAAAGTGGTGAGGTTGCAGCAGCGACTAAGCAAGATATGGTGGCTAACATACGCAAATGAGAGCGAGAAGAGAAACAAAGGAACGGTCGTCAACTAGTAATGATCAAGAAGTGATCCTGAACTCCTACTTACGTCAGACATAACCCAGAAACCGTGTTCTCCTCTCGATCAACCCCGAAAAGAGATACTCACGGTTACGCACACGGTTGGTGTATTTTAGAAGAGTTTGCTTCAAGTTTACTACAACCGGATATTAGCAAATTCCCATCTGCCTATAACCGCTGGCACGGCTTTCGAAAGATTATACCCTCTAGGGGTGTCCCAACTTAGCCCATGATAAGCTCTCGCGATAAACGAAGGATATTCCTTCTCCCCGGGAAGACCCGATCAGTCTCGGAATCCCGGCTACAAGACATTTCGACAGTAATAAAACAAGACCAGCAAAGCCGCCCCATGCGCCGACAATCCCGATAGGAGCTGCACATATCTCGTTCTCAGGGCAACACCGGATGAGACTAGCTACGAGTAAAACCAGCCCTCAGGTTGCCTCAAGGTGGCCCCGCAGGCAGCTCGGTTCGGACCAACACTTAGACAAGCATTGGCCCCAGGGGGGGGGGCTAAATAAAGATGACCCTTGGGTTAATTACTCCCAAGGGAAATGTAGGTGGTGGTGAGGCAAGTGGTAAAACCAATGTTTGGCCTTGCTGGAGGAGTCTTATTCAAAGCGAACTGTCAAGGGGGTCCCATAAATCACCCGACCGCGTTAGGGACGCAAAATCCAGGAACATAATACCGATATGACGGAAACTAGGGCGGCAAGAGTGGAACAAAACACCAGGCATAAGACCGAGCCTTCCACCCTTTACCAAGTATATAGATGCATTAATAATATAAGAGATATTGTGATATCCCAACAAAATCCTGTCCACCATGGAGCAATCTTCAACTTCACCTGCAACTAGCAACGCTATAAGAGGGGCTGAGCAACGCGGTAACATAGCCAAACAACGGTTTGCTAGGAAGGGTGACATAGGTTAGAGGTTCATGGCAATTTGGGAGGCTCGAATAAACAGGTGATAGGTAGCGCAACATAGCGATAAAACGAAGCAACTAGCATAGCAATGATAGTAGTGAGATCCAGGGTAGCGGTCATCTTGCCTGAAATCCCGCTAGGAAGAAGAACGAGTCCATGAAGAAGACGAACGGATGAAGCCGAACCAAGCGTAGACGAACAAATCCTCACGATCGCAACGAAACATGAACTAACAAGAAGAGGCACACAACATGGTGAACACACCACACATGAACAAGGCATGACGCACAAACAAGCATGATGCATGACAAGCCTACATGAAGCTACTTATCACAAGATATTATGCAAACAAGAGCAACACATCAAGGCAAGTTTAAATGAGGACGGAAACAACATATAACAATTCCGGTAAGTCCTCATGTGCAAATTTAGAAATTGGTCCAGATCTGAATAAACCTTATGTTCAAGTTGTTAAACAGCAAGTTAAGATGCACCACAATGATCTACACGAAAATCTAGTCAAGTTACATATAAAGTTCATTAGAATCGGAGCTACGGCCTAGAAGATATGAGCAAAACAAGATAAGCATGGCATTGATGCAAAATGCATACAAACATCAAGCAAACACCTCAAAACAAGGATGCAACATGATAATATGAAACTACATGCAAAATCAAGCAAGTTTCATATAGAGCACACTCAAAACGGAGCAACGGTGCAACACATACACCCTATACAAGTCTTGACAACAATCTGTCCAAAACAGCAACTAGGCATATTGCAAGCATCAAAACAACAAGCTACAGAATCTCAACATGATAACAAATGGCATGGGCGTGATGTACAGGTAAAGCATGACAAAACATGAACACTAAGCTATCTCCAGAAATCACTAGAACATGCTCAAAAACACATGGAAAGATTGCAAATAATTCCAGTTTCAGACTTATCAGGATAACATCAGGTTGCAATGTTTAGAGCTATCAAACAACATGCTACAGGAACTTATCATGGCAAACAAAGGCATGGAATGAATCTACTAAATGCATATAACAGAAGTCCTTTAGTGACCATGAGGCAAAAGGGACCAGAAGATATGATGGCACCCATGTAAACATGGCAAGTTATATGACAGATTCATACATGGCAGGAACAAGAAAAATAGGCATGTTGGTGAGCTTGAATCACTCCCACAGAGCAACACATGATAAACTA
Source organism: Aegilops longissima (assembly GCA_021605205.1). Classification (NCBI taxonomy): domain Eukaryota; kingdom Viridiplantae; phylum Streptophyta; class Magnoliopsida; order Poales; family Poaceae; genus Aegilops; species Aegilops longissima. The sequence goes on along the minus strand of CM038679.1, from coordinate 213,360,231 downwards.
AGCATACATCCATCAAGAAGACATGGCATAGAAGCTATACATGGCAAGAACAACATCATAGCATACACGGATCAACTACAACATCCTTGGCAAAATTGAATAACATGTAAACAACCTGCCAGGAAACATTTTATAGCAAAAGTAGAGCTCGATTGACTCAATCTATGGCACTACATAATTGCAAACAAGGGCATGGATAGATAGATAATAACCATATGTTCAAAACATCCTTACTGAAGTATCTCAAAATAAGCATGGATCTCTTGGTAGCATCAAGTTTACATGGCATAAAAATATCAATGAGCAGGGGCTGAAATCAGCAACATCATGAAGCCTAGTTTGCATGCTTGTGCTAGTCACCACAGAGATCACAAAAATACATGGCATACACCCCTGTAAAGATGGCATGGCATATTACAAAACACATGTAGGACTCAAGTTCATAGGGTGCACACATCAATCATGGCAAAAATGACAAAAGTGCATGTTCTGATAAGAATCTGAAACTAACATCACATAGCCCTCTTCTAACAGCATTTCGGGCATCAAGATGAGCTCAAATGTAAATGATGCAATGAGATGAAAAAATGTACTCGTCGCGGCGAACAATTTGATATGCTACACGCACGAAACGGAGCAACGGATGCAGAGTTATGATGCGATGAAAATGCATGAAAATGTCACAGATTCGGGGACTTGGGGAAAACTCGGGGGTCAACCTTGTCAGATCTGGATCTGGGCCGCGTCGCACCCGAGGTTCGTCGAGGAAGAAGAGGAACGCGGTGGCCGGAGGGGAGGTCGCCGGGCGGGGCCGGGGCGGCGCCGGCCGGGTGTCGGACGCGGGAGGCGCCACAGCCTTGATCCGCAGACCGGGCCGAGGCGGCGCCGGCGAGGCGGCAAGTGGTGGCGCCGGCGAAGGCGAGGGCGGCGCAGGGGAGCTGGGCGGCGGTCACCGGCGATGGGGGCGGCGACGAGGCGGGATCCGGAGGAGGCGCGGCACGGGGCTCCGGCGGCGGCGGCGGAGATGCGGGCTTGGGGCGGGGGCTGGGCCTGCGGGCGGGGCGGCGTGCGCTGGTGGCCGGGTGCCACGTGGCGCGACCAGGTTGGCGCGGGCGCGGAGGACGTGTCCGCCGCCGGGCGGACATGTCCGCGGCGGAGGAGAGATCTAGGGTTTGGGGATTCATCCGCGAATTTCGGGGGGAGACACATATTTATAGAAAGAGGGAGCTAGGAGAGTCCAAATGAGGTGCGGTTTTCGCCCACACGATCGTGATCGAACGACCGAGAGCATGGGGGGGAGTTTGCTGGGTTTTGGGCCACTTTGGAAGTGGTGTTGGGCTGCAACTCAAAGAGGGCTTCACGGTTACCCGGTTAACCGTTGGAGTATCGAACGACCTCCAAATGGCACGAAACTTGACAGGCGGTCTACCGGTGGTATACCAAGGCCGCTTGGCAAACCTCGGTCCATTCCGAGAAAGTTTAACACCCGCACATGAAAAGAGGCAAAAGGGGGCGCCGTGAGACATAGGAGTGCCGGATTGCAAAACGGACAACGGGGAAAATGCTCGGATGCATGAGACGAACACGTATGCAAATGCGATGCACATGATGACATGATATGAAATGCAGATGATGACATGGCAAAGTGCAACATGCAAGGACATGACATGGCAAGGACGACAAATAACTGACGGACACCTGGCGCATCGAATCCGGGGCGTTACAAATTTGAACCTCAAATTTCCGACCATTGCTGTTCTGCGCGCCAGCTGTCCCAAAATATCTTATCCACCTAACGGTCATATCATTGAAGGGCATTTATGTCTTATGATGTCGGGATGCTCCCTAGGCTATAAATAGCCGCCCCCTGCGACCACTAGCTGGTTGGCTGCTCTGAGAGAAACTGACACTTGTCATTTGAGAGCATCCAATCCTCCGAGGACTTTGAGTGAAAATCATCGAGTGAGGAAAAACCAAACCCAGAAACCTACAAACCCAAAGTGATTGAGCATCACTGAAGAGATTGATCCTGCGTGGATCCGACGCTTGTTACCTTTGAAGACTGTGCTTCTTCCAAATGGTTAGGCGTCATGGTCTAGAGCATCCAAGAGGAAATGTGGATCACCGAGTGACCAAGTTTGTGAAGGTTCGGAATTCACCTGAAGACTTACCACGAGTGATTGGGCGAGGTCAGGGTGACCTTAGCTCAAGGAGAATACGGTGAGGACTGTGTGTCCGGGACTGTGTGTCCTCAGGTTTAAATACCTAGACGCTCCAACCAGATGTACAACTGAGACAGGAGTTGGAACTGGTCTACCAAATCATTGTCTTCACCAAGCCAACTGGTTTTATTTCCTCAACACTTTCATTTCCTCATTACTGTGTTGTGTGCTTGTCATATCTGTGATTGAAGACTTTGACTGAATACTTTCTCAATTTCCTCAGTTCAATTTCTTCAGTCTGTTTGTCTTCATCCTGTGCTATCCTGTGATTACGCTTTCTGTACTCTGTGCTTGTCTTCATTTCATCATGATGACTATGCTTGTCTTCTGTTATGTTTACTTCTGAGTACTTATTCTGCTGCAAGTAGTTCTTCGCTAAGGAAATTCCTCACCGGCAATTTCCTTAGTGAAGAATTCATAAAAATCGCCTATTCACCCCCCTCTAGTCAATATAACACACTTTCAAGTCTCTTATTTTGTCACTTTCAATTACTAGTGGGAATTTTTCATTATAGAACTTGGCTTGTATATTCCAACAATGGGCTTCCTCAAAATGCCCTAGGTCTTTGTGAGCAAGCAAGTTGGATGCACACCCTCTTAGTTTCTTTTGTTGAGCTTTCATATATTTACAGCCCTAGTGCATATGTTGCATGGCAATCCCTACTCACTCACATTGATATCTATTGATGGGCATCTCCATAGCCCATTGATACGCCTAGTTGATGTGAGACCATCTTCCTCCTTTTTGTCTTCTCCACAACCACCATTCTATTCCACCTATAGTGCTATATCCACGGCTCGCGCTCATGTATTGCGTGAAAGTTGAAAGAGTTTGAGAATACTAAAGTATGTAACAATTGCTTGGCTTGTCATCGGGGTTGTGCACGATTTGAGCATTTTGTGGAACGAAGATGGAGCATAGACAAACTATATGATTTTGTAGGGATGAACTTTTTTTGGCCATGTTATTTTGAGAAGACATGATTACTTTGTCAGTATGCTTGAAGTATTATTATTTTTATGTCAATATTAAACTTTTGTCTTGAAAATTTCGGATCTGAACATTCATGCCACGATAAGGACAATTACATTGATAATTATGTTAGGTAGCATTCCACATCTAAAATTCTGTTTTTATCATTTACCTACTCGAGGACGAGCAGGAATTAAGCTTGGGGATGCTTGATACGTCTCCAACGTATCTATAATTTTTTATTGTTGCATGCTATTATATTATCTATTTTGGATGTTTAATGTGCTTTAATATGCTCTTTTATATTATTTTTGGGACTAACCAATTAACCGGAGGCCCAGTGCCAGTTTCTATTTTTTTGTGTGCCTATTTTAGTGTTTCCGAGAAAAGGAATATCAAACAGAATCCAAACGGAATGAAACCTTTGCGATGATCTTTCTTGGACCGAAAGCAATCCAAAAGACTTGGAGTTGAAGTCTGGAGTGCCACGAGGCGGCCACGAGGCAGGAGGGCGCGCCCGGGGGGCGGGGGTAGGCGAGCCCCTCACCCTCATGGGCCCCTCGTAGCTCCACCGACGTACTTCTTCCACCTATATATACTCTTATACCATAAAAACATCAGGGGAGCCACGAAACCACTTTTCCACTGCCGCAACCTTCTGTACCCGTGAGATCCCATCTTGGGACCTTTTCCGGCGATCTGCCGGAGGGGGAATCGATCACGGAGGGCTTGTACATCAACACCATAGCCTCTCCGATGAAGCGTGAGTAGTTTACCACAGACCTTGGGGTCCATAGTTATTAGCTAGATGGCTTCTTCTCTCTCTTTGATCCTCAATACAAAGTTCTCCTCGATGTTCTTGGAGAGCTATTCGATGTAATACTCCTTTGCGGTGTGTTTGCCGAGATCCGGTGAATTGTGGATTTATGAACTTGATTATCTATGAATATTATTTGGTTCTTCTCTGAATTCTTAAATGCATGATTTGATATCTTGGCAAATCTCTTTGAATTATCCGTTTAGTTTGGCCTGATCTTTCTTGCAATGGGGGAAGTGCTTAGCTTTGGGTTCAATCTTGCGGTGTCCTGTACCAGTGACAGTAGGGGCAGCAAGGCACGTATTGTATTGTTGTCATCGAGGATAAAAATATGGGGTTTATATCATATTTCTTGAGTTTATCCCTCTAAATCATGTCATCTTGCCTAATGCATTACTGTGTTCTTATGAACTTAATACTCTAGATGCATGCTGGATAGTGGTCCATGTGTGGAGGAATAGTTGTAGATGCAGAATCATTTTCGGTCTACTTGACAAGGACGTGATGCCTATATTCATGATCATTGCCTTAGATAACTTCATAACTATGCGCTCTTCTATCAATTGCTCGACATTAATTTGTTCACCCACCGTAATACATGCTATCTTGAGAGAAGCCACTAGTGAAACCTATGGCCCCCGGGTCTCTTTCTAATTATATTGCATCTCTTTTATTTACATCACATCTCGTTTACCATTTTGCAATCTTTACTTTCCAATCTATACAAAAAAATACCAAAAATCTTTACTTTACTATCTTTATTAGATCTCACTTTTGTGAGTGGCCGTGAAGGGATTAACAACCCCTTTATCGCGTTGGTTGCAAGGTTCTTGATTTTTTGTGCACGTACTAGGTGACTTGTGTGTTGTCTCCTACTGGATTGATAACTTGGTTCTCAAAAACTAAGGGAAATACTTACGCTACTTTGCTGCATCACCCTTTCCTCTTCATGGGAAAACCAACGCATGCTCAAGAGGTAGCATGGGTAGCGAGGCACATACTGTATTGTTGCCATTAAGTGTAAAAAGTTGGGGTTTTCATCATATTGCTTAGTTTATCCCTCTACATCATGACATCTAACTTATGGCGCTACTCCATTCTTATGAACTTAATACTCTTGATGCATGCTGGATAGCGGTCAATGTGTGGAGTAATAGTAGTAGATGCAGGCAAGAGTTGGTCTACTTGACACGGACATGATGCCTATATTCATAATCATTGCCTTGGATATTGTCATAACTTTGTGCTTTTCTATCAACTGCTCGACAGTAATTTGTTCACCCACCGATTTATTTTCCTTCAAGAGAGAAGCCTTTAGCGAAACCTATGGCCCCCGGGTCTATTTTCCATTATATATTTTCAGATCTATAAACCAAAAAACCCAAAAATACCTTGCTGGAATTTATTTACTTTTATTTTGTTTTATGTTCTAGTAATATTTTATATCTATCTCTATCAGATCTCATCGTTGCAAGTGACCGTGAAGGGATTGACAACCCCTTTATCACGTTGGGTGAAAGTGTTTGATTGTTTGTGCAGGTGCATACATTGGGGACTTGCCTGTACCTCCTACAGGATTGATACTTTGGTTCTCAAAACTGAGGGAAATATTTATCTCTACTTTGCTGCATCACCCTTTCCTCTTCAAGGGAAAAAACCAACGCAAGCTCAAGAAGTAGCAAACCACCATCTATATGACGGGCACCGCGCCAGCTCTTGGCTCCACCACCGCAGGCGCTATGAACAGGACTGTCCCTTCGGCTATTGATGCGAATCCATCCGGCCCAGTTAAACCGGCGTCTCAGGTCCTCTCCGAGTTAATCGCTACTTTAACGACGCTCCTCGAGTCGCTGCTGATGCGGAGAACCAAGTCGAGCGCAATGCTGAAATAGCCAAGATCCGCGAGCAGATGGCTAAGGCTCAGGACGATGTCAACATGGAGAACACTAGTCTGATGCAGTTAGAAACCCATATTCAGCAGCAAACAGAGGGCATAAGGACAGAGGCTTGGCATTTGGGCCTTCGTCAGCATGTTTCTGAGGCGGTTCGCAGGAGATGCCATGAGACTCACCTGCCCCTAGTTTTGAGGGAAGACGTCGTCTGTTGAACACGCCTACTTTGGGCATTGGGCCGAGCACCCCCAACACCGTTTATACCCTAATTTAACTGGGCCGTGCCACAGAGAGGTAATGGCGGGCCATCCCCGAACCAGCAGGCTAAAAACCCGTCGCCCATCCGGACAATTACGGGTCGCTTTGTGTCACCAGCGGATCACTTCTCTAACCATGTTGATAACCTGGTGGCAGTGGCTGCCAATCTTACTGCGCTTCCGATCACAGGCGCTGCCCTAGTAGAAAGGGAGGCTTTGCACGCCATTGATATGTTAAAGATAGAGTTGCCTAAGCATTTCAAGGACCCGGACCATTGGGATTCCGTGCTTAGTGCCGACTCAGCAAACAAGCGTATGCCTAAGCATTTCAAGGGCCCTGGGAAGGTTACCAACTACACACCTGATCTTGAGCCATCGCTTGGACTGAGAGTTATGAAATTGATATGGACATGTTGGATGTCAGCGATGCAGTCTGCGCCAAGTATCTGACTATGATGTTGGAAGCGCTGGCTCCTACCTGGCTCAAAAACTTGCCACCTAACTCCATCAACACTTGGGCAGAGTTGAAGGCGCCTTTTATCAAACATTTCCAGGGAACCTACAAGCGTCCTATGATGATTGTTGATCTGTAGCACTGTGTCCAGCGCGAAAGTGAGTCAGATCATCATTGGTCTCGTCGGGTCGCAGATATCATCCACTCCTCGGATGGCATATTAGCAGCTCAAGCAATTTTGATCCTGGAGAAAAACTGCCACATTGACCCTGTCGTTCAAAAGCTTGGTCGACTCAAGAGGACGGTTACGGACATGGGCGAGCTCATGGATGTCTTGACCGGGTATGCAGAGTCAGACACCACCCAAGATCCTAACCCGGACAATGATTAGACCAATAAGGGGAAGAAGAATGGTGGCAGCAAGGGTCAGCAGCAAGGTAATCCAGGGCACAATGGCAACCATGGTGGCCAGACCAATGGTGGCAAGTGCAAACACACGGAGGGCGGATCAGACCTCGTTGCTAATACCAATACTGGTTACAAGGGCCAGAGGCAGAATAACTATAGAAGTCATTCAATCCAAATAAAGCTCATATTTTGAGGAATCCCTCAAGGGTCCGTGTCCAAAGCATATACTCCAGATAGGCTGACAAGTCATTCTTGGAAAAACTATCATATCATGTAGGCTTATCGTAATCAAGTCCACCAGAATCATCAGGGAGGTGGTGGCAGCAACTCTGGACAACCAGGGTGTCACACCCTAACTTTCATGACACAACATTTAGGATTATTTAGGCATAAGGATTGGATCCAACAAAAACTTTTGTGTTGATTTGCCTTTGCTTTGGATTCCTGTTTTTTGTTGTTTTCAAGTGCTCTAGAAAATCAAATAAATCCTCCAACTCTTATACTTCTTATCCTTGATCTAAAACCTTGCCCAATGATCATGACATGTGTATAGGACATAAAAATAATTTCTTGCAAAAATAATTTGGCAAAAAAAGTATTTTCTGAATTAGGTTTTCCAAAAATCCCTGAGTTAAGGCTTGAACTACAAGTACTTAATTTAGGTTGAGAAAAATCTTTCAAAAATTATATTTGAATCCTATCACACATAGGACTCCCCAAAACCACAAAAATATTTTTCTCTACCATTTGATCCTGTTAAATCTCATGGTAAGGAGAACCTTTTTACTTGCCCAAACCTACATCAAACACCTTCTGTCATTTCACCAATATCATCACTTTGACCATTTCTACTATTCTCCTTTATTTCAACTTTTTACCAGGACATCTCCTAATCATCATCTATCTCCAGTAGCACCCACTCATCCACAGCTGAATGATTGAGGGGTGAAAACCATAATTTTCACCCTAGTCAACACAATTTATTCTCCCACTCACCCCCTCCTCACTCCAGAGGCCAACTTGAGCATCCAAGGTTGCATCCTCTTTGTTTACTCCTCCCTTGACCCCCTAGACACTAGACGCCACACCCTGGATGCCTAAAATATGCCAATGCCAGCCACATGCCTGCTCTGGAGCGCTCTACAGTGCGCCCAAAGCACTATAGCGCCCCCTGCACAACGCGCCAGACCACCACGGATGTCCCTAGCGGACCTGCCAAGGCCCCTCGGCATCGACGACTTGTCACGATGTTGTCCCCCTCCTTCCCCTCTCTTTCCTTCCCATCCCTTGCATGCCCGAGTGCCGGCCGAGCTTCGCCACTCTCTGCTCGCACGTGACCCACCTCAAGCTTGCCCTTCTCCTCCTCTCTCTTTCCTGCACCCTAAACCATTCCACGAACACCACAGTGAGCTCCAAGCCGCCTTCCTAGGCCAGCAGAGTAGATCCCACGGGTGCCCGTGGGCGTCGCCTATGGTGAACCCCGGCCTCGCTATTTAAGGCCACCCCCATGTGGGTGTGTGGGGTGGGGGGAGAACTACTTGAGTCGATTCGAATGACTTAACATGTTGATTAAGCTGGAGTTGATCCACACTCTCTTTATATTGATACTTGTAAGCTGTTCACATGGATATATGAATTCTTATGATGCATGCTTTACAAGTTATTAGGGCATGTCATTGCACTCAAAACTAGCTTTCTGCAAAATTACCTACTTAGTGTTATACCATGCATTGTTGTACCTTGTTCCAAAACATGGGTTGCTTGTGAGTACATTCAAACGTACTCATTGGCTTGTGCTTGGCTATTTACTTATCCAGGCATGGAAGAGAAGGAATATGAGGAAGAATTCTTTGGTGACGAACTGTAGAGCCTAAGATGCGATTCTATCCCAATCACGTGATGAACTCATGACTGGGGCACAACCGAATTTTGAGTGCATAGCAAGGTGCATATCATTACAACATACCATGTACTGAATAGATGAGAATACAAGATAAAGGCTTACACGCGCCACAAGCTACAACATGAATACAATAGAGCAATCACCATACATAAGAGCAGGATCCGACTACTGATGAAATCAAACGAAGAAAAAGAACGAAATCCACCCTGCTAATCCCAGGCTCCCGAACCGGAACCTATCCATTAATCGATGAAGAAGAAGAAGAAGAAGAAGAAGAAGAAGAAGAAGAAGAAGCAGAAGAAGAACTCCAAAAGCAATCAAGCATCGCTCTCACGTCAAAGCATCGCTTTACCTGTACCTGCAACTGTTGTTGTAGTAAACTGTGAGCCACGAGGACTCAGCAATCCCATTACCATGGGTATGCAGACTAGCAAAGCTTAATGGGTATGGGAAGGATAAGTGGTGAGGTTGCAGCAGCACTAAGCACTGTATAGTGGTTAACTTACGAGTACAAGAATAAGGTGAGAAACTACACAATGGTCGCCAGCTAGTAATGTTTAAGAAGTGATCGTGAACTATTTACGAACTATCATAACCCAACCGTGTTCTCTTCCCGAACTTCATCGAAAAGAGACAATCACAATTACACACGCGGTTGTTGTATTTTAGTGAGTTTAGGGTCAAGTTCTCTACAACCGGATATTAAAAACTCCCATGTGCCACATAACCACGGGCACGTCATTCGAAAGATTAAACCCTGCTAGGGTGTCCCAACATAGCCCATGACAAGCTCTCATGATCAACGGAGGAAAAATCCTCCTCCCGGAACAACTCGATCAAGATTGGAATCCCGGTTCACAAGACATTTCGACAATGGTAAAACAAGTCCAGCAAGACCTCCCGACGTGCCGACACCCTGATAGTAGCCACGCGTATCTCGTCTCAGGCCACGATCGGATGAGCTAAGCTTACGGTCGCTAAGACCCAAGTTGCCAAGGGGGCGCCGCAAGGTGCTCTAGTTTGGACCTGCGCCATCAGCAATGGCCCCCCTGTATTATGTGGAATAAAGAATCCTCGGGTTCATGACGCCCTATGAGGTAATTAATTAATTCAATATTATTATGTTGGCAAAAGTTGAAACCAGTGTCGGGCCTTGCTGGAAGAGCTTTACTCAAAGCGAACTGTCAAGGGGGGCCCATAAACCCCGACCGTTTTAGGAACACAAAATCAAGGAACATGACACCGGTATGACGGAAACTAGGGCGGAAGGAGTGGAACAAAATACCAGGAAAAAGGCCGAGCCTTCCACCCTTTACCAACTATATAGATGCATTAATTAAATAAGAGATACTGTGATATCCCATGATATCCATGTCCCAACATGGAACAATTTGCAACTGCACCTGCAACTAGCAACGCAATAAAAGGGGCCGAGCAAAGCGGTAACATAGCCAAACAATGGTTTGCTGGGATGGCGGAAATGATTAGTGTAACATCCCAAATTTTCAATTTGGCATGTATACATAGGTCATACATGCATATCATATTTTAATGCATTCCCGTTTGCCATCCTCGAAATCCTAAACAACTCAAGGACCCTCGGAGAGAGTTGAGGATTTTCCGATTTTCATATTTGAATTTTATCAAATAATGAAAAGCGAGGAGTTTGGATTTTATTATTTTTCTCTCCGGAAAAATATTTCAAGTTTAAAATAAACGAGAGGAGATAATATGAATTCTCCAAAAATAACTGAAATACCGGAGGAAAAATGTTAAAATCATTATTTGGATTTTATTTTATTTTTTTGGAATTTTATTTGCCTAGAGAAAATTTGCATATATTTAAAATTGCATTTTAGGGGCCAAGAAAAGTTCATCTTGTTCTAAATATTTTATTTAGGCAAAGAAATCTTGTTTTGGCATATTTAGATTTTTATTTATTTTTCTAGGATTTTATAATTTTCATGAATGTTTTTTTAAAGGAATCGCGCCTGATCGGGCTAACGGCCCAGCCGAGCAAGCCGCCCAAGTCGCCGCCGCCTCTCGCCTCTGCTGCAAGGCGCTTGCCCTGGACCTGGAGTCCGAGCCGGACTCCTCCCACCGCCTTGCCCCCTCCTCCAGCCACCTCTTCCCCCCCCTTTATATATACCCCCCTCTCCCTTAGCCACCACCGCCGCTTCTCCGGCCGGACCCGAGCCGAGCCGAGCCCGAGCCGCCGCGCCGCCGCCGCCGCTTGCCGCCGCCGCCGCCTCCGCGCCATCGCCCCTCGCCGAGCCGCCGCCCCTAGCCGCCTCGCGGACCCCACGAGCAGCCGCCGCCCCGCCGGACGATCGCCGGAGGTAGCCCTCGTCACCGGTTTTTTTTTAAAATAACCCGAAAAACCCTAGCCCGTTTTTTTATATATTAGATCGGTTTTATTTCCCGGTTTATTCATTTTGAGAACGTTCACCCGTTCGTTCGTTTTTACGAACCGTTCGTCGTTTTGTTTCCGCTAACGAACCTTCGTTCGTTTAGCCGTTCGTCGTTTTCTTTTATCGGTTTTATTCCGTGATTATTCCGATTTCGATTTCTGAACCAATGTTCAAATTAGTATAACGTTTCACTCGTTTATCGGAATCAGGCGATTCAAGCGCCTGGAGTTTCATCTCGAAACCCTCTTTCCGAATAGCCAACTTAACCCAGTTTTTGTCTTTGTAAAATTTGACTCAAGTTCAGATTAGTAAACGGATCTTGTTTCTCTCGCCGTTTGAGTTTCGTTGTTTCGTTTGGTTTGATTCTTTTTGCAAACCGGAGTTCTTAAGTTGAACTCTCCGGTCAACCTCTTTCAGTTGAAGTTTCGTTTGTGCATCTTTGTTTGTTGCTTATGTATGTATTGTTTGCTTGCGATAGAATTCCCGGAGTGGGAAGCGTGTTACTACGAGTCTCTAGGATTCACGGATCGTCAGCAAGGCAAGTAACACTTGATCATACCTTTTCATACCCAGTTTTATGCATTAGCTCAATCCTCAAACATTGCATGGTTAGGATGTCATTAATTTGTGGGTTGGGAAGTAGATGATGAGGTAGGAACCTATTGCCCTGTTACTATCAAACCCTTGGGAGTTACTTCTACGTGTTGCTTATATTGCCATGCTATGCTCGTGAGCGTGGTTTGGGTTTGAGAGATATTCACGACAGATGTGAGATTGTTAATTAATGGTTTACTTTAAGGTGGCAACTTAAATACACATCTGGGTGGATTGAGGCACCTGGGGAACCCAGTGTTGTCTGTTTTTATTTTTGGAAATCCCGGGGTACCCGTGTGATCTTCCTAAGGACCGCCACCCAGGCTCAAAGGGATCTGAGACTATTCATGCTAGAAACTTCCGTGTGCAGCCACAAGCTATTATGGGCTCTAGCATAGTTGAGTAAGTTATGTGAAGCTCTCGAAGAGGTAGATCAGCAGGTAGTGGGTTTTATAGGTTTGGTATGATCTATCCGGAGTAGAGAGTTAATGTTTCTGAAAGACTGTGTCTCGGTCATCCGTTTCTCAAACACCATGTAGTGCGAGAAACCAACGGAGGCGATCGAGTCTTGTGGGGAAAAGTGCGCAAACCTCTGCAGAGTGTACAATCTAATCATGGTTAGCCGTGTCCCCGGTTATGGACAATTCTGAGTATCTAGTACTTGAGTATTCACATGTATCTCATCACTCTAAATTAATATTGCTGGGTTGTTAATCACTTTAATTGGGATTGAGTTGGGGTTATACCTTCTCAATGTTGTTCCAACCACCATGATAGTTAAATAAAATTTATTCCTTTGATATAGGGAAAAATTGGCTTTATGCAAAACTGTAACCATAGAGCTATTCCACCAGCCATATATGCATGTAGTATAGCTTATTCTTTCATTACTCTCTATGTGTTACATTGCCAGCATATTCCATGTGCTGACCCGTTCTCGGGCTGCAACATATTATGTTGCAGACTTTTCAGACGAGGAGTAAGGATTGGTAGGTCGTTGTCGTGCAGCTCAGTTATGCCGTTGGAGTTGATGGACTCACTTTATCTTCCAAGCCTTCCGCTGTTATCGCATTAGATGGCCTTAAGCCATATTATTGTAATAAGTTCTCTTTTGAGACATTCGATGTAATAAGTGTGTGATTGCTACTCTGTTATAAATCCTTGAGTAACGTGTGTGTCAAGATTACCGATCCGAGGATGACATGAAGCACGAGACTTGACCATCTGAGGTCGGCTTGCTACAAGATGGTATCAGAGCACACGCTGAGTGTAGGACACGACCACTAAGATAAAACCATAGGTCACTCCTCTCTACTCATTTCTTAACCCTCTCCATTTTTCCACTCTTTATGATGACGGAGATGAAGTACAAGTTTGCACAACCGGATGAAGACACACCTTTTGGACGCCACTTGAAGGAAGTCACTAGGTACCTGAATATTGGAATACCAAGCTTCACCGGGACGTACAACGCCACCTTACCAGAAGAAGAATGTTGGAATATTCAAGCTCTAGTTCCCGGAAGGACGTTTGCGCCAAGCACGGAGCCCATAGTATGTGTTTTCAATGCACCAACATGGAGTTTGGGAAAGAGTATGGCAGCTCACATTACCATGGGACGCATTGGAGAAGTCTACAATAAGGAGCTTAAAGACACCATATACCAAATATGTGGGCGCCGAGACGAGCAATGGGAAGTAATCAGCACCAAGAAGGATAGATCCATTGCAGCCTACATCCAGGAGCTAAACCAGCACATTCGACGTCATGAGAACCAGATGTGCGCAGACATGATGGATTTGAAGAAGGTGAAAACTAAGATCATCGAGCTGGAGGAAGAACTCAAGTCTACACGCGATGGATATGAGGAAGAAATCAAAATACTACTGGAGAAGAACGACGACCTAGTCAAGAAGATCGGAGTCTTCATGGGAGGACCAGCACCCAAGGAAGAGGAGCAAGAAGAGGAAGAAGATCCCGCTTGTCCAGACAACTACATTATCATCGACGACACCGACTCAGATCCAAGTGATGATGACTATGAAGACGAAGCTGGAGCAGACATCATGGAGTCTTCCACCGATCAAAATTTCTAGATGACCACCATATAATAGTAGTATTACCCCCATGTAACTAGTAGAAGTTGAGCACTTATGCGATAGTCCTAGATCGTTTTGTATGCCCTTGCTTGCTTGATTGAATGAATGTGTGTTTGCCTCATGTGCATATGGGTAGTGTTTTCTCACTAGACCTCTTTCTATTCTAATCTCTCCCATCTAAACCTTCAGATGCCTCCGAGACGTGACCCCGGTTTTGTTTTCCCACCGGAGCTCACTCAGTTGATCCAACAGCAGAATTCCTTGATGCAATTGCTAGTTCAGAACCAGGGCAATACCAACAACAACAACAACAACAACCCACCGCCAGTGGACAATTTAGCCGGTTTTCTAAGGTTACAACCGCCGGTGTTTTCCAGTAGCACCGAGCCAATAGTTGCAGATGACTGGTTACGCAGTATTGGAAGGGAGTTAACCACCGCAGGATGCGCGGATGCTGAAAGAGTGCGTTTTGCCGCACATCAATTGGATGGACCAGCAGCCGCATGGTCGGAGAATTACACAGCTACTTTTCCTATAGCCAATGTCACTTGGGACCAGTTCCAACAAGCTTTTCGCACGGCCCATGTTTCAACTGGAGCCATGCAGATAAAGAAGCGTGAGTTCCGCAACTTACGCCAGGGGAATCGTACTGTGGCCCAGTACGTGGATGAGTTTAGCAAGTTATCACGCTATGCCCCTGATGATGTGGCCACAGATGCCGCAAAGCAAGAGAAGTTTATGGAAGGGCTGAATGATGAGATGAGTATGCAGTTGATGGTGGCAACTTTCAACAACTACCAGGAGTTGGTAGATAAGGCCCTAATAATTGAAGGAAAGTAGCAGAAAATTGAGAATCGTAAGAGGAAGTATGGACAAGGGAAGTATAACTCAGGAGCTCACCAGAAGCCTCGTCTAACCCCGAACTCGGGAGGACTTGTTCATAACCATGGAGGACATAACCATACTGGAGGAGGATCACATAATGGTGCGAAGAATGGGAATGGAAATGCAGCCAACAATAATCAGAATCGCTCTAACCCAACTACACCCGCCAAGAGGGACTTAAGCCAAGTTATTTGCTTTAAGTGCGGGAAGACAGGGCACTATGCCAACGACTGCCCTGAAGGAAAGAATGGAAACAGAAATGGAAGCGCCGGGAAGAAGCCTAATCCATTCAACAAAGGACAAGTGAACCACGTTAACGTGGAGGAAGTTGAAGAGCAGCCGGACGCGGTAATAGGTAAGTTTTTGGTTCAGTCATTTACCGCTATTGTTCTTTTCGATACTGGTGCATCACATTCATACATATCAAGGGATTTGTGGATAAGTTTAAGTTACCAACCTGACCCTTAGGACCCCTCTTTAGTGAGCTACTTTGGAGCAGAGTACATGGCTAGCAAGTGGTGCACCCAGATACCCCTAATCATTGGCACGCATGTTTTTCCGTCTGACCTAATTATCTTGGAGTCGCAAGGATTGGATGTGATATTAGGTATGGATTGGATGTCAAAGTTTGGAGGAAGTATTGACTATGCTAGCAAGTCAATTTATCTTACCACCCCAGAGGGAAAAAGGATTAAGTATGTATCTAGGCATGTGCCTAGGAGGAGCCAAGTGAATACCCTCACGGGAGTTGTACAAGAGGAAGTACCTGTACTGAAGGATTATCCAGATGTTTTTCCATAAAAGTTACCAGGCATGCCACCTGATCGAGACATTGAGTTTCTAATAGAACTAATGCCAGGTACAGGGCCAATATCAAAGAGACCCTATCGGATGCCCGGAAATGATCTGGAGGAAATTAAGAAGCATATCAAGGAGCTATTGGAGAAAGGTTACATTCGTAGAAGTTCATCACCTTGGGGAGCCCCAGTACTTTTGGTGGAGAAGAAGGATAAATCCCTAAGGATGGTTGTTGATTACCGAGCTCTGAATGGTAACGATAAAGAACAAGTATCCCTTACCGATGATTAATGATCTGTTTGATCAGTTGCAAGGAGCTAAGGTGTTTTCTAAGATTGATCTACGATCAGGATACCATCAGTTGAAGATCCGAGAGAAGGATATACCAAAGACAGCATTCACCACACGATATGGATTATATGAGTATACTGTCATGTCATTTGGACTGACTAACGCCCCTGCCTATTTTATGAGTATGATGAAAAAAGTGTTCATGGAGTATTTGGACAAGTTTGTTGTGGTGTTTATCGATGATATTATGGTTTACTCGAAGAACGAAGAGGAGCACGCGAGAACACCTACGTTTGGTTCTTGAGAAACTCGGGGAACACCGATTATACGCCAAATTCAGCAAGTGCGAGTTTTGGTTGAAGGAAGTTGGATTTCTTGGGCATGTTATATCGGGAGAGGGTATAGCGGTAGATCCGATAAAATTCAGTCGATCCTTGAATGGTTGGCACCCACTTGATCGGCGAGATTCGCATTTCCTTGGGTGGCAGGATATTATCGGAGATTCATTGAGAATTTTTCCAAGATTGCTAAACCAATGACAGAATTGCTAAAGAAGGATACCAACTTCAAATGGACAGATGATTGTGAGACAAGCTTCCAAGAGTTGAAGAAGCGGTTGACTACAGCCCAGTCTTGACATTGCCGATATACATAAGGAGTTTCAAGTGTATTGTGATGCCTCTCGCTTGGGACTTGGATGTGTTCTTATACAGGACGGAAAAGTTGTTTCGTATGCCTCACGACAACTGAAGCCACATGAGTTGAACTATGCCACGCATGATTTGGAGTTAGCAGCTGTAGTACATGCGTTGAAGACCTGGAGAAATTATCTCATTGGAAACCGTTGTGATGTGTACACGAATCATAAGAGTTTGAAGTACATTTTCACACAGAAGGAGTTAAACCTCAGACATAGGAGATGGCTGGAGCTTATAAAGGATTACGATATGAAGCTACACTACCATCCAGGAAAGGCCAACGTCGTAGCAGACGCTTTGAGTCGGAAGAGTTATGCCAATATCCTTGAAAGTAGAGGACTGCCAAAGGAGTTAGCAGAGGATATTATGGAACTTCGGTTGGAGATTGTTCCAAGAGGTTTTCTTGCAACAATGGAGGTTCAGTCGACCTTGTTAGACAAGATTCGAGACGCTCAAAAGGAGGATAAAGAGATTGCTGAGATAAAAGAAAAGATGGGCAAAGGAAAAGCCAAAGGTTTTCGCGAAGATGAGCACGATACCTTGTGGTTTCAGGACCGGATTTATGTGCCCAACAACTCGGAGATCAGGAAGATAATACTTCTAGAGGCCCATGACTCACCATACTCGATTCACCCCAGAAATACCAAGATGTATTTGGACTTGAAGGAACGTTTCTGGTGGACTAGTATGAAGAAGGATATTGCCGAGTATGTAGCCGTTTGCGATGTATGTCAGAGAGTGAAGGCAGAGCATCAAAAGCCAGCAGGACTGTTACAGCCTATGCCAATACCCGAATGGAAATGGGAGAAACTTGGCATGGATTTTATCACTGGATTACCCAGAACTAAAGCAGGATATGATGCAATATGGGTAGTTGTGGATCGTTTGACCAAAGTAGCTCACTTCATCCCAGTGAAAACAACTTATACAAGTGCCAAGTTGGCCAAGATATATATGACCAGGATCGTATGTTTGCACGGAGTTCTGAGGAGCATCGTATCAGATAGAGGAACACAGTTTACTTCAAAGTTTTGGCATCAGCTACACGGACTTTGGGTACCAGATTGGAATTCAAGACAGCTGCGTTCCACCCACAGAGACGGATGGATGACAGAGAGAGTTAACCAGATCACGGAGGATATGTTAAGAGCTCTGCGCTAGATTATGGATCTAGTTGGGATGACAATTTGCCGTACACAGAATTCTCATATAACAACAGCTACCAGGCCAGTTTGAAGATGGCATCGTTCGAAGCTCTGTATGGACGCAGATGTAGAACACCCTTGATGTGGGATGAGGTCGAAGACCGTCAGTTGTTTGGACCAGTTTTGATCAAAGACTTAGAGGAGAAGGTTAAACTGATCAGAGACAGACTAAAGATTGGTCAGTCTAGACAGAAGAGTTACGCAGATTCAAAACGCAAGGAAGTAACCTATGAAATTGGAGACATAGCCTATCTGCGAGTATCACCCTTGAGGGGAGTGAAACGTTTTGGAGTTAAGGGAAAGTTAGCCCAAAGATTTGTAGGACCGTATCGTGTTTTAGAACGGATGGGAGAAGTTGCCTACAAGCTGGAGTTACCCGAAGGACTGTCAGGAGTTCACGATGTGTTTCACGTATCACAGCTGAAGAAGTGCCACGCTGAGATGGCCGACATACCATTAAAGGATACAGTGCCCCTAGAGGCGATACAGTTGGATAGTAATTTGACTTATGAGGATAAGCCAGTGAAGATTTTGGATTTCGACAGCCGAGTCACTCGCAGCAAAGTTATCAAGTTTTGCAAAGTTCAGTGGAGCCACCATACCGAGGAGGAAGCCACCTGGGAGCGAGAAGATGATATTCGCAAGGACCATCCGCACCTATTTTCTAGCCAACCCGAATCTCTAGGGCGAGATTCATCTTAAGGGGGGTAGGTTTGTAACATCCCAAATTTTCAATTTGGCATGTATACACAGGTCATCCATGCATATCATATTTTAATGCATTCCCGTTTGCCATCCTCGAAATCCTAAACAACTCAAGGACCCTCGGAGAGAGTTGAGGATTTTCCGATTTTCATATTTGAATTTTATCAAATAATGAAAGGCGAGGATTTTGGATTTTATTATTTTTCTCTCCGGAAAAATATTTCAAGTTTAAAATAAACGAGAGGAGATAATATGACTTCTCCAAAAATAACTGAAATACCGGAGGAAAAATGTTAAAATCATTATTTGGATTTTATTTTATTTATTTGGAATTTTATTTGCCTAGAGAAAATTTGCATATATTTAAAATTGCATTTTAGGGGCCAAGAAAAGTTCATCTTGTTCTAAATATTTTATTTAGGCAAAGAAAATTTGTTTTGGCATTTTAGATTTTATTTATTTTTCTAGGATGTTTACAATTTTAGTGGAATGTTTTTTTAAAGGAACCGCGCCGATCGGGCTAACGGCCCAGCCGATCAGGTTGCCCAAGTCGCCGCCGCCTCCAAGGCTGCTGCCGCGCCGCGCCGCCAGCCGGACCTGGAGTCCGAGCGGACTCCCTCCCGCCGCCTTGCCCCTCCTCCAAGCCACCTCTTCCCCGCCCCTCTTTATATACCGCCCCCCTCTCCCTTAGCCACCACGCTGCCGCCGCCCGGACCGGGAGCCGAGCCGAGCCCAGCGCCCGCCGCCGCCCGCCGCCTCCGCGCCGTCGCCCCTCGCCGAGCCGCCGCCTAGCCGCCCTCGCGGACCCGCCGAGTAGCCGCCGCCCCGGACGATCGCCGGAGGTAGCCCTCGTCGCCGGTTTTTTTTAAAATAACCCTTCGGTTTTTTTAAAAAAACCCTAGCCCGTTTTTTATATATATTAGATCGGTTTTATTTCCCGGTTTATTTATTTTGAGAACGTTCACCCGTTCGTTCGTTTTTACGAACCGTTCGTCGTTTAGTTTCCGCTAGCGAACGTTCGTTCGTTTAGCCGTTCGTCGTTTTCTTTTATCGGTTTTATTCCGCGATTATTCCGATTACGATTTCTGAACCAATGTTCAAATTAGTATAACTTTTCGCTCGTTTATCGGAATCAGGCGATTCAAGCGCCTGGCGTTTCATCTCGAAACCCTCTTTCCGAATAGCCAACTTAAATCAGTTTTTGTCTTTTTAAAATTTGACTCAAGTTAAGATTAGTAAACGGATCTTGTTTCTCTCGCCGTTTGAGTTCCGTTGTTTCGTTTGGTTTGATTCTTTTTGGAAATCGGAGTTCTTAAGTTGAACTCTCCGGTCAACCTCTTTCAGCTGAAGTTTCGTTTGTGCATCTTTGTTTGTTGCTTATGTATGTATTGTTTGCTTGCGATAGAATTCCCGGAGTGGGAAGCGTGTTACTACGAGTCTCTAGGATTCACGGATCGTCAGCAAGGCAAGTAACACTTGATCATACCTTTTCATACCCAGTTTTATGCATTAGCTCAATCCTCAAACATTGCATGGTTAGGATGTCATTAATTTGTGGGTTGGGAAGTAGATGATGAGGTATGAACCTATTGCCCTGTTACTATCAAACCCTTGGGAGTTACTTCTACGTGTTGCTTATATTGCCATGCTATGCTCGTAGACGTGGTTTGGGTTTGAGAGATATTCACGACAGATGTGAGATTGTTAATTAATGGTTTACTTTAAGGTGGCAACTTAAATACACATCTGGGTGGATTGAGGCACCGGGGAACCCAGTGTTGTCTGTTTTATTTTTGAAATCCGGGGTACCGTGTGATCTTCCTAAGGACCGCCACCAGGCTCAAAGGAACTGAGACTATTCATGCTAGAAACTTCCGTGTGCAGCCACAAGCTATTATGGGCTCTAGCATAGTTGAGTAAGTTACGTGAAGCTCTCGAAGAGGTAGATCAGTAGGTAGTGGGTTTTATAGGTTTGGTATGATCTATCCGGAGTAGAGAGTAAATGTTTCTGAAAGACTGTGTCTCGGTCATCCGTTTCTCAAACACCATGTAGTGCGAGAAACCAACAGAGGCGATCAAGTCTTGTGGGGAAAAGTCATAAACCTCTGCAGAGTGTACAATCTAATCATGGTTAGCCGTGTCCCGGTTATGGACAATTTCGAGTATCTAGTACTTGAGTATTCACATGTATCTCATCACTCTAAATTAATATTGCTGGGTTGTTAATCACTTTAATTGGGATTGAGTTGGGGTTATACCTTCTCAATGTCGTTCCAACCACCATGATAGTTAAATAAAATTTATTCCTTTGATATAGGGAAAAATTGGCTTTATGCAAAACTGTAACCATAGAGGTATTCCACCAGCCATATATGCATGTAGTATAGCTTATTCTTTCATTACTCTCTATGTGTTACATTGCCAGCATATTCCATGTGCTGACCCGTTCTCGGGCTGCAACATATTATGTTGCAGACTTTTCAGATGAGGAGTAAGGATTGGTAGGTCGTTGCCGTGCAGCTTAGTTATGTCGTTGGAGTTGATGGACTCACTTTATCTTCCAAGCCTTCCGCTGTAATCACATTAGATGGCCTTAAGCCATATTATTGTAATAAGTTCTCTTTTGAGACATTCGATGTAATAAGTGTGTGATTGCTACTCTGTTATAAATCCTTCGAGTACTGTGTGTGTCAGCATTACCGATCCAGGGATGACACAGAAGCACAGAGACTTGACCATCTGAGGTCGAGTCGCTACAATTAGGGGCTTTATCATGTCAATTTGGGAGGCTTGATAAACAAGTGGTAGGTAGCGTCACATAGTGATAGCATCGAGACAACTAGCAAAGCAAAGATAGTAGTGATATCCCGGGAAATGATCTTGCCTTAAATCCCGCTAGGAAGAAGATCGAATCCATGAAGTAGACGAACCAATATAGTCGAGCGGATCCTCACAATCGCAACGCTACCGGAACTATCGAGAAGAAGAAGAACCGGAAAGAAACAAACAAGCATAAACATGGCATGATACCTAATCAAGTATGATGCATGTCTCATTTAATGATTCATGGCATGACAAAGTGCAACAAGCAGTACTAGAAATTAAGATGAAACACCACATTCGAGTTATTTAGTTCTCTCCCGTTTATGAACAAGACAAGATTAAATGTTGGTTAACATGGCAAGAAGTTAAGCATATGTAAACTACACATTTAGGCAATTTAAATGAGGCCGGAAACAACAAACAACAATTTCGAAAAATCCTCATGTGCATATTTCCAATTTGGTACTGTTCTGCCCTAAATCATATTTAGGTGTTGTTAAAAAGTAAAATAAAATGCACCGTGTTAATCTATGCATTTTTCTACGCATGCATATTTAGTTATTAACAATTCAAAATAATGGCATTGTTGTGAATATGCAAAAACAAAAAGGAAACAACAAGGGACACGGGCAGGGGCAACCGTTGTCAATGATGAGAAGACCCGGGGTGCTGAGGTGGCAGGACTATGCCTATGAAGGGGTGTATGGCATTGTTGTGAATATGCAAA
This sequence comes from Aegilops longissima, assembly GCA_021605205.1. Taxonomy (NCBI): domain Eukaryota; kingdom Viridiplantae; phylum Streptophyta; class Magnoliopsida; order Poales; family Poaceae; genus Aegilops; species Aegilops longissima. The sequence continues at coordinate 213,338,069 of CM038679.1, read as the reverse complement.
AACAAAAAGAAAACAACATGGGACACGGGCAGGGGCAACCGCTGTCAATACCCATGTTAATATATGTATTTTTCTACGCATGCATATTTAGTTATTAGCAATTCCAAATAATGGCATTGTTGTGAATATGCAAAAACAAAAAGTAAACAGCAAGGGACATGGGCAGGGGCAACCGCTGTCAATGATGAGAGGGCCCGGGGTGCTGAGGACACGGGCAGGGGCAGCCGCTGTCAATGATGAGAGGGCCCGGGGTGCTAAGGTGGCAGGAGTGTGGCTATGAAGGGGTGTATGGAATTGTTGTGAATATGCAAAAAAAATAAAACAACATGGGACACGGGCAGGGGCAACCGCTGTCAATACCCATGCTAATCTATGCATTTTTCTACGTATGCATATTTAGTTATTAACAATTCCAAATAATGGCATTGTTGTGAATATGCAAAAACAAAAAGGAAACAACAAGGGACACGGGCAGGGGCAACCGCTGTCAATAACGAGAGGGCCCAGGGTGCTGAGGACACGGGCAGGGGCAGCCGCTGTCAATGACGAGAGGGCCTGTGTTGCTCAGATGGCAGGAGTGTGGCTATGAAGGAGTGTATGGCATTGTTGTGTAGGAAAAACAAAAAGGAAAAGGCATGGGACATGGGCAGGGGCAAATGTACCGGAGGCAAAATTAAAAGAAAAGTGCCAACCTGTGTTCTGAACACAGGATCTCTTGGGTGCAGTTTTGCTACGTTGACCACCCCAGATACTACTCTGCTTGTGTAACAGATGGGATCCAGCTTTTCTTAACCAATGACTAAAGCAGATGAGCTTTGGAGCCATGGCTCACGGTGATGCATGGTGTTGACGCCGGCTAGCAAGACGACGGAAATGGCGGCTGAAGAGCGCCAGCGGGTGTGCGGGAATGGTATGGGGGCGCGGGAGCGAGTGGCTGCTTCTTGGTGGACACGTGTGCGTGTGTGCAGCAGGGGCTCGACAGCTCGAGAACAAGCTCTAGCAGGAGCATGTCTCGGCCGCGAGGCGAGGCTGCAGCTACAGCGGCGATGTGCGCGAGCGCGGGGAAAAGCATGAGTGGGGCGACTGCGTAAGTGTGCTCACGTCTACAGGAGCGAGGCGAGCTGATGAAAAGGCACGACCTCGAGCTTGTTGCCATGGTGGCCATGGGTTCGGGGGCCACGGACTCGGCGTCTACAGCGATGAAATCCAACCGGAGTGTCAGCGCCCCCGACAGCCGGGACCCACAAGGCAGCATCGTCCGCACCCACCAGGCTTCACCAAGGTTCACTCGGCCACGTCAGCCCAACCCAAGAGTCCATGGGCCAGAATGGACCAGCTGAAGCCCCAGCAGTAGCTACTAAAGGAAGCGTCACCGAGAGGAGCGGCATCCAGAGGATCAAGGCAACGGCGGCTCGGCTCTTATCCCCTCCCCACTCTTCCTCTCCGCTACGAACCCTAGCTCGCAATTCTTGTAATCTGCCTCTGTAATCGCCACAAATATTGCTATTGATCAAGAGCACTAGTATATCCTATCATCTGGTATCAGAGAACAGGCCTCATCCCTTCCACTCCACTCTGGACAAACTCATCGAAACCCGTCGCGTGCGGCAAGCGCGTTCCATGCTCGCGGCCATGGATCCGTCGTTCCAGGCGTTCCTCGACTGTCTCGACGCCTATATGAAGGCCTAGTCCAAGGCAATCACTGAGATACAGCTCTCAACGGTCAAGATCGACGAGCTCACCGCATGGCGGCCCTATCTGGAGAAACGGGTCACCGATCTGGACGATGCGGTGGCAGCGCTCCAACAAGCGCAGCCGCTGTCGACCATGGAGAACGAGGAGACGCGGGCAACCGCACCACTCCGCATTCCACCCGCGACGACCGGCGCCCACACAGGGGCTGGATCTGGCGCGATCGATGATCCACAAGGGCCAGTGAGCCACGGCCTGGTTCATCTTCGTCGGGGGTCCGCGGCAGCGTCCTTCCAGACCCCGCCGCCACCCCCGGCAACGGGCCAGTACAACGCCTCGACAGCATCTCCTTCTTCTCTGTCTCTGTTTGCACACGCCAGTCAACTCCTCTCTGGGCTGGGACAGACACATCCGTCCATCTCATTTCCGCAGTTCACGGGCGACAACCCGAATCTGTGGAAAAGGTTGTGTGAGCAATACTTCCAAATGTTTGGGATCTCGCAGTCCTTTTTGGGTTTCGATGGCTGCTCTTAACTTTTCGGGGTCAGCCTCGGTGTGGTTGCAGTCAATCCAAAAACAACTCACAGAGTTCACCTGGGAATCTTTCACTAGTTTACTCAGTACTCGTTTTGGGCGTGATCGGCACCAAACGCTGATTTGACAGTTCTACACTGTCCGCCAAACTTCTACAGTCGCTAGTTACATTGAACAATTTGAGTTGATTATAAATCATCTCTCATCTTATTCAGATACTATTCACCCATTTTATTTTTTGACTCATTTTGTGGAGAGCTTGCGGAAGGATATTCGTGCGGTGGTGCTCGTACAGCAACCGCCCGATCTGGATACGGCCTGTGCCCTGGCGTTGCTGCAAGTGGAGGTGGCGGACGGGGTGTTTGGCACTCTGCCTCGGCCACCCGACGCAATGCCAAAGCCGGGCGCACCGATGCCTCTTCCGTTGCCCCCAGCGCGCACGGTACCCGCGGCCCCTGCGGCCGATCGCCGCGGCACTGACACCGCCCGTGCCGAGGGGTCCAAACTGAAGACACTCCGGGATTACAGGCTCGCTCGAGGCCTTTGCTTCAAGTGCGGCGAGAGGTGGGGGCACGATCAGACATGCCCCACTTCCGTGCAACTGCATGTCGTCGAGGAGCTGCTCGACCTGTTCGGCCTCAACAACACCATCGACACGCAAGTCCCAACACCGGACCAGGCTGATGACTCCGTCATGACCATTTCCTTGTCGTGATCACGGAGGGGTATCACCGGCGTTCAACCGAGCATGGATCCAAGGGCACAAAGTTCTTCTCCTGGTGGACTCAGGCAGCTCCAATTCGTTCGTCGACGAGCGCCTGGTTGCAACACTAACCGGCGTCCAACCTCTGCCAAGGCCCGGCCGCGTGCGCGTCGCGGATGGCAGCGAACTCACCTGCTCCGCCTTCGTCCCCAACTGCTCCTGGTATTCCCAAGGGCAGGAGTTCTTCACCGACTTGAAGGTGGTCGCGTTGGGTACCTATGATGCCATCTTGGGCATGGACTGGCTCGAGGAGCACAGCCCCGTGGTCGTCGACTGGCGCGCACGCTTCATCGAGATTCCTACGCCAGCCGGCCCGCTCCGCCTGGTTGGCCACGACACATCTGCAACAACCTACGAGTCCATCAACGCAATTCAGCTGCAGGGGCTCTGCAGCCGGGGTGCCATTTCTCATGTGGTACATCTGTGCATGGTCGCACCTACACAGGCAGCTGCAACTTCAGTTCCTGATTGCATCCAGCGCGTCCTTGATGAGTTTCCAGATGTTTTCACTGAGCCAACAGGCCTTCCTCTCAGGCGTGCTTGCGATCACAAGATACCTCTCATCCACGGAGCTCACTGGTCAACATACGGCCATACCGTCACAAACCAGAATACAAGATGGAATCGAAACTCAAGTGGAAGAGCTGCTGAAATCAGGGTCATCCGGTGAAGCACCAGCCCTTTTCTTCTCCGGTCATTACGGTCAAAAAGAAGGACGGACGCGTGGCGACTATGTATAGATTACAGGCAGCTCAATGCACTTACGGTAGTCCCAAGTACCCGTGCCTATCATCGAAGAACTACGGGACGAGCTTCATGGCGCAAAATGGTTCTCCAAAGCTGGATCTCCGTGCGGGCTACCACCAAATATGCGGCACGGGGGAGGAGTACAAGACCGCGTTCGAGACGCACTAAGGACACTTTGAGTTCACAGTCGTGTCGCCGGGCTCGGCGGTGCACCAGCCACCTTTTGGGAGCGGTGACCACTACACTCAAGCCAGTTAAACGGCGTCTATGTGGCGTCCTTCTTGACGACATCACGGTTTCAGTTTCTCTTTAGAGGAACACGCTGAACATCTGCACCAAGTCTTTGGCGCTGCTGAGAAAGGATTCTTTGGAAAGCTAAAATGAGCAAGTGTGTCTTGACCAACAGCAAATCTCATACCTAGGGCACACCATCAGCATGCAGGCGTGTCCACCGACCCATCAAAATTGCAGCCGTGAAGGATGGCGAGCACCAAGCTGATGTCAAAGGGTTCGCGGTTTCTTGGGACTCATGAGCTACTATCGGTAACCTTCGAAACTTTGGTGTCATTGTCGTCCATTGTCCAATCTGCTCAAGAAGAATACCGTACCAATGGACATCAACACGAAACAACATTTCACGTCCCGAGCGACAACTTATCTCGGCCTTTGTCTTAGCACTACCAGATTTGAACAGCCTTTTCGTCATTGAGAGGTGATGCTAGCGATCAGCGGCATTGGGGCAATTTTGCAACAACAAGGGCACCCTATAGCGTTCATGAGCAAGGCACTCAGCCCACGATACCAAGGCCTTTCGACCTATGAGAAAGAATATCTCGCTATAGTTGTCGCGGTGGATCAGTGCCGCCCCTATCTCCAACATGTTGAATTCATCATTCTCACTGATCAGAACAGCTTGATCCACCTGGAGGAACAGAGACTGACCACTCCATGGCAGCAGAAGGCTTTTACCAAGCTCCTCGGCCTCCGTTACCAAATCAGATACAAGAAAGGCGCCGAGAACACAGGGGCAGATGCTTTGTCAAGAGCAAACCCAACTGAATTCTTGCACAACATCACTTCGTGTGTGCCCGCATGGCTCGAAGACGTCGTGAACAGTTACAACAACAATCCACATGCAGCTCGTCTCCTGGAACAATTGGCACTTCAGCAGGATCCAAAGGGCAATTTTTCTCTCGAGAAAGGGATCATCCGTTTCCGTAACAGGATTTGGCTGGGAGGAAGCACACAGATACAACAGCGCATCATTTGTGCTTTCCACGACAGCCCGATGGGGGGACACTCCGGATTCCCGGTGACTTATCGTCGCATCCGGCGTTTGTTTGTGTGGCCAAAGATGAAGACACATATCCTCCAATATGTGCGCTACTGTCAAATCTGTCAACAGGCCAAACCAGACCGGGCTGCTTCCCCGGGGCTACTCCAACCACTAACTGTGCCCAGTCAGCCGTGGGAGATGATCTCTCTGGATTTCGTCGACGGCCTCCCGCAGTCCAGCAAGTTTAATTGTCTGCTGGTCATCGTCGACAAACGCACCAAGTTTGCCTACTTTCTGCCTCTTGCTCATCCTTACACGGCAGCATCAGTCGCACAACTCTACCTACACCAAGTCTACAAGATCCACGGGTTGCCAGCAGCTATTGTGTCTGACAGAGATTCGGTGTTCACTAGTCGATTTTGGCAAGAACTTTTCAAAGGGGCAGGGACAAAATTGAGATTGAGCACCGCAAACCATCCTCAAACGGACAGGCAAACGGAGAGAGTGAACCAGTGTGTTGAAACATTTCTGCGATGTTTCACACAAGCCTGCCCGCGGCGCTGGAGTTTTTGGATACCATTGGCACTGTTCTGGTACAACAATGCACACCATTCGGCCATCGGCATGACACCATTCAAAGCCATGTTCGACTATGAACCTCGTCCTTTGGGGATCCTGGCGAAGGTACATGCTCTGTCCCCACACTTAAATGTTGGCTTGATGAGCGCGCCACTGTTCAAGCTCTCCTACAGCAACATCTCAATCGAGCACAACAGCTGATGGAAGATCAATCTGACAAGAAGCGCTCATTTCGAGTTTTCGAAGTGGGTGACAAGGTCTTTCTCAAACTACAACCATACATACGGTCTTCAGTCACCCCAAGAGCAAATCACAAACTGGATTACAAGTTCTACGGGCCCTTTCCCATCATTGACAAGATCAACGAAGTGGCATACAAACTCCAACTTCCTCCACAAGCAACAGTTCACCCGGTGTTCCATGTTTCTCTGCTTCGACAAGCTCTCATCCCTGGTATGACTGTTGAACCTCATATTCCTCATTATTTGGATGATCTAGCTGTGCCGGAAGCAATTCTACAGACCCGTTGGTGCAAGAACAAAGACGGTGTCTGGGAGCAAGTGAAGATACAGTGGTCAGCGAATTCCAACCTGGGCGTCACTTGGGAAGACAAAGCCAGCTTGGTGGCCCGGTTTCCATATGCTGAGGCTTGGGGGCAAGCCTCTTCCCAAGGAGGAGGGGATGTCAGCGCCCCCGACAACCAGGACCCACAAGGCAGCGTCGTCCGCATCCACCAGGCTTCACCAAGGTTCACTCAGCCAGTACAATATACATATCCATACTCTAACCGGCAAGCACGCGTATGTATATGAATACGTGCACACAACCAGCCAGCCGGTGAGCACGCGTATGTATATGAATACGTGCACACAACCAGCCAGCCTACGAGCTGCCCATGTATTAAACACATGCATCGGCATCAAATATCGGTGCAGCTAACGTGTTGCACACGTTCAGGTCGTCTGTGCTGTACGTCGGACTGCTGCAGTATGCTTATGAGCTCTTCGGCCAAAAGATGACTGAAGAGTGGTCTTCGGCCTGAGAAAAGCCGAAAATAGCTCTTCGGCCCAGCTGCGCCTAACTTTGGCCATTAGGAGACCGAAAAGCCTATTTCGGCCTAGTGTTGACCGAAAAGTTGGTCTTCGGCCTAAAAGAGGCCGACGGGGTCATAGTTTTGCAAATAACACTTTAGGTCATATAGTTTCCGAATTTGCTATAAAAAATATCATAGTTTCAAAAAAAATCTGAATTTATGCGCAATTTGAATAAACTGGTTTGGACATTTTTAGAGTTAGAAAAATAATTCAAGTTTGAATTAAATTCAAACTTAAGCCATTTTATAACCCAACCAAATCAACTTCAAATGAGCTGATATTTGACAGAGGGGTTAAAGGCAAGGTGTAGGGTTCCTATGGAAAGAAGGAACATTTTTCTGGACAGAGAAATGTCACATGAAAACAAGTGTAATAAAGAAGAAAGGAGAAGTTTGGATGGGATAGAAACTTGGTGAACTTGATGAATGGCTGCTGGTATGTGCATGGTGAAGAAATGAGGTGGATGTAAGAAGAAGATGGTTCACACAAGAACACATAACACAACTTAAATATGCAAAGCAAGGCATGATGACCATGATGCAATGCAAATGATGCTATGAAGAATGCAACAAACAAATAAATTGCACAGCCTTGATGGCCTAGTACGACCCAGCTATGGGGCCTCCAAGACAAGACAGTCGTGAGGGCCTGGGCCTCGGAAGGAGAACGATGCCAAGACCTCTAGAGAGGCGGCCTCCCCATGAGCCTTCCCGAGGAGCGGAGATTTCTATGCATGTACCCAGCCTCACGAGGCTGCGGTGATATGAGCCATGATGACCATGGCCAGGCGGGCGCCAACGGGCGCAGAGGAGGCAGTTTCCCTTTCGGTGCTAAGGGATTAAGGACGAGCGCGGGTTCCCGAGGAATCCCCCAAAGGTTTCCATGCTGGTGCTACAAGACCAAGACCACAAGCTCAACAAGAATGTATTCGCATGGGAGGCATCAGACTGGGAAGTGCTCGAGCACAACTTGATGGTATGTCCCGGTGCGCGCCCGGTGAAACAAAAGGCAAGGCGTCAAGCGCAGGAGAAGCAAGCGTTCATCATCCAAGAGGTTCGTAAGTTGCAGGAAGCCAATGTCATTCGGGAAGTGCGGCACCCGGATTGGTTGGCCAACCCAGTGATTGTCCCTAAGAAAGAACGAAAGGAGCGCATGTGCATTGACTTCACGAGCCTCAACAAAGCTTGCCCTCACGACCCTTTCCCGCTCCAGCGCATCGTCGAGATTGTGGATTCCACTGTTGAGTGCGACCTGCTGTGCTTTCTGGATGCTTTCTTAGGGTATCACCCAAAGAAGATGGCGACAGAGGACGTCGAGAAAAGAGATTTGGTCTCCCCGTGTGGCATGTACTACTACACTTGCATGCCTTTCGGGCTGCGGAATGCTGGTGCGACCTTCCAGCGGCTAATGCACATCGTGCTTGGGCCGCAGCTGGGAAGGAATGCAGAGGCATACGTCGATGACATCATGGTTAAGTCGCGGGAGGCAAGGACCCTATTCCAATCCCTAGAAGAGACATTCGCCAACCTACGTAGCACAAACCTGAACCTCAAGCCAGAGAAGTGTGTGTTCGGGGTTCCATCCGGCAAGCTGCTGGGTTTCCTAGTGTCACACACAGAGATTGAGGCCAACCCCGAGAAGGTCAAGGCAATAGAGAGGATGAGCCCGCCTCAGACTCTCAAGGAGATGTAGAAGCTTGCGGGGTGCGTGACCTCCTTAAGGTGCTTCATCTCCAAGCTTGGCGAGCGCGCCCTCCCTTTCTTCAAGCTGATGAAGAGGAAGGGCCCGTTCGAGTGGACCCCGGAAGCTGAGCCAGCCTTCGAAGACCTCAAGTGATACCTCATGAGCCCACTCATCATGGTGGCGCATCATCCGCGCGAGCCCCTGGTGCTTTATTTGGTGGCCACTCCCCACTCAGCTAGTGCAGCACTTGTGGCAGTCTGGGAAGAGCATGCCGGCACAAGCGCAAAGTAAGGTGGCCCACGAGAACTCGCACAACCTCCATTGCCTCAGGAGAGTGCCCCTGAGACTAGCCACAATTGGTGGTAACATAGAGTAGTAACATGCCCATGTTACTACTCTATGTTACTACCTGTATAGTGGGGATTAACATATGTGTGGTAACATGCAACACTTCATTTATTATGCTATAGACTCATCTTGCCTTGATATGTGTGATATTACTCATACTAGTAGTAACTAGATATGTTACTACATGCCTCTCTTTCTTTATTTATTGCTTGCCACATTATCTATTTTATCTAGATATGTGTGATGTTACTACCTATGTTACTCCCATTGTGCGTAGTCTGAGGATCCCATTGCTTCATCGACCAGCAGGCTCCTGAGTTCCCAGTGCCCCCCACGGAGCGAGGCCCTACAACAGAATCCCCCATATAACAACGCATGTCTACCAACGAATCATACATATTCCCTCCTTACATCTATATAGGGCCTAATGCGTTTTTCAAGACCGCCTTTGACTATTGATAAGATTAATAATACATGAGATTTATAATGTGAAAATTATATCGCTGGAAGCTCATTTTACGTACGAATTTGACGGCATGCTTTGTGTAACTTGCATGTCATATATTATTGCTCTAACACTTGGTCAAAGTTAGCCTGGAAAAATGCATTAGGCCCTATATAGATGGAAGGAGGGAGTATGTGTTGTTTGGGCCACCTCCCACCTCCCACTTCCCATGATTTGCTAACCTCCCCGTGCCCACCTTCACATTATCTACAGAAAGAAAACCCTTCACATTAGGGCGCTACCTCCTTGGTCCAGTGAGTACCACGCAGCCAAGCCAAATCTCCCCTCCGCGACCACAACGTCGCTGCCGCCACCTCTGATTCTTGCTAGCTCCAGCTCTCTGTCTCGCCATTGCTCACATGACCAGCGACCCCTCACTGCTCTCCTCCGATCCCCCGCCATGGAGACGTCTTCCGCGCCCTTACATGCGACCTACAGCAACCCTAGTGGCCACAGGTCGCCAGCGCCCGCGCCCCCTCTGGTTGTCGCCCTACTACCTAGTCCCCATGGCACATCTCCACACGCGCAGCCGCTGGCTCGCCGGTGGTGGTGCTTCTCTGCGTCGGCAACCTCGAATCCGACGCCACTGATGGTTCAGTAAGCCACTCCTCTTCTGACCCCCTGTTTTCATACCCTACTTGGTTCTATGTATCAACCCGGCCAAATCCACGGTCTTGCTGATCTACTGTGAGAACATCAACGTCGAGGAGGTGCTCCAGGGTTTTGCAGGCTCCATCGCCCCCTTCCCCATCAAATACCTTGGGTTGCCGGTCTCTACGGGATGCCTTCCCTTGGTCCACCTCCAGTTCATCATCGATAGAATCAAGGCAAGGCTTGCGGGCTGGAAGGGCAAGCTGCTACCGATGGTCGGCCGCCGCGTCCTCGTCCAATGCGTGCTGAGTGCCATGCCAACCTTCGCCCTCACCGTCCTCCGTGTCCCAAAGAAAATTCTCAAGGAGATCGACAAGTGCAAGCGATGTTTCGTCTAGTGCCAGGATGACGAGATTTCGGGTGCCAGCTGCAAGGTCAACTGGGCATCCCCGACAGAGCAAGGAGGCCTGGGCATCCCTGACCTGCAGCGTTTTGGCAGAGCGCTGCGGCTGCGCTGGCTCTGGATTGCCTGGCACCACCCGGAGCGGCCTTGGGTGGGCACCGAGCTGCCTTGCGACGACGCGGACAATGCGCTCTTCGCGGCCTCCACCAGCGCTGTGATTGGTGACGCAACTCGGTCCTCCTTCTGGCTCTCTCCATGGATCGGCCAGGGCTGCCTCTCGCAACAATTCCCAAGGCTGTTCAGCTTCTCGCGGCACAAGAACAGATCGGCGCAGGAGGCCCTCAGTGAGGACACGTGGATCCATGACCTCGCCCACGGCAACAACCGCCATCTCCTGCCGGACGTCCTCGCCCTTCATCGCCTGCTCCAGGGGACGGACGCACAGCTGCAGCCAGGAGTGTCGGATGACCTGACATGGAGTAGAGCGAGCTCAGGAAAGTACACAGCAAAGTCGGCCTACCTGGCGCAGTTCCAGGGTAGTACGGCGACTCACTTCTACCGTTTGGTTTGGAAGTCCTGGGCGCCGGGCAAAATCAAAATCTTGGCCTGGTTGCTCCTCAGGATCGGCTCTGGTGCAATGATAGACTCCAGCGGTGGGGCTGGACAAAAGCTTACTTTTTCCAACTCTGCGTCAGAAACCTGGAGTCGTCGCACCACCTCTTTTGGAACTGCCAGGAAGCCAGACGAGTGTGGGCCGAGCTGGGACTGTGGCATGGCTACTCGACACTCACCACGACCGAGAGCTGGTGCCATGACAGCTCCACCGCGATCGTGCAAGGCATCCTGGAGCAGACCCCACACCAATTGCGAAAGGGAGTGCGGACGCTTTGCTGGCTTGCTTGCTGGGAGATTTGGCAGAAGAGAAACCACAGCACCTTCAGGCAGCACCTACCGTGCGTGGAAAGCATCATCAAGCGCATAAGAGACAGCATCGAGCTATGGAGAACCACAGGAGCTGCAGGATTAGAGAGCCCTTCGGGACCCCCGTGAGAGATAATCCCACTCTTGTTTCTAGGGTTTTTGGCCGTGTGGCGCACTCCCAAAAACATTGATCCTAGGATCCTCACCACCATTGTTGTTTTCCACTGCTTTCTGCTATGATCAATGAAAACGCCAGCAATTGCTAGATCTTTCAAAAAATACTTGGTTCTATGTGTGGCAGGCCATGGCGGATTCTTCTTTGCCGGCCATCATGATGACGATCTGCGGGACCTTGACCACTCATCCTGATCCACAGCCTCCACCGGCGTCCATGCCACTACGCTTCGTAAATTAGAGGATTCCTAAAGATGACGTTTTGTCCCCTCCCCTTTTCCTTCCTGCCTTTGAGATTTTATAACACTGAGCGCTTACTTGTGTATTTCTATCCCTCTATTGTAGTACTGCTACCATGTATGACTCTGACTGAAACAGCGACAATGCGAAACACAGGGAGTGTGTATCGTTTATGTCTATGTATCTGAGTATATACATCAATGTTCATTATATGTACAGCTCACACCATTTTCCCTTCTTATTAATTAATTTCAATGTATGATTATTTCATGCAGCTTGCCCTATATGTTGTCAAGCGGGGTGGCGGAGGATTTAAAGTGGTAGAATCAGAACATCAGATCACTTGTGGCGTGTTGTCTACTGGAAGCAATTCACCTAGAGGGGAAGGTGGCCGTTGTACCGCAGGTGAGTACGATTGAGGACAAGGCACACGTGGGTGGAAAGGAAACACTTGTAGCTAGGTCAAAGGAAGGGCTGAGTAAGACCAATCCAGTGTGGTTACATGTGTTAGCCTCTAGCTTGTTGTAAAGGCGTGCTCTTGCAGAGAACCAGAGTAATGCTTTAATTCTCTCCAACGCATCAATGCAATGCAAGTTATGGTGTGCTTGAAGCTTTTGTGGAACTTTCACTACATAGTAGAAACCATACTTCAATCTACTGATGTACAAGCTTCAATATACTCCATTTGAGAACAGTTTGTCGGGATACAAGAATGGGTAATTCTGTCCGTTTGGACTGATCTGTATAGAACCCAATATGTTTCAAACCCTGACCTTATTTCTTATACTGTAGGGCATCTATTTTAGACTCTGGGTCAGTTTTTTTCCTAACTAAGAAAGGCATGTCTGCTCAAGCGGCAGACAAAATCTTATAATTCCCTTCAATATATATGAATGCATGGGTTAACGGCTTGTAGTTTAAAATGCTCAAATATGGTGATTTCGCCAATCTTTTTGCACATGGATGTTTCAGATAAAGAGCTCCCTAGAGTTTGAGCCCCATTTTGCATTTCTGGTTAATTTTTTCTGAAAGTTGCTTATAATATAGAAAACTCTTTAGATTGAAATTCTACCGTGAGTTGTTCATTGTTTGAAACTTCTGTTGAACTTATCACAGGATACCTGAATGTGGGTTGCTTTAGACTTTCCTCAAGGAACTGGTGACAAAATACACATAAACCAAGTCTGTTAAAATTATATCCACGAACTATATTCCCAGTTACCCATATAAGGATGTTGCCAAAGGGATTTTTGCTGGTCTGTAGAAGCTTTGTGGAACGAAATGCACACATGAATGTAAGTTATATGGCACAATCAGTCACAATCAGTATCCATTATCTTATTTCATGTTTCTTTTTGTGAGGTTAATTCAAGTTACACTTTATTTGATTGGTTTGACAACAAAATAACAATGTGTGTGTGGCTATCTTAAAGTTTCAATTAACCACTTGCAGTATACAATTTACTGTTTTCTGTATGCTATAATCTAGATGCCTTAACGTGGCTATTCTTTGATCTTAGGATGAGACTTCCTTTTTTTGTACTAAGAGGGAACCATGTTGACGGCAACATGCATGTCTCTATGTTTGATATATGGTCCTAATGTATGTTTGGTTACTGACATATGGCAAAAGAAAAGAAATAAGAATGAGGGGACAAACTATAAGAGTCCCTAACAGAGTGGCATGCTTACTTGGCTACTTCGCAGTTATACATTCTTGTTACAATTAAATTGAGCCTCTGCTAGGAATAAGGAACAAAAATAATTTGTATTGGTCATTTACAGTACACTGATGTGAGCCTTCTTTGATAAATGATCATTCCTAGAATATTTAAGTTTTACATGCGGCTTCCATCTCCTCATGTTGATTTTTCATTCTGTTTATTTAATCTATTGCAGGGGCGCTTTGTGAGTCAGTTCTAGTACTGAATGATGTGGAGGCTGGTGGTGGTTCATCCTATTGCAATGTCAAAGAAGGCCTCCGTAGGAAGTTCATAGTGAAGATTGTCATCTACTCCGTCCATACCACCACGTCAAGACCGCGTCAAGACAACCACGTCACCGTCAAAACCGCACGCCGCCTGCGGCGGCGGCGGCGCAAGGGTACCAGGACCGGGCTCCGCCTCCGCAGCGGGCTCCAGTGACCACGGCGGGCTGCCGCGCCTTCACCCGCGAGCTGCACATCGTTGTCTGGCCCCGCAAGTTCAAGCCCGACCTGCCTCCATGCTATGATGGCACCCCCGACCCTGCAGAGTTTTTGCAGCTCTACGAGCTGAGCATCGAGGCGGCCAACGGCGACGGGAAGGTCATGTCGAACTGGTTTCCCATGGCCCTCAAGGACGGCGCGCGCTCGTGGCTCCTGAACCTGCCCGCGGGATCGATCTCCTCCTGTGGTGAGATGCGTGAGCGTTTCGTCGCCAACTTCCAAGGCTCTCGTGACCGCCCACCTGTCGCTAGTGACCTGCGGCGCATCAAACTGCGGCCAGGGGAAACCCTGCAGAAGTGCATCCAGCGTTTCAACAACGTTCGCCTCAAGATCCCCAAGGTGACAGAGGAAGCCATCATCTCAGCATTCTTCGATGGTGGCCGTGATGTCAAGATGAAGGAGGAGCTCGCCATACACGAGGATCTGTGAACAGCTCTGGAGATGTTCAACATGGCGACCAAGTGCGCAAGGGCCGAGGAGGGACGCCGCTCCCTCCTCGAGCTCCCAGCCGCTGACCAAGAAGACAATAAGGCCAATGTCGGCGTCCTGGGAATGGGGGTACCCAGACCTGCCTGCCGCCCAGGGCGTGGCTCCACCAATGGCCTGGTACGCCCATCTTCGTCAGCAACCTCTCAAGACCCTCGCGAGGGGCCAAGCCTCGCGAGGGGGACGACACCAAGACCTCCCCTGGGGCGGCCTCACTAGGCTGGCTCCCGAGGAGCGGAGATATCAAGGCAAGGGGCACCTCACGAGGTCCGCGTGAGGTGAGCCATGACGACCAAGCCCACGCGGGCTCCAGCGGGAGCAAAGTACCAGTTGCCTCTTTGGTGCTAAAGGGGCAAGTGCAGGCGAGGAGTCCCGAGGCGTCAGGCAAAGGTTTCCATATCGGTACTACAAGACCAAGACCAGCAGGACGGCAGGATGGAGGTCACCGCGGATCCCACGGCGGCATCACCACCAGAGCCTTTGGTAGGCAAAGACCACCTTTTGTCAGGATAGCTTGTACTAGTTGTCTCCGTTCAAAATTGGCCATTGTGGGATCACTTTCCGCCTAACATTTGGGGAGAGGACCCGGGCCTCTATAAATAGGACTAGCCACCAGGAGGGACCATTCAGACCATCCCCACACACACACAAGCTCACCGAGCTCAAGGACACCTCTCCTCAGGAGACTATTCATCCCTTGTACATGTTCATCCTTGGCCTACAAGTCAATCGACCACCACCACACTGGAGTAGGGTATTACACCACAATGGTAGCCCAAACCAGTATAAACCCTCGTGTCTCTTGTTCTTTTGGTTCGTCGGGCTAGTCCTTGAGATCGTTGTGAGAGCGAGTGAGGGAGAGAGAGATCTTCGTGCGCACCCCAGTGTTCGAACCTCAAGGGTTTGCCAGAACCCGTAATTCGACATTTGGCGCACCAGGTAGGGGTGCACTGAAGCCTTTTTTCCGTCGATCCACGCTTCGTCGCTCCCCCATATCCATGGCTGACGCTCGCAGAGCCCGCGCTGAGCGCCAGCCGCCCGCGTCGCTCAGACGGCGCCCATTGGCAGACCCCCCCCCCCCCCCCGCCGTTCTCCATTACCTGCTGCCAATGCTGCCATCGGCCCGGCCAGAAATGACCAGCAAGCTTCATCGCTGCACCGCTCTGTGCGGCGGGATGGACGCACCGCCACCCCGTCGCCGACTCTGGCTGGCTCGTCATCCCACGCTCGTCGAGCTCCCATGGATGCGCAGCCCGCGCTGCTCATGGCATGCGAGCTCATGCGTTACCGCCCGGTCGATGACCTCTACAATGACTGGCTGGGCCGCATCGCCGAGCTCTTCAGCCCGCTGGGGGCTCTCCCGCGCCGTCCCTCTCACCACCTCGCCCACCTCCAATAGCGGGCGACGTAGCCCATGGAGCGCCTCCACCACCTCCGCATCAAGACGCCGCCCTCGCACCAAGACCCACCGCGCAGGGCGCCCGCACATGAAGAAGGAAGCTGCCAAGAAGTCCCCCGACCGCAAGAAAACGCCCCTGCGCTCACAGCACCACTACGTCAAGACCGTGTGCCACCTGCAGCAGCGGAGCGTGGGTATCAAGATCATGATCCACCTCCGCGACGGGCTCCGGTGAACATAGCAGGCTGCCGAGCCCTCACCCCCGAGCTGCGTAGCGTCGTTTGGCTCGGAAAGTTCAAGCCAGACCTGTCTCCGCACTATGACGGCACCCCTGACCCCGCGGAGTTCCTGTAGCTCTATGAGCTAAGCATCGAGGCGGCCAACAGTGACGAGAATGTCATGGCGAATTGGTTTCCCATGGCCCTCAAGGATGGCGTGTGCTCATGGCTCCTGAACCCGCCCGTGGGATCGATCTCCTCCTGGGGCGAGATGCGCGAGCATTTCGTCGCCAACTTCCAGGGCACTCGCGACCGCCCACCGGCCGCAGGCAACCTGCGGCGCATCAAGCAGCAGCCAGGGGAAACCCTGTAGAAGTACATCCAGCGCTTCAACAGCGTTCGCCTCAAGATCCCTAAGGTGAGGGACGAGGCCATCATCTCTGTCTTCTCAGATGGCGTCTGCAGCTCGCCATCCATGAGGAACTATGCACGGCCCTGGAGATGTTCAACATGGCGACTAAGTGCGCAAGGGCTGAGGAAGGGCGCCTTTCCCTCCTCGAGCTCCCAGCTGCTGACCAGGAGGACAAGAAGGCAAAGATCAAGGACGTGAAGCGCAAGGGGGATGCCGTGCTCGCGGCAAAGCCGGAGATAAAGCGCGGCCGCGACCACCCCAAGTCATCCAAGGCCAGCCACCCGTTCTGCGCCTTCCACAATGTTCACAGCCACAACACCAGTGACTATCAGGAGCTCAGGGCCATCCGCGACGGGCACTTCGGTCGGCGCCACAAGCACAATGATCGAGGCTACGACCGAGTAGGTGGACGAGGTGGAGGACGCTGGGACGACCGCGGCCCCCGCCAGGAGTGGTGCGACCGGACTCGTGAGGACCGATGGCAAGAGCCACCTCGCGAGGGCGCGTGCAGAGACCAACCTCGTGAGGACCGTCCTCACGGCAACGCAGGCCTCCCTCCGCTACCACCACCACCAAGGAGGTATGACGATTACCATCAGGATGAAGGGGCTGGGGGCTTCCAAAGAGCCGCGCGCCATCGCCTGCATGTTGGGTGGGGCTCAAGCCCCAGTCACTCAGCGTACCATGAGGCTGATCCCGTCAACGACTTCCTTGAGCACCTTGACGAGATGAGGAAGTAGTTGGGCGGGGCCTTCGTCATCGATCACCAAAGGCTTCTCCAAGCCCTTCTCGTAGAGCCCCCACAGCGCTGCACGGGACCTCTCCTCAAGAGACTTGAAGGCCGAGCGATCCTCGGCAAGAACCTTCGCCTTGGCTTCTAGCTGGGCCTTCACCGCCTCCACCTTCTTCTTCAGCTTCTCCAGGCGGCTGCGTTCTGCGGCCTGCGCCCTCACCGACAGCTCTAGCTGGGCGTCACGACCACCGACTGCATCTTTCTGGGCCTTCATCTTCTCCTCCTCCGCCTTGCGGTCACGCGCCTCGGTCGTGCGCTCATTGCGCATTGTATCCAGCTCGGCCTCCACCGACCGGGAATGCTCCTTGGTGGCCTCGGCATGCTTCAGCGCCACCTCGCGGGCGGCCGCGGCTTGGTCGACGGCCCACTTGTCCTCCTCAGAAGCTGCCACAGCCTGGCCCAGTGCCGCCCTGGCAGACGCGTCGGAATGCAACCAACCCGAGACCAGCTCCAGGCGCCCCGCCACCAGGCGAAGGTCGGCGCCTTGAAGGTCACCCCGAAGACGCGTCTGCACGGAAAGAGCCCCCTCCAGAGCGTCGGGCAAAGAAAAAGGGTCGTGGGCCTGCGAGCTGATGATAGCATGAAGATAAAGTTGGGGCTCCTGAACCTTTGTAACATCTATGAGAGAGCCGAGGATTGGCGCCTCCGGAGCCTACTTGGCTGGGAGAGGGGCCTTCTCCTGAGGACGGTCCACCGGGTCATGCGAGGATGACCAAGCCGGAGAAGCATTGGCACCTTCGCCACCCTTCTATGCCGTAGGAAGTGCGGCCGTGCCAGGCTGCTTGGTCCCCGAGGGCGCGGCCGCTCCCTCTCTCTTCTTCTTCGCCGCCAGCGTCGGCCTGGCGGTGCAAGCAAATAACGCCAGGAAGCAACGATAGAAGCAGGAGCAAGAATAGAATCAGGACAAGGTGCTCAGTGGTCCACGGCGGTGTAGTCTCGCGGCCTCTTCAGAAGCATGGAGCCCGGGGGCCTTGCGGCCTGAGGTGTCAGCTTGCGAGTTCCAGGAGCGGACGACAGCACAGTGACCGACCCTGCGGCAGCACCATCGGCGTCAGAACAGGGGCGCCACCTCGGGAGGCCAGCGCCGACCTGCTCTTCGTCGAGACCCCTACCGGTGGCTTCTTCGGGGGAGTGACCTTTGACCTCGTGGTGATCCCACCAAGGGGCAGGGCCTCCCTCAACGGGTGGTCGTCGACGCCGTCGTCGTCAAGGAAGGCGTGGAGGAGATCTGTGATGCGCCGAGGGGAGGTCTCCCCTGCCCCCTCTCGGGTCATCTCCGCGTCCGGTTCCTCTTCCTCGTCAGAATTGCTAGAGGACAACTCCACTGGGGCCTCGGCGGGCACTAGCGGCACGAGTCCGTACTCGTTGAAGACAGGCATGGCGGCAGCAATCTCTGCCCCGTCAGTGCGGCGGTACAGCGGGAGATGCGAGTCCGGCGGAAACCCTTTGTCCTCCCCGACCAGGAGCCGCAGGGCTGCGTCTAGCTCCTAGTCAGACAGATGATCGGGGCACAGGCGGAGGTCGTCCCCCTCGTCCTCGAGCTTCCACAGGGGGCGCGAGTGTGCTTGAAGCAGGGCCAGGCATTGCGCCAGGAACTTCTTGAGTATCATGGCCCCCGTCAGCTTCTGCGCCCTTGGGTCGTCAGGCTTCAAGTCGGCGGCCATCTTCTCCAGCACATGCTTCGCCTGGGTGTCGGCGAGCTTCGCGCTAAGCCAACTCTCGTCAGAAGAGGGCATCCTTGTTGGCAACGACAGCCGGGGGTAGGAACTCTTGGCATCCGTGAGGACCAATTTGTTCCTGAAGCCCTCGGCCTTCTTCCCTGCCTTCTAGATCGCGTTGGTCCTGTTGGCTGCAACAAAATTGGCGGACCTCGAGCAATGGCCGTCCTTGACCCAAAGGTAGAAGAAGTGGCGCAACAGTGCCACGGATGGCATCACCCCCACGAATGCCTCGTAGTAGAAGGCAAAAATTGACAGGAGGAGTACGGAGTTGGGATGGAGGTGGAGAGTATGGACGCCATAGTGGCTGAGCACAACATAGAAGAAATCGGAAAAAGGAGGGACTAGCCCCGCGAACACACTGTTCAAGAAGAAAGGATGAAAGGTGCTACGAGAAGCCTCAGGCTTGGCGGAGCCGGCCCACAGCACGGCCTCTCTTCCCTCATCGTCATCACCCACATCCGCCGCGCGGCGGCAAGCTTCTCCTCCGAGACGGTGGGCGCACTCAAGGCCGGTTCGTACCAGGCGGGTGAGGTGCGCGAGGCCTTGGCCTTGTCAGGCGCCATCATATGCGATCTAGGGGAGGATTCCTAGTAGATTGGGGGTCTCTTGGGGCGATAAGGAGAAAGGGGATCTGGAGCAAGGCGAAGGAAGGCAATGAAGGCGCTGCGGCACGCGCCAGCCCTTTTGTCAGTCGGGCAGTTGCTGAGGCAGCGTGGGGAAGCGGAGACGCCCACGTCCCGTCACCGCCACGATCAATCAAGGTCATGGGCTATTGGGCTCAAGGGCGCCCACACTTTGCCCTTTGGCTTCACCGGGCTGGCACGAGTGTGCCTTGGGTCTGGGCCACTGCTGGCATCCTCGAACGGGGTACCTGACTGCCTGCCGCAGCCCTGTATGCGGCTCCACCAATGCCTTGGTACGGCCCATCTTCATCACCAACCTCTCAAAGACCCTCACGAGGGGCCAAGCCTTGCAAGGCAGATGACACCAAGACCTCCCTAGGGGCAGCCTCACTACGCTGGCTCCCGAGGTGCGGAAATATCAAGGCAAGGGGCACCTCGCGAGGTGCGCGTGACATGAGCCATGATGACCAAGGCCAGGAGGGCACCAGTGGGCGCAGAGTACCAATTGTCTCTTTGGTGCTAAAGGGGCAAGCGCAGGCGAGGAGTCCTGAGGCGTTAGGCAAAGGTTTCCATATCGGTGCGACAAGACCAAGACTAGCAGGACGGCAGGACGAAGGTCACCGCGGAGCCCACGACAGCGTCACCACCAGAGCCTTTGGCAGGCGAAGACCACCTTTTGTCAGGATAGCTTGTACTAGTTGGCTCCCTTCAAAATTGGCCGTTGTGGGATCCCTTCCCGCCTAACATTTGGGGAGAGGACCCGGGCCTCTATAAATAGGACTAGCCACCACCCTAGCAGGGGAGGGATCATTCAGAAGATCCCCACACACACACAAGCTCACCGAGCTCAAGGACACCTCTCCTCTGGAGGTTGTACATGTCACAACCAATATGCGACTCTATCCTAAAGGAACTCGAAGGTCCCACCAAGGGTAGAACCGCATATTGACACGCTTTTGCAAGGTGGATATCATTACATCGTACCATTACATAATAGTTGGGGATACATACAAAAGGCATACAATGCCACAAGAATACATCAATACATCATACATAGAACAACATCAAACTACGGACGAAACACAAACAGAAGCTCAAATGACATCCACCCTGATAGCCCAGGCTGCCGGCCAGGAACCTATCCCAAGATCAACAAAGAAGAAGAAGAACTCTAAAACAAGCAAAACGTCGCTCTCACTTCATGATCGTCGCATAACCTGTACCTGCAACTGTTGATGTAGTAAACTATGAGCCACGGGGACTTAGCAATCCATTACCATGGGTATCAAGACTAGCAAAGCTTAATGGGTATGGAAAGGATAAGTGGTGAGGTTGCAGCAGCGGTTAAGCAAGGTATGGTGGCTAACTTATGAGTACAAGAGTAAGATGAGAAACTACGCAGCGGTCGCAAACTAGTAATGATCACTAAGTGATCCTGAACTACTTACGTTCAAACATAACCCAACCGGTTTCTCCTCTTGAACTTCCCCGAAAAGAGACAATCACGATTTACACACGCGGTTGGTGTATTTTAATTGAGTTTACTTCAAGTCCTCTACAACCGGATATTATCAAATTCCCATCTGCCACATAGCCACGGGCACGGCTTTCGAAAGTTTAAACCCTGCAGGGGCATCCTGACTTAGCCCATGACAAGCTCATGATCCGCGGAGACAATCCTCCATCACGGGACATCCGATCAGATTCGAGATCTCGATGCACAAGACATTTCGACAATGATAAAACTAATCCAGCAAAGCCTCCCGGCATGTCGACACCCTGATAGTAGTCGCGCGTATCACGTCTCAGGCCACGTCCGGATAGGTCAGGCTACGAGTAAAACCAGCCCTCAAGTTTCCCCGAGGTGGCCCCGCAGGCTGCCCGTTTGGGACCAACACCATCAGCACTGCCCCACCCTGCTATGTAGAAAAAAAATCCTTGGGTTCATGACGCCCTATGCAAATTAATTATTAGGTTCAAGTATTATTATGGAAAATGTTAAAACCAATGTTGGGCCTTGCTGGAAGAGTTTTATTCAAAGCGAACTGTCCAGAGGGTCCCATACCCCTCATCGTGTTAGGAACGCAAAATCAAGGAACATAACACCGGTATGACGGAAAATAGGGCGGCAAGAGTGGAACAAAACACCAGGTATAAGGCCGAGCCTTCCACCCTTTACCAAGTATATAGACGCAGTAATTAAATAAGAGATATTGTGATATCCCATGATATCCATGTCCCAACATGGAACAACCTGCAACTGCACCTGCAACTAGCAACACTATAAGATGGGCTGAGCAAAGCGGTAACATAGCCAAACAACGGTTTGCTAGGAAGGGTGAAAAGGTTAGAGGCTATCATGGCAATTTGGGAGGCTTGATAACAAGTGGTAGGTAGCGCGACATAGCGATAGCATCGAGACAAGTAGCATAGCAAAGATAGTAGTGAGATCAAACGTGACGGTCATCTTGCCTGAAATACCGCTAGGAAGAAGAACGAGTCCATGAAGAAGATGAGCCAACGTAGTCGATCGAATCCTCACAATCGCAGCGGAACTAGACTATCGAGAAGAAGCACAACAGGAAAGAAGCAAACAACATAGTAAACAAACAACACATAAACATGGCATGATGCACAATCAAGTATGATGCATGTCCGTTTTAAGGAGGAATGACATGGCAAAGTGCAACAAACAATACTACAAGTTAAATGCAGCTCAATATGCAACGGGTTGCATATTGGAGAAACACCACATTTAATTATTTAGTTAACTCTTGTTTATGTACTCAACAATATTAAATGTTGGTTAACATGACAAGAGATGAAGCATAATAAAACTACCTATCTAGGCAAGTTTAAATGAGGCCGGAACAACAAACAACAATTCCGGGAAATCCCCATATGCCATATTTTGGATATGGTACTGTTCTGCCCTAAATCATATTTTATTATTGTCAAATAGGAAATAAAGTGCACCATGTTAATCTATGCATTTTTCTAGACAAGTTACATATATAGTTTATTTAGTTCGGAGCTACGGTTATTTAGTTATGCAATAAACCATTTTAGCATGACATTTAAGCAAATTAAATGCAAAAAACAATTTGAACATTTTTAACGTAGATGAAAGTTGCATACTGTTAAGGAACATGAAAATCTGAGCAAGATGCATATATGACATGTTTCATTTGGATGCATGGGTATTTAGATATGAGCATTACAACAAATTGGCAAAACTGTAATTATGCAACGCACGGGAAATGCCAAAACACACAGACTGGGAAAAAATACGCACTGTCCGGATTGCAGCAACCTTCAGCGGCAAGGACTTGGCCCGAGTGAGCGCTGATTGTGTAACAATAAAGGGAAAAGAGAGCAAAAATTGGGAGCCTGGGACTCAAACATTTTTAATGTGGATGGAAGTTGCATACTGTTAAGCAAATTAAATGCAAACAACAATTTGAACATTTTTAAAGTGGATGAAAGTTGCATATTATGAAGTAACATGAAAATCTGAGCAAGATGCATATATGACATGTTTCATTTTGATGCATGGGTATTTAGATATGAGCATTACAAAACAGTGGAAAAACTGTAATTATGCAACGCACGGGAAATGCCAAAATACACAGACGGCGAAAAAATATGCACGGGCCGGATTGCAGCAACCTGCAGTGGCGAGGACTTGGCCCGAGTGAGCATAGTAAAGGGAAAACAAAGCAAAAATTGGGCGCTTGGGACTCGAACCCAGGACCTCCCAGATGCGAGCGCGTGTGGCTAACCAGCTGACATAGTGCTTTGGTCTTGCTAGAGAAGGAGCACCGCACCTTTTGAATGGACTCAAAGGCCAAGCCTTGACCTTCCATGAACGCACAGGAATCTTTGCCGGCGGCGAACTCGATCAAGACGGCGACTACAGAGGCTGTAGAGCACCGGCGGGCGTGTGGAACAGGGACATTGGTGTGCTGTGAGGTGAGACCATGTAGAAGGCTCGGTGTGCGGGAAGACTCGAGGACGAGCTCGAGATCGCCTCGGACATGGCGGCGGGAAGACAAAGCAGGGCCACGGGCTCACAATCGAGCGTGGCCATGCGCGGGTGTAGATGCGTGTGCGTGGAGGTGTGCAGCGAAGGTGCAACAAGGCAACGAAGCCAGCGACATGTGTGGGAGTAGGAGCTTGCGGCCATGGCGGCGATGCATGGCGAGGCAAGCGCTAGAGCAGCGGGCGTGCGGAAACATGCTAGGGTGCGCGTGTTCATGCGAAGAGCTATGGAAGGAGGCATGTGTGGATGCATAGCTGGGTTGGCTGGGCGTGTGGCGAGGAGGCCGCGGACGAGGCTGGGCTCAGCCGGTCCATGGCGGCATGCTGAACGGATGGTGCCATGTGCGAGTGTGCGGCAAGGCACGGCGACCGCCTGGTGTGCGGGCAGAAACAGCAACCGGCAAGGTGCGCAAGTGCAGCAAGGGGTGGCAACAGGGTGTGTGGTTGCGCGGAAACAGAGCATCGACTTGGTTCAAAAACGGCCATGGCGAACATGCCTCAGTCAAGATCAAAATGATGGCTAATGATGGAAATCAAGCCGGGGAAGAGCTGGGGAGGAGCGACTACTCACCATGGGCTCGAGGGTCACGAAGTGGAGGCCGGTGTACACAACGACAGAGTCGTGAGGAGGCACTGATCGCAGAAGGGTTCCGGTGCGCGAAGTTGAAGCAGGGGAAGAAGAGGATGCGGGCATCGCGGCCTTGGCGTCGCTTGGCGAGATGGTGTCCGATCCATGACGTAGAGGAAGTAGCCGACGTCGAGGAAGAAGTTGGCCGGGGTCGCGGGGCGTGGGGACGAAGGAGAGCACGTCGGCGACAAAGCACGATGCTCCGGCGCTCTCTTGGTCTCTGAATCTTGAGGAAGAAGGAGAAACAGGGGAAGGGAAAGGGTGGCCTTGGCGAGAGGGAAACCCTAGGGGTTGGTGCGGACGTGGAGGGGGGGTTAAATAGGGGCTCGGGCATGGCCGGATCGCCACCATGGCCATGTGCGGGCGCCGCTGTAGATTTTACCGTGAGAGAGAGCGAGCAAGGGAGGTGGAAGAAAAAAGAGGGAGAAGAGAGAATGACATGTGGGGCCAGAGGGTTGCACCTGGAGAGAAATTACCAGCGGGAAGGCTAGGCTGGGTTGTGGGCTGCTGCTGCACGCGGCTGGGCTGGACTCTGAAGCTACTGGTCTCTGGGCTGGGCTACTGCTGCTCTCTTTCTTTTAATTTTCTTCAGACAGAAAAATAAAGACCGAAAAGCGCAGGAATATAAGGGAGGGTTGGAGAGATATGAGAATATCCCTGGAGTCCAGAATTTGTGCAGAATTTGAATAAATTGCTTTGGGCATTTTTAAAGGTAAAAACATAATCCAAGTTTGAATGAGCCATTTTTTTAACCCAACCATAACAAGTTCAATTGAGCTGAAATTTGTAAGAGAGGCTATAGGCATGGTGTAAGATTATCAGGAAAAAGAAGAACATTTTTCTGGACAGGAAAAATGTCGCATAAAAATAAATGGAATAAAGAAGAAAGGAGAAGTTTGGGTGGGATAGAAACTTGGGTGAAATTGATGAATGGCTGCTTGTATGTGCATGGCGAATAAAAGAGGTGGAGATAAGAAGAAGAGGGGTTCACACAAGAACACACAACAAAACTTAAATATGCAAACCAAGGCATGATGATCATGATGCAAAGCAATAAAATGACAAGAGGCACATCAAAATCATGAAGCATATAACAAAGCAAGATGATCATGGCAACAACAAGGATGGCATACTATAATCAATAATGAACATGATGCAAGATGCAAAATGTGACAATGGAACTCATCATGATCACGGCATAAACATATAGGAATGAAATTTGCAAAACAATTATGATAATGCAACAAACATAATAAACACACGTCAACAACTAAAATAAATGGAAGGGAAACTGAAGCGTCAGTCTTGGGGCGTCATAGTACATCCCTTGTACGTGTTCATCCTAGGTCTACAAGGCAATCCACCACCACCACACTGGAGTAGGGTATTACACCACAACAGTGGCCTGAACCAGTATAAACCCTCGTGTCTCTTGTTCTTTGGGTTCGTTGGGCTAGGCCTTGAGATCGTTGCGAGAGCGAGCGAGGGAGAGAGAGAGATCTTCGTGCGCACCCCAATGTTCGAACCTCAAGGGTTTGCCGGAACCTGTAATCCGACAGCCAAGGCCAAGGACGTGAAGCGCAAGGGGGCTGCCGTGCTCACGGTAGAGCCAGCGATAAAGCGTGGCTGTGACCACCCGGAGTCATCCAAGGCCAACCTCCCGTTCTACGCCTTCCACAACATTCACAGCCACAACACCAACGACTGCCAGGAGCTTATGGCCATCCACGACGAGCACTTCGGTCGACGCCCCGAGCGCAATGACCGAGGCTACGTCTGAGGAGGAGGACAAAGTGGAGGACGCTGGGACGACCGTGGCCCCCGTCAGGAGTGGCGCGACCGGCCTCGTGAGGA
The DNA here is from genome assembly GCA_021605205.1 of Aegilops longissima. Taxonomy (NCBI): domain Eukaryota; kingdom Viridiplantae; phylum Streptophyta; class Magnoliopsida; order Poales; family Poaceae; genus Aegilops; species Aegilops longissima. The sequence continues at coordinate 213,312,138 of CM038679.1, read as the reverse complement.
CCACTGGCAGGATCAGCCTCGCGAGGGTGCCTGGAGGGAGTAGCCTCGGGAGGACCGTCCTCAGGGCAATGCTGGCCTCTCTCCACTGCCACCACCACCAAGAAGGAACAACGACCATCATAAGTACGAGGGGGCTGGGGGCTTCCAGGAGCCTCGCGCCATTGCTTGCATCTTGGGTGGCGCTCAGGCCCCAGCCTCTCAGCGTATCTTCAAGCAGTTTGCTCGCGAGGCGAACGCGACCCTTCCCAAGCTCGAGGCCACGCACCCGCTCAGGTGGTCCAAGTGCGCCATCACCTTCAGCTCCTCCGACCAGCTCAAGTGAGCGGCGACGGCTGGCGCCCTCCCGATGCTCCACTCACCCATCATCAGCAATGTCCAAGTCACCAAGACCATAATAGATGGCGGCGCAGGGCTCAATGTCCTGTCCGTCGAGACGTTCGACCACCTCCAAGTGCCATATGATCAGCTACAGCCTACTAAGCCACTCTCAGGAGTGACTGACGGCTCCACCACCCCGATCGGGCAGGTCTGTCTTCCTGTGACCTTCGGCCTGCGCGACAACTACCGCACCGAGCTCATTGACTTCGACGTCACCCACATCTACCTACCGTACAATGCCATCCTTGGGTACCCAGCCCTGGCCAAGTTTATGGCAGCGAGCCATCATGGCTACAACATCCTCAAGATGCCCGGGAGCGGCGGCATCATATCGGTCGCCTGCGAGGAAAGGGACGCGGTGTGCTCCCTCGAGCGCACTTGCCAAGCTATAGCGGCCGAAGACCCAGACAACGAAGGCACCATGTACCCTCATGAGGCCATCCCCAAGAAGAAGAAGCAGCTGCTCCACCAAGGGCCTCAGGAGAGCGGCGTTTCCCGTGGCACCACCTCAGGACCTGCACCCGTAGATGGGGCGCCTCCCTCCCTTGCATAGGAAGGCGCGCCGGGTGCCCTCCTCAGGCTGGGCTGTGGGGCTCTCTTCTGGAGGGCCTCAGACCTAACCAACGTCATGAGGGAGGCGCTCAGGCACCACGTGGAGGCATGCTTTGCCGCACGCTTCCCATAAGAGGGCAAGAGGCGCTGGGTGCCTAGTGCTCAGGAGTTCATCACCAAGGCGGCAAAGGAGCTTCAAGAAGAAAGGACCATGCACCGCGACCGCCGCCCACCACCTGGCGCGGCTCCATGTCCTAGCGAGGACGACGAGCCGCTGCTCAAGGCCGACATTCCAGGCTCGACAGGCCACATCTCAGAGCGCTTTCGCCTTCGCTGGCTGGTCGGGCGAGGGTCCACCTCACAGCTATATTCGCATGCCATTCGGCTTGCCGGAGGCGGCTGTCACGTTCCTACACCACTTGCGGAGCATTCCGACAACTCAGGAGGCCAGGCATCATGCTGTCCTTGCGGAGATGGCAACAGTTCTTTAGGAGCCACCCGGGCCCACGGAGCCTCCTAAATCTCAGGACATTGGCGGCTCGTGAGGGGCGACTTCTCCAGCTCGCATCTTCAGCTACGTCAGCAACTCTCCAGCAACAATATCAGGTGACTCTTTCAGGTTCATTCAGTTCAGGGCACCCCTCGGGCAGCATTATCCCCAAGTCGCACGGGCCTGTCCCTGCTATGTGTATCCTTTGGCATCTTTAGCTTACTCCGTTGGGGGCGCCCCTCGGGATGCATCATCCCCAGGCCGCACGAGTCCGTCCCTGTGGCTTGTATCGTCCTTGCATCTATTTGAACTAGGTTGCCCCTTGCATGATTTACCTTGTGATCATCACTTGCTTGCCCGCGACCCTCACGACCACCCGCGTTGCTGACTAGCCTCCTGCTCATCCCACAACGGGGGCTACACATGCTGGCACGGCGCTTGTGCTCGGGTCCGTCCCTGCAACGCTGAAAAACCTGAGTGGTCGAGCTCTGGCTTGCGGCACGCCCCGCGCATGTCACCTCACCAGGCCCTCAGTCCCTTCATCTTCTTGCGGAAAGACCAGCGGCAGGCCAGTGAACACGATTGCAAGCTGTATTCTCCCCTTGAGCAAACCTGCAGGTATCTCTGGAGCCTTACTACGGGCACTACAAAAAAATACACTTCCGTGATGATACATGTTTGTCACAGTAGGTCGCGTTTTTTGTCATGCATGTACATCCATGACAATTTTATGACAGAATCAAGATAGTCATACATGTCTTTGTCAGAGAAGTGTTCCATGACATTACCAAAATTATCATCACGTATGTCCACTTCCATGACGATAAATCGCGTCATGTAATTGGTTTCGCTAAGGGTGACCGACACGGCATCCACCGTATCGTAACGCAGTAAGCTTATCGGGTCCGGTTTTGGATCCGATAACCCGTTATCAGCCCCAACCAATGGGGATTTTCCACGGTAAAATCATCATTGGCTGGAGGAAACACATGTCACCATCGCTGGGATGATGTCATCCACTCATTGGACCCAAAGCGACTATGATACATCAACATGTGGCACGACCCAACAGAGGCCCATTCCTGTGAAAAGGTCAGCCCGTTTGACTTGGTGAAAAGGTGGCGGGCCAGCCCACGGCAAGCCTGTTAATGGCCTGTTCTCATATAGCACATTTACAGCCCGCTAACCCGGGGCCCGTTTACGGCCTATCCGAATTAGGCCCAGTAGCATTATCTGGGCCGTCCAATATAATTCCAGCCCGTTTTAACTTCCGGCCCATGTATGGCCCATGACCTCTTTCGGCCCATATGAGGCCCTTAGTAACCCTCGGCCCCTTAACGGCCCGTGGTAAACGGCCCGTAATGAACAAAGGTATCACTTTATACCCATTAACGGCCCATTATTCCGCTGGGCGCTTCAGCCCATGTTATCTTTCGCCTTCTCAGGCCCATTTATTCTGGGCTCATTTCAAAGATTCGCTTACTTACGGCCCACATCGCTATTTTCTCGCTTAGGGCCAAATTCACTGTGGTTACAGCCGTCTGCCAGGCCCGTTAATACGCTGGCCATTTTCATTAAAAACCGCTGGGCTATTTTAATAGAGTTATCAACCGCCTATTAATGGCCCGTTATTGTCCATGAATAGTATGGCCCATGATTGGCGAAATGATGATACGCCCAGAAGGCCCATGGATCCTATGGCCCGTGAAATGCCCATGGATCGACGGCCCGTAGAAGGCCCATGGATCCTACGCCCGTATAGAAGGCCAATGGATCCTACGCCCGCTGAAGGCCGATGGATCATACGGCCCGCAGGAGGCCCATGGTTACAACAGTCTGTGTGTTGCCATGATTATTTTGGCCTAGTTTCCAAAAATAGGTTATTGTGGCCACTAGAAAAACACAAAAAAAGAACTGCAGTGACTACAAGCAAACAACTAAACAAGACAATAAGGAAATAAATGAGCAAGCAATTAATGCTAGCCTATTACCGCTATTACACATATTACATCCACTGGGCATCAAAGTTCGCCACCAGTGCAAATATAGGGAACAAAGCAGCATATTACATACACTGGCCGTCAAAATTGGCCACCAGTGCAAATAATCGCGGCAGCAAAACAAGAGCATAACAGAAACAAATTCAGAAGAGCTCAAGAAATGTTATCCTGGGTATCAACCATGCAGGCAATAAGCTTAGAAAGCTTATTAGCTTTGTCCTGTTTGGTGCTAAAATCCTCCAACGCTTGTTGTTGCACCAGAAAGTATGCATCTAAATGCTCCAGGGACTTCCGCTTGTTGTCGCAGCACAACTGATCAATGTATTTCAGCTTGTAGTTGAGACTCAAGAAACCGAACTGATTCAGACAGTGAGTTTGAATAGCTTGTGCAAGCGGTAGTGGCCAGTAACTCGAACACTAAACCAAGACAGGACTTTGGGGTTATCTCACTGTCTTCGAAATAGTCTTCCTTAGCTGTTTTATCAGCTACAAGGATGTGTCACTATCCAGAACCTTATCTGCATTAGTTCCTTTACCATTGCTTAATAAGGCACTCTTCCCCAATATTCTGTCAGCATTCTAAAAGAAGAAACAAGCAGACACATAACAGGTTTAGCATGTACTAGTATATGAAACTCATTTCGGTGAATCAGTTCATTAGTAAGGTGGACAGGATTAAACTACCAAGTCTTCTATTGCCAAGTACTAGTACATAATAAAAGCATCAAACAAACATATATCTATGTCCTATGGTCACTGCATTGTCTTGCCAAATCAAAATAGAGACACGGTTCAAATCATATCAGTTCAAGACAAAGCAGAAGTGAAAGAATACAAAGCGTGGAAAACTACACGGCACAACAAGATTTCAGATGGGTACCACGGGTCTACATGTACAACAACACTATTGGCTGTGTTGTCATGCTAGTAATGTGCATGATATGAGAAGTCAACTGTATACACAATTGAAATTGAAATCAACAGAGCTATTGATAATAGCAAGCCTGTTAAAGAAACATGCGTGAACATACCTGCTATGCCATTGGAGTTTCGATTGGATCATTAAAATTAAAAATAAGTTTGTATGAGTAAATACAGTGATACAAGAGCAAAGCAGTATGCACGATAGCAATCATAGTTAAAAAAGGCGCGCCTAAGCGCTCCTAGGCTCTAGGCGTTGGCAAAATGCATTGCGCATAACTATGCTTAATCTGTGCATAACTGTGCATAAGCATGCGCTTTGGTCAGTAAAGCGCAAGGCGGTGGAAACACACACAATTTAAGCCTAGCGCTTTTTGAACTATGATAGCAATAGAATCTTAAATTAGAACAGTTGTTCTTCAGGTTTAGGCACTTGTTCTACATGAACAGAGTACAGTAAGACGCTAGAATATACTACTTAAAAATAGAAAATGAGCTCATAGACCTTACCACATTCTTAGTCCGGGACCAAGATGAACAAAGCGTTCCAGTCATCATCCGAAGAATGTGTCTCAGGGAGAGCGTAAGGGAACTTGATGAGTTTCTTTGCCGGTGAAGTACGCTTTTCTTGTGTAATTCGATATCGCCACCAAGCATTCTTGAAGATAGCAAAGGTATTAGCACAGGTTACCTCATCCTGAGTTTCCAAATCGGTCCTTCTCTATAGAGAAAAATGGGAAAATTTGCTATAGTATAACCATCATGGAGGTAGGATGTATGGAACAAAGCAAAGTAATTACCATGAATAACAATACTTACACATAACTCCTGGACAAACACCTGCAACTGGCATTTTCCTTCATCTCCACTATAATATTTCCAAGATGGGAACATCAAATGCGATCGATGCTAAACTACGACTAGCTGGTTGTGCTTCCTCCACAGGAATAGGCGTACTAGCTGGTGGAGTTGGGGTTCGCCGTGGTAGTGCTGGCCCTTTGGGCACTGGAGCTCACTTACTAACTGCTCTTGTTTGGGAGCTCTGTGGTGGAGATGGTGATGTGTCAACAGGAACTGGGTTACTGTCTGTTGTGGTTGGGGTTAGATTGGGTGAAGCTGCTTCTCTGTCCATCGCAGTAGGGGTACAATCTGCGAGAGTTTGGGTTATGTGTGGTAAGGCTGGTTCTCGTGCATGTACAACCTGGGTGCTATCTCCACCAAGAGGTAGCACTATTTTATTTGAAGACCGTGATTTTAGTCTGCTAGATACTAGCATCACCTGCTCCAATTCAAATGGCTGATAAACAGGAAACATAGTTGAATGTACAGACATTGTATGAGAGATAGATGCAATAGATAGTGCGGAAAAAAGAGGACATGAAATAGTTCACATGTATATTGTTTAACTAAAACGGATAGCATGACATAATTTCACATATATGATGTCTATCGAAACTGGATAGCATAGGATAACATAATTCAAAGATATGATGAATAACTAAACAGGATCGCATGACATAATTTACCTACATGTTATCTAAGTAATCAGGATCGCATCATTTAATTCACATATGTGATTTATATGCTAAACAGAGGGCATTAGATATGATGTCTGAACTAAGAACATGGTGTTGAATATTGTGTATATGATGTCTAAACTATACGATTCAAGAGACCATATGCATGATATGAGGAGTATAACCATGCCAAGTTGGAGCATACACCTCGGTGGGGGAATAGGACTGGTCATCTGTCTCTGAATCCATCTCTGAGGAGCTATCGGGACCCAACAAGAGATCTGCTTCGACAGGTAGCATTGTCTGCTCTAAAGGCCTTCTTTTCACTCTAGATTTTTCAATCTCTCACCCAAATGGTTGATTCACGGGAAGAGTAGTTTAATGTACAAACACTGTCGACAAATGGAAATGTAATGACGAAAGGATGGGCAAGATATTCAAATATATGATGCCTAGTTAAACAGGATGGCATTGCACATTTCACATATATTATGGCTGGCTAAAAGACATGAGACTGCATAATTCCCACTATATGATATAGAAACTAAACAGGTGGCATTACAGAACATGTCTAAACTAAGCAGATGACATATATGATGTCAAAAGTAGGCACTGCAAGGCAACATATGCATGATATGACTAACATCTTCATACCAAGATAGCGCAAACACCTTGGGTGTAAATAGGAGTGGTCAGCGGCGTCTGAATCCGCCTTAGAACAGATATCTTCCTTTGGATTACAATCTGGAGAGGGGTGGGGAGGGTTTGCCATTGAACCCACCATGGAGCGATGTCTACATGACATTGTATTGCCGCGCAAAACCCTTCTCTTTTTCTCTACATGTTCAACATGACTGTGTACAATATCTGATATGCATACGAAAAAAATATGGTGATATTATGTAAGGAGAGCATGCAGAAATTTAGAGTGATGGTAACAACCAGTGGATGGATCCAAAAATAATGATAGCAGGCTGATGATTGCTTTAATTTAATAAAAAGACAGATGATGATTGCTTTACTATTTGTTTCCCACCCAAGATGAACAACATAGGCATACCCTAGGTGAACCAGATATTAGACAGAGATACTATTCTTTGCTTCCTCGATATGTGCCCCACAACTAATTTAGAACTCAAGTTTGAACATTAATTTGGACCTGACTTGGAGTCCAAGAGGTGAACAGGACGATAAAGTAGCAGGTAATTTTAAGCAATGCATAACATAAGCAGAAACAAAAGAGTGCGACCTCTCTTGTGGACCCTTGTACTCCTCAGGTTCATCTGCTGAATCGATGATGGTGATGCCATTGAGGTGGGTGCCGGCGGCAGGGAAGGAGATCTGAGGCGGTGAAAGACGGTCAGGAGTCGTGATGTCTGGTTTGGTGAATGTTTATGTCGATGGAACAGCTCAGGTGAGGTGGACGACGTTGCGGCAGGAGCAGGACAAACCACACAAAGTTCCCTTCGACACCTACCTGTAACTGAAGTAATTCTGTAAGGGATCATTTGGCTTGCATGATTCTAAAAACGCAGGGATAGGAAAAACACCAGAATAGGATAGGAATGCACATGGTAAACAGAGCATTTGTAAACACATGATTTCTGTCAACTTGGGTGTTTGGTTTACAGGAATTGGAAGAGCAGAGGAATGCAAAGAAACATGGCCAAAATAAAGTGAAAATATATGAAAGCGTGTATAGTTAGAATGTTATTGTGCCACTAATGCACTTGGTCTTGTTTTCATGCATAGGATTTTGAAAATTAGGTCCAGGTGCATGTTTTGCTTCATTCCTTTCAACAAAATGCATGAATAATTGAACAGTAGAGTGCCATTGGAAAATTCCCTATTGCTATGTTTTTCCGTTGAACCAAAATAGCCCTAATGGATCCACATGAATGTATAGTAATAAGTGATGCAACAGGTGTACAACCTCTTTGCCGTAGCCGTGTCAACCTCAGCATCATTGGGTTGGTCGCTGAAGTAGTTGAGGTAGAGGTGGCTATCGGAGGTGTGGAGGAAGATCTGAGGAATCTGTAGACGGCGTACACGGCACTGCTCTGTTGTGATGGATCGTTCTATCATTGGAGCAGCTCCGGTGAGCCGTAAGACGTCAAGGCTGAAGCAGCACAAGACAGACATCAGCAATCTCAAGTGGGATTCTAATAGCTTCTCCAATAGATGATGTAAAATAGATGTAAAATTTACATTACCAAAAACCACCTGACTACAACAGATGAGGTAAAAACTGTTGACTCTGAACTTAACTGTCGAAACTAAAATTTACTATGGAATCTGAATGTTCTTTATCAAACTGAGCATAATGGTAGCAGAGAGGCACTTGACATGTAGTTTAGGAGGGCCTGCAGTTCATCTTCAACCTGCACCCCCCTGAGCCACCAGCCTCCACCGGCTGAACCGCCTGCCCCAGCGTCGCCTCGCCGCCCTGAAATAACTCCCCACCGCCAATCCCTGCCGCCCCGGCTAGCCCTCTAGGCCCCCCGGCCCCACCCCGAACCCTAAGATAGATAGTGGGGTACCTCTCCAGCGAGCCCCCGTCCCCGCTGCGGGTGGTTCTTCCTTAACTCCGGCGAGCCCCCCACCCCCTGAAATCGACTGACCCAAAAGTCGATTCAGTCGACTGAAGTGTAGCTAAATCGGAGCAGAGCAGCAGCATGAGCGACGGGAGAGCAGCAGCGCGAGCGAGTGAGTGAGATCCGGAGCAGCAGCAGCGCGAGCGAGCGAGAGCCGGAGCAGCAGCAGCTAGGTGAGCGAACGATAGAGTGAGAGCCAAAGTAGCAGCAGCAGCAGATTCGGCTGGTATGGCCGCCGCCGCCGAAGGGGCCTCGCACTGGGGGAGAGCCGCGTGGAAATGTCGCCCGCGGCGCCGGCTTCATTTTAGCCGCTCAATGGAGGTGCGGGATGGAGCACCGTCGGTGCCGGGAGGTCGAGTTAAGGAGAAGGTATGGTGCGATGAGTGTACAACCTCTTTGGTGGCGACGAGTAGGCCTCGGCTTCGTCCGACGAGTCGGTGAGGATGCTGCGGTTTCGGTGGAGCAGGTTAAGGCGGCGCTGTGGGGATGGAGCAGCTCCTTGGAGGTGGAGGACGAGGCAACTGAACCGGCGGGACGACGAGATGGACGAGGATCCTCATCCGGGGAGGTGGACGAGGGACGTCGAGCTGTTGCGGTGGACGACGTTGTCGGGGAAGAGGCTCCGGCTGGGCAGTGGTGAGGTGGCGGACGGAGGAGGGTGGGGTTTCGCGGCTGGAGCGGAGAGGTTATGGCGGCCTGGGATTTCGAATGGCAAAAAGGAGGCGATGGGAGGGGGTGAACCATGACTTAGGGACGCGCTTGTCCATAATGTAGGTTGTGTTACAAAAGTACCCCCCACCGATTTGAACTAGCGGCCCTTTCGGCTCCGGGTTAAAGGGGGATTTTGCGTGTCGGGATTTGGCAGCTGCAGGGAGTTTTCGCGCGCGTTGTAATTTCAGGATAGCAAGGCGCGGGTTGTGAAGGCGCCATTTTTGGGAGCACGATATCTGAATTTTCGGGATATAACAAGGTGCGGGCTAAATTTTAGGGACAAGTCTAACGTGTAATATTGTACTTGTACATACCAAATCAATTCGCACTTCCCTCAACCAAAAAAAAAACGAAAAAAGTAAAACTATTCACACCACACAAAGAGAGAGTCTTGCCCCGTTTTGCTATAAGAATGCTATTCAAAGTTACTCCCTCCTTCCATCTAGATAGGGCCTAATGCGTTTTTCGATGCTAACTTTGACCAAATTTTAGAGAAATAATATATGACATGCAACTTACACAAAGCACACCGTTAAATTCGTTTGTGAAAGGTTCTTTCAATGATATAATTTTCACATTGTGCATGTCATGTACTATTAATCTTGTCAATAGTCAAAGGCGGTCATCAAAAATGCATTACGCCCTATATAGATGGAAGGAGGGAGTATGAACCCATGTTATGTCCAATTAAATTTTTTCGCTTGCTGTATAATGCATGTAACCTACTCATACCAACATTTTAGTGCATTCCAAATGTCTATACTACCGCTGCAATTCGAACTGAATTTGAATTCGTTTCTCTATTTCAATAAGAATCTACAGTCATGATTGTTGCCAACTTCAACCATCATTCCTGTATTACCTTAATAACACACCACATGATTACTATAGAGATAGATATGAACTATGTGTACTACATGAACTCGAATTCTATTTTTTGAATACACTTGATGTTGATTCCAAATAACAGTACATTGGATGTACTAACTGTATAATCATAATCTAAACCATGTTCCATACGTGTACACCGTGTTTATCACACATAGTATAGTGCCCCGCCCCCTACATTATGACAAGTATTTAGACTTGAGCTGCAAAAGCCACACATTAGCCCAAATTATGATCAATGTTCTATATATTATATTTAGTACTAGAAAGATGCCCATCCGTTCCACACAACATCAACATGATCAAGGGGAGGCCTAATTTGCAAATATGGAGAGGGGTGTGGGTATCTTTTTTCAAAATTGCCATAGTTTCCTTCCTATCCGTCAGATATAAATCGGACGACCTATATTGCAGGATGGCAGGCACACCATCATCAACAACTCCGTTTTTTATAACAGTAGAGACAAAATATATTATATGTAGTATAACATGTTCATAACCACACCATGTGTATCACTCTTATATATATTCACACATGCGTCTGTTTGAAACACTATGATAAATTCTTCAAATATCTGAATTCGCTTTTTTTAATGAAGTATGATCTCTATTCGTCTTTTACACCCACACAATCCTCTTATCTTTGTAGCTAGCGCTAACTTTCTCTCGTGCATGCACACGCCCGCATCCCTCTCACCCTCCCTCAGCATTCTCTAGCTCCATTGTGCAAATTCGTCTTTTCACTTTAGGTTCTTCATCCATGGTGTGTGTAGGCCCCGCAGCTCCTTCTTTACTGCACACATCGATCGATATGCCTCTTTAGCCAGGTGTGCCTAGCCTAGGGATAGCAATGGGGACAATCCCCTATGGGGATACCTACAACATCCCCATCCCCATCTATTCTCTGTCATCCCATCCCCATCCCCGTTTACATGACTGGGGATGAAATTTCCCCATACCCATGCCCCACTGGGGAACGGGGCCCCATTACCCCATCCACATAAACAAATACTCATATACATAATATGACACCCTTTAATCAACATACATACATGGTGTTGTCCTTGTCCTGCTAATGCCTATCTAGGTCGTATTGACTTCTTGGTCATGGTGGTAGCTGAGGTGAGGATGTGATATAGGTTTAAGGTTTTTTTTAGAGATTTTTTTTTTGTTTTCGCAAGTTTGTTTGTGAATATTTTAAGGTTGACCGCAGTATCATAGTTACTAACCGTGTCCCCGATGGGTATTGGATCTGGGGAATAGGATATCGTCCCCATCCCCGTTGTACTCTATGGGGAATAAAATAGTTTGGTAAATATCCCCATGGGGATGTTTTTCGCCCATCCCCACCCCCTAATAGATGAAATCCCCACAGGTTTGGCGGGTATGGGGCCCCGTTGCCATCCCTAGCCTAGCACAAACAAAAGCTTCCCCTCTTCTCTTACCACCGTCCATGCCTCACTCCCATCACTCTTTTCATCGATCTCGTACACGCACACTCCTTCCCCCTCGATATAGTATGACTCTCGCACCACCTCCTAGATGCATCCCTCTCTCTCTATCCTTCTCCACGTGCCTCATTTGCTTCTAACACACACATGCATGTATACAGATCGATCTCCCAACATTCGACTTTAACTATTCCCCCCGCCCATCGATCGACGTACCTCACAAGTTATCTCTCTTCTTTCTTTGACAAATGACGATTGATCTTCCTATATAGTTATGTATGCTTACCACAGCCATATCGTCCCCCTCATCATTCGTGCATGCCTCCTGACCCGTCTCTCACACGCATGTGCACAGACAGGCAGCCATCCCCTCTCTTATTGATATTGCAGGCGTGCCCTCCGGTTGTCTAGCAAGCCTATCCCACCATTTGTTAGAAGCAACTCCACTACCACCCCCTCCAACAATCTAGCTATGTCTCTCTCCCAACCTTATTCCTCTCCTACACATATGCATGGATGCCAATCGATCTCCCTTAATACATGAGGTAGATCGATCTCCCTTAATACATGAGGTAGGCCTCTCTCCTCCTCCACACATATACCAACCATTGTACCTCTATAGTTAATTAGGCCTTCCTCCCCCCTCCCCCACCACACACCAATAGTCGAGCGTTGTAGGTAGGTATCCATGCCACAGAGACAAACTGCACCTGTCCCCTGTCACGTTCCAGAAGGCCATCCACTCTATATCTTTGACGCGGGCACACACAAATTCGATGGCACTCTTTATCGATCGCGCGCGCGCACACACACATCATTCCTCTCTTCTATTCTATGGACACCTCAAGCCGATGATACCTCCACTCTCTTCTCGTGGATCGCCCCATCTATATGTATGATATATCCAGGACTCTATTTCACACACATTGCATATGTTACATTTTTTGATTGACCCCCCCCCCCACCGCAAAAAAACTCACACAAACCCACACACTATATCTCTCTACATTTGTATCTCTCTCACACAACCCCACGTAGGTGGTGTACGTGTACAAGAAGAGTATAGGTGCACCGTGCATGTACTCATGCTTCGTGCCCAGCCACACCTGCGCGGGTACACGGTGGAGCTCATTTCTGTATGAAATGGCAGCCCACGTGCTAATTTGACGCGTGTAGCGGTTGTTTCCCTACGGAGGTCGTGTACCACGTGTGGATGAAACAAAGTTCGACTTGATGCGTTGGCGTGTTATTTTTAAATAAGGTTATATCGCTCAATGGCACGTACACTGAATATAAAACGATTTTAATGGTGGAAAAGGTTGTCCGCTCCACTATATACAATTGAGCCTGCCTGCCTGGTTTGTCTCTCTTCAGATTATCTCACACAAGGCTGCGGTGGCCTCTCTCTCTCTCTCTCACCGTTGGTCGCTGATCCGGCGGCATCCCGTCCGCCGGCGGAAAGGGAGGGCGTGCATCGTTTCTCCGTTCGACGGTGCCGAGGAAGCACGTCCCGATCTGCGGTACACGCCGTTCTCTCTTACCAAGCTCCGGCGCGGTAGGGCCTACACCACCTGCCCGCTGCCGCAGTATGGGCAGATTCCGCCCGCCGTCGCTGACCTAGTTACATCCCGACGACCTCCAGGTATCCCCTCCGTCCTTGCTCCACTGCCCGTCTTCCCACGTCGCTGCATGTGGATCTTCCATAGTTCTTTGCCCAAAACTTAGCTCATCCGGCGTACTTTCCATATTTCAATCTCGTCCTCACACCGTTTTAGACAAACACAACCGTGTTGTTATCTTCCCTTAGGACAAGGAATATGCTTATTTTTTGCCGTCGCATGTGTCATCAACTGTTATTGGCCAGTAATTGTTTCCTTTCTAGCTCTTTTTTGCAAACAGAGCTATCCATTTCACCTCGTTGCTATTGCGACCTTTTGGTGAACTGCACAAATCACATTTTTCTTAAGAGTCTTTTGTGTAGTTCTACCAAAATGTCACACGGGAAACGTCTCTACATTTCAGTGCAACTACACAAAGGGAGATTGGTTTTGCTCTATCCTCCTCATCCAACTCCGAGCCTAATCTTCTTCAACTAGTTAGTCTTAAGAGAGACTGCAAAGGTGACCGGCTTCTATTTGTGTGTGTATTGTTTCATCAGCAGCCCTCTATTATCGTAATCGCACTTAATATCTTTGGAACAGGGATGCTTAGCTCTATTTTAGTGGAACTGCACAAAATGATCGAAATGTTGCTTGCTCTAGGCAGCTACTTTTTTCCCAACATGCCTTGTTAATTTAGACAGACCTGGGGGGACGTTGCTGCCAATGAAAGCATGGATAAATTTTAATTTAACACTTACTGACAACTTTGTCTTTAGTTGTGATGTAAATTTTAGCTCTGATCTGCTAATAATTCAGATGCATTGGGAAGGAAGTTAGTTTTTTATTGTTTCCGAAAGAGCATCAATGGCAAGACACACGAAACAAATGATGAAAGCTCACACCAATGTACAATTTCATGTCGCTGGAAAATTATTTGTATAGTACGTAAATTATGTAAACAAATGCTGGAAGCTTGATAGCCTTGCCAGAAGCCTCTTCGGCATCCGGCTCCATGTGCCATGCACAAAATTATACTCCTTCGTTCCTAAATATTTTTCTTTTTACAAATTTCAAATTGGCATATTTTAGAGTGTAGATTCACTCATTTTGCTTCGTATGTGTACACTCTCCGTTCCTAAATATTTGTCTTTCTAGAGATTTCAACAAGTGACTACATACGGAGGCAAATGAGTGAATCTACACTCTAAATTATGTCCATATACATCCGTATGTAGTAGTCCATTTGAATATCTAAAAAGACAAATATTTGAGTAGTCACTCGTTGAAATCTCTAGAAAGAAAAATACTCCGGAGTATATTTAAGAACCGAGGGGGTAGTGCACAGCCGCATGGGAGACTCAACGCGGTCGTTGCGCCGCATTAATAGTGAGTAATGAGCAGTCAAATCATAAGTCCCACCTTTCCCACTGTAAGTTGCTCGGAAGAAGCAACCATCAATACGCTCTTCTTTGAATCCGCTCATACTACTCCATCCGTCACTGTTTACAGAGCGCTTCAGAAAAAGAAAAAATCTCTGGGACCAAGGCGACTAGTGATCGGCCTGAAAAATAGCATTGGTAGTTATAGCACGGCGTCTTTTACTAGAAGAAATAATGCATACACACATGCATGCAGTGCTTCCACCCCGGGTACACACATGCATGCACTTACTCCACTCCGCAGTACATCGAGAGAAAATTGTGGACTTGATTGCGGTTACCACGCCCTAATTAATTGAGCATTAAACCAAACGCGTCTAAAGTCTCTCTGGTGGTGGAAATGCATTGAGAGAAATGCATCATAATGAAGCGAGCCCTGTAAGATGTGACGGAGGGAGGAGTAGTATGAAGGTGCAAAACCAAGTACGCGTATGACCAGTCGGTCAACGCACCTCCTCTTGGCATATCACTGACATGTGGGACCGGAGTGTGAGCAAACCGATCTCAATTGACGGCAAAATGGCCAACCCGCCATTCCTTGAGAGAGACGAGGAGCAAGAACACACAGACGGGCTCGCACAGAGGCCAAGATATATCCGAGCATGGTTGATCGATATCATCATTACATGTTGGGCTGCCATTTTCCGCCCTTCTCCGGAGTAAATGTGTACTTTATCAGAGATTAAAAAAAATAAGAGTATAGAGGCTCCACCATGCGGTTCAAGTAGTAGTACTACTCGTACTACTAAACCTTGCGCTTGGCTCTTCGCCGCTTCGTGAAGTCGAACAAAGATGGTACTCCGCATGTTCGGTGCTACAGTGTATGCCTCTGGCAATCTGACACCGAATGAACTGATGCATGTCCACCACCTGGGCGAGGGTACGTTGCATTAGTCAAAAGGTGTAAGCGAGCTTCACCTTGTCCTGCAGGCTTCTCCTCGTTCTGCGAGTTGACGGGACACACCAAAAATTAGTGCTAGTCCATACTCCCTCCTTTCCAGTTAATATGGCTTAATCTTTTTTGTGGGTAAATGAGAGAGCTTTATTAATATATTAGCATTGTTAGGATGACCAGTCAAGACACTGGTCACTAGGAAGCGAGGTACCCCACAAAAAAGAAGTAGGAAGCGAGGTGTTTCATCAAGCCCACTGATAACCCACAAGTATAGGGGATCAATTATAGCCTCTTTCTATAAGTAAGAGTGTCGAACCCAACGAGAAGCTAAAGGTAGAACAAATATTCCCTCAAGTTCTATCGACCACCGATACAACTCTACGCCCGCTTGACGTTCGCTTTACCTAGAACAAGTATAAAACTAGGAGTACTTTGTAGGTGTTTTTGGATAGGTTTGCAAGATAATAAAGAGAGCGTAAATAAAAACTAGGGGCTGTTTTAAGTAAAGAAGCAATAAATTAAATATAGCGAGTGTGGAAAAGTGGTGGTAGGAGTTGTGAAATTGTCCCTAAGCAATTGACTACTTTACTAGACCGATAGCAAGTTTTATGTGGGAGAGGCCACTGCTAGCATGTCATCCCTGACTTGGAATTATATGCACTTATGATTGGAACTATTAGCAAGCATCCGCAACTACTAATGTTCATTAAGGTAAAACCCAACTATAGCATTAAGATATATTGGTCCCCTTTCAATCCCGTATGCATCAATTTCTATGCTAGGTAGAAGCTTCTGTCAATCTTGCCCTCCAATACATAGTCCTATCAACATACAACTAACCCCAAGGTGTGATCCACGCGCACGCTCATATGATGGGCACCAAAGGACAACAACATAACCACAAGCAAATTAAATCAATCATAACAATTCATCAACCACCGATACGGCAACGAAAATCTACTCAGGCATCATAGGATGGCAACACATCATTGGAAAATAATATGAAGCATAAAGCACCATGTTCAAGTAGAGGGCACAGCGGGTCGTGGGAGAGTGGACCGCTGTATATAGAGGGGGGAAGGTGATGGAGATGTTGGTGAAGATTGCGGAGGTGTTGGTGAAGATCGCGGTGATGATGATGGTGGCCACGGCAGCGTTCCGGCGCCACTGGAAGAGAAGGGGAGAGGGGGCCCTTCTTCTTCTTCTTCCTTGACCTCCTCCCTAGATGTGAGAAGGGTTTCCCCTCTGGTCCTTGGCCTCCGTGGCATGGGAGGGGCGAGAGCCCATCCGAGATTTGATCTATCTCTCTGTCTCTCTCTGTTTCTGCGTTCTGGTATTCTGCCCTTTCGCCGTTTCTCATATATCCGGAGATCTGTAACTCCGATTGGAATGAAACCTTCATCGAGATTTTTTTCCTGAAAATTAGCTTTCTTGTGGCCGAAGAAGAGCAGCAACCGCCTTACGGGTGGCCCACGAGTGGGGCAGGCGCACCCCCTGCCTCGTGGCCACCTCGGGCACCGTCTCACGTAAATCCTTGTTCCCATATTTTCCAAATATTCCAAAAATATTCTCCGTCCGTTTTTATTCCGTTTGATATGGGGTTTCTGTGAAACATAAAACATGCAACAAACAGAGGCGCATTGAGGCTTTGGATCAATATGTTAGTCCCAAAAATAGTATAAAAAGTTGCCAAATGTATATGGAAGTTGTATAATATTGGCATGGAACAATAAAAAATTATAGATACGATGGAGACGTATTAGCATCCCCAAGCTTAATTCCTGCTCATCGTCGAGTAGGTAAATGATAAAAAAGATAATTTATTATGTGGAATGCTACCTAGCATAATCTTGATCATGTATCTAATCATGGCATGAATATTAAGACACGAGTGATTCAAAGCAATAGTCTATCTTTTGACATAAAAACAATAATACTTCAAGCCTACTAATAAAGGAATCATGTCTTTTCAAAATAACATGGCCAAATAAAGTTATCCCTACAAAATCATATGGTCTGGCTATGCTCCATCTTCACCACACAAAATATTCACATCATGCACAACCCCGATGACAAGCCAAGCAATTGTTTCATACTTTTGACGTTCTCAAACCTTTTCAACTTTCACTCAATACATGAGCGTGAGCCATGGACATAGCACTATAGGTGGAATAGGATATGATGGTGGAGGTTGTGTGGAGAAGACAAAAAGGAGAAAGTCTCACATCGACGCGGCTAATCAACGGGCTATGGAGATGCCCATCAATTGATGTCAATGTGAGGAGTAGGGATTACCATGCAACGGATGCACTAAGAGCTATAAGTGTATGAAAGCTCAAACTGGAAACTAAATGGGTGTGCATCCATCTTGCTTGCTCATGAAGACCTCGGGCATTTGAGTAAGCCCATCATCGGAATATAAAAGCCAAGTTCTATAATGAAAATTCCCACTAGTATATGAAAGTGATAACTCAAGAGACTCTCTATATGAAGAACAAGGTGCTACTCTGAAGCACAAGTGTGGTAAAAGGATAGTAACATTGCCCCTTCTCTCTTTTTCTCTCATTTTTTTATTTTCTCTTTTTTTGGTGGGCTTCTTTGGCCTCTTTTTTTATTTGGGCTTCTTTGGCCTCTTTTATTTTGATAACCTCACATGGGACAATGTTCTAATAAAGATAATCATCACACTTTTATTTACTTACAACTCGATACCAGAACAAAGATATGACTCTATATGAATGCCTCCGGCAGTGTGCCGGGATGTGCAATGATCTAGCATAGCAATGACATAAAAAACGGACAAGCCATGAAAACATCATGCTAGCTATCTAACGATCATGCAAAGCAATATGACAATGATGCTCAAGTCATGTATATGATGATGATGGAAGTTGCATGGCAATATATCTCAGGATGGCTATGGAAATGCCATGATAGGTAGGTATGGTGGCTGTTTGGAGGAAGATATAATGAGGCTTATGTGTGACAGAGCATATCATATCACGGGGTTTGGATGCACCGGCAAAGTTTGCACCAACTCGCGAGGTGAGAAAGGGCAATGCACGGTACTGAAGAGGCTAGCAATCATGGAAGGGTGAGAGTGCGTATAATCCATGGACTCAACATTAGTCATAAAGAACTCACGTACTTATTGCAAAAGTCTATTAGCTATCGAAACAAAGTTCTACGCGCATGCTCCTAGGGGGATAGATTGTTAGGAAAAGACCATCGTTCGTTCCCGACCGCCACTCATAAGGAAGACAATCAATAAATAAATCATGCTCCGACTTCATCACATAACGGTTCACCATACGTTCATGCTACGGGAATCACAAACTTCAACACAAGTATTTCTACAATCCACAACTAGCCACTAGCATGACTCTAATATTATCATCTTTATATCGCAAAACTATTGCAAGGAATCAAACATATCATATTCAGTGATCTACAAGTTCTATGTAGGATTTTGTGAGTAACCATGTGAATGACCAGTTCCTGTCATCTCTCTAAATAGATATAAGTGAAGAAAGAGAGTTTAATTATTTCTACAAAATATATGCCCACGCTCGAACAAATATAAGTGAAGCAAAAGAGCATTCTACAAATGGCAGTTTTCTAAGTGAAGGGAAACAGGCAATCCAAACTTCAAATGATATTAGTGAAGCACATGAAGCATTCTATAAAGCCATACTCAAAAGATATAAGTGAAGTGCAAAGAGCATTCTATAAATCAACCAAGGACTATCTCACACCAGCATGGTGCATAAAAGAAAAGTGAAAACTAAATGCAAAAGAGGCTCCAAGATTTGCACATATCACATGAACAAAACGAATCCGAAAACATACCGATATTTGTTGAAGAAAGAGGGGATGCCTTCCGGGGCATCCCCAAGCTTAGACGCTTGAGTCTCCTTGAATATTTACTTGGGGTGCCTTAGGCATCCCCAAGCTTGATCTCTTGCCTCTCTTCCTTCTTCTCACATCGAGACCTTCTCGATCATCAAACACTTCATCCACACAAAACTTCAACAGAAAACTCGGTAAGATCTGTTAGTATAATAAAGCAAATCACTACTCTAAGTACTATTGAAAACCAATTCATATTTTGTTTTTGCATTGTAGCTACTGTAATATAACATTTCCATGGCTTAATCCACTGATAGAAATTGATAGTTCCATAAAAACAAGCAAACTATGCATCAAAAACAGAATCTGTCTAAAACAGAACAGTTTGTAATAATCTGAACATTCACTATACTTCTGATAATTGAAAAATTCTGCCTAAATTAGGAAAAATAAAAAATTTGTACAGAAAGATAGTGCAAGAAGAATCAGAACCGTTTGAGGCTTCTGTAAACAATTAAAAATCGCGCTCTACAGCCGAAGTTTCTGTCCTACATCGTACAAACCAACAAGCATTGTAAACATCCTAAAGGCAAACCTTGGCACATTATTTTTATAATACAATGGAATTGTACAAGGGGATAATTATTTTTGTTGAAAAGTTTCTGTAATCAAGATTCACAAAGTTTCCGTGAGCATGAACAAAGCTCAAGGCTAGCTCCCACTTCAACAATGCTTGTCTTTCTCACTTTCACTTTCCTTTTTGAAAAGTTTTGGGTTCCCCTCTTTAATTTTTTTTGTTTTTAAACTATATAAAAGAACTCAACAGAAATAAATGACTCTCTAAAACTTATGGGTTGTCTCCCTGGCAGCGCTTTCTTTAAAGCCATTAAGCTAGGCATATAGTGCTCAAGTAATGGATCCACTCGGATCCCAAGGTATATCAAAGCCAATTTTAATTAGCAATGATTTGGCATTTAGTAGTGAGCACAAAGTAACATATATCAAGCAACAATGAAGTCTAACTCTCTTCCTGTGCATCGGCATGTCATAAAAGAACAATTCATGCACGCCAAGTAAAGGCCAATGCCTAGTATAAGCAGTTTCTTGCAATTCTATCATATTGGAAACATAGAGAGGTGGAGATATAGTTCCTCTGTCATAATAATTGCAAGTTGGAGCAGCAAGCACATGCATATTATATCTATTAAAATTATCATGTGCAACGGTAAAAGGCAACCCATCAATATAATCCTTAATAAGGGCAAACTTCTCCGACATAGTGTAGTTTGGAGAATTCAAAAAGATAATAGGACTATCATGTGTGGGTGCAATAGCAACAATTTCATGTTTAGCATAAGGAACTATAGCAAGTTCATCTCCATAAGCATCATTCATATTGGCATCAAGGACACACGCATAGCAAGCATCATCAAAAAGGGATATTTCAAAAGAATCAACGGGATCATAACAATCATCATAGCATTCATCCTTCGGTAAGAACGAAGGGAAATTAAACAATGTATGAGTTGAAGAGTTACTCTCATTAGAAGGTGGGCACGGGTAGCTAATCCGCTCTTCCTCCTTTTGTTCTTCGCTCTCCTCCTCATCTTTTTCATCCAATGAGCTCACAGTTTCATCAATTTCTTCTTCCATAGATTCCTGCAAAATATTAGTCTCTTCTTGGACAACGGATACTTTCTCAATAAATGCATCAATATCGGAATTGAATTCATAATTGGCATAGAAATATTTAAGGATAGCTAAATTTTCAGGTCTATAAACAACATCATAAAGATTTTCAAACTCTTTGAACATAGATTCAATTTCATAAGCACCCATAAAAGCAACAAATTCTTCTATTTGTTCCACATCATAGTAATCATATATACCTCTAGCATAAGAAGCCAAGGTTTCATTATCATTAAATTTGCATGAAAAAGGAAGGTGTGGAGCCTTCATCCTAGAGCAACAAGTATAATCATATCTCAAGCACACTTGCCGAGCATACCACTTCAACATATAAATTTGATCCCATAATAGTTTCCCTTTTTGAGTCAAGCGATAATCCCTAAAGTATTCATGTTGGTCCAACGTGTCTCCCATTACATAATTGAATGAGGTTTTCTCAGGATTATCAAAGTGGTACATAATATTTTTCACATAATGAACATCGAGGGTTTTAGGAGGTTCCCCATCTCCAGGAGTAGCAAGTACACCTGTTTTTTTGGTATTTCGTGTTCCATATCCATAACTAAAGATAAAGAACAACTAAGAACAACAAATAAAAATTACTTTGTGATAAAGCAAACAAGCACACACGAGAATATTCACCCCACGCTATAACTCCCCGCAACGGCGCCAGAAAAAGGTCTTGATAACCCACAAGTATAGGGGATCAATTGTAGCCTCTTTCGATAAGTAAGAGTGTCGAACCCAACGAGGAGCTAAAGGTAGAAAAAATATTCCCTGAAGTTCTATCAACCACCAATACCACTCTACGCCCGCTTGACGTTCGCTTTACCTAGAATGAGTATAAAACTAGGAGTACTTTGTAGGTGTTTTTGGATAGGTTTGCAAGATAATAAAGAGAGCGTAAGTAAAAACTAGGGGCTGTTTGAAGTAAAGAAGCAATAAAGTAAACATAGCGAGTGTGGACAAGTGGTGGTAGGAGTTGCGAAATTGTCCCTAAGCAATTGACTACTTTACTAGACCGATAGCAGATTTTATGTGGGGGAGGCCACTGCTAGGATGTCATCCCTGACTTGGAATTCTATGCACTTATGATTAGAACTATTAGCAAGCATCCGCAACTACTAAAGTTCATTAAGGTAAAACCCAACCATAGCATTAAGATATATTGGTCCCTCTTCAATCCCGTATGCATCAATTTCTATGCTAGGTAGAAGCTTCTGTCACTCTTGCCCGCCAATACATAGTCCTATCAACATACAACTAACCCCAAGGTGTGATCCACGCGCACGCTCATATGATGGGCACCAAAGGACAGCAACATAAACACATGCAAATTAAATCAATCATAGCAATTCATCAACCACCGATATGACAACGAAAATCTACTCAGACATCATAGGATGGCAACACATCATTGGAAAATAATATGAAGCATAAAGCACCACGTTCAAGTAGAGGGCACAGCGGGTCGCGGGAGAGTGGACCGCTGTAGATAGAGGGGGGAAGGTGATGGAGATGTTGGTGAAGATGACGGAGGTGTTGGTGAAGATCGCGGTGATGATGATGGTGGCCACGGCAGCGTTCCAGCGCCACCGGAAGAGAAGGGCAGAGGGGGCCCCTTCTTCTTCTTCTTCCTTGACCTCCTCCCTAGATGGGAGAAGGGTTTTCCCTCTGGTCCTTGGCCTCCATAGCATGGGAGGGGCGAGAGCCCCTCCGAGATTGGATCTGTCTCTCTGTCTCTCTCTATTTCTGCGTTCTGGAATTTTGCCCTTTCGCCGTTTCTTATATATCCGGAGATCCGTAACTACGATTGGAATGAAACCTTCATCGAGATTTTTTTCTGAAAATTACGTTTCTTGCGGCCGAAGAAGAGCAGCAACCGCCTTACGGGTGGCCCACGAGGGGGGCTGGCGCGCCCCCCTGCCTCGTGGCCACCTCGGGCACCGTCTCACATAAATTCTTCTTCCCATATTTTCCAAATATTCCAAAAATATTCTCCGTCCGTTTTTATCCCGTTTTGATTCCGTTTGATATGGGGTTTCTGCGAAACATAAAACATGCAACAAACAGGAACTGGCACTGGGTACTGGATCAATATGTTAGTCCCAAAAATAGTATAAAAAGTTGCCGAAAGTATATGGAAGTTGTTTAATATTGGCATGGAACAATAAAAAATTATAGATACGACGGAGACGTATCACCAGCTCTCGGCCACATTCAAAGTGCAGCAAGCATGGTTCGCACAAAGATGCGCCACAAGGTGTGCTGACCTGTTTACATGCTGAATAACAAAAAAGAGGAAATATAACCTAGCGCTCCTATTTGTAACAGGATATGAGCCAGAATTAAGCGAGAATTGTGGCGAGTGTTTCATGCAATCAACTTCCATTATCACATGCGAGAACCCTCGAAGAGAACCAAATGTGTTGAAGATTGGTTTATCACATTTTAAAAATATAATAAGAGTGCAGACGCTCCTCCATCCGGTTGCTAGTACTAGTATAGTACATACCTCTATAGACTATATTAGTAGTACTAGTACTAGTTAACTTTGCGCTTGGCTGTTTGCCTCTCCGGGAAGTGGAACAATAATAGTACTAGTATAGTGTATGCTTCTTTCAATCTGACACCGAATTAACTGTTGCACATCCACCGCCTCAGCGAGGGAGAGCTTGCATTAGACAAAAGTTTCTCCTTGTCCTGCGAGCCACCGCGCGCAAGCTTCTCCCGTCCTGCAATCTTCTCCTCATTCGGCAAGTTGACGGGACACAACAAAGTAATGCTAGTCCATACTGCCTCCTTTCTGGTTAATATGGCTTAATTTCAAATGAGATAAATACACTGTCTGTCACTGTATATTTGTAAAAATACAGTCAATGGACTTCATAATACGCTCATTACGCTCAATATATACATTTTCTGGTGTTTATACAGTCACTAGCTCACCGTGGTTGAGTATGTGTGTGCATGCACGTGTAGGTTGAGCACTCGAGCATGACCGTGTGTGTTCCATCGTGTGCTCGGACATGCATGCATTAGGGCATCGCGCGGGTTTTTGCGTCCATGCGTACGTGTGATTGTTGCATACACGTAGGGGGAGTACGTGTAGGGGCCACTAAAGGAGAAGTCAAATCACACAGTAAGTTAGTCAGAAGAAGCAACCATCATTCACTCTTAAATGACATGTACGCAATATAAAATTGTTCATATGGAGAGAAAAATAAAACCACTATATATACACTAGCAGGAGGCTAAGCTACAAGCCTGCTTGCTTGGGTTGCTCTCTTCACAAGCATAGAACGATGGTGGCCACACCGCTGGTCACATATCCGGCCTGATCCCGCAGCTGGGGGAAGGGAACAATGTTCTGCGTAGAGGTGGTCAACATCGGCGAGGGAGAAAATCCACAGTCGATGCGTCCCAATCGGCGGTCACCGCGGTATGGGCCGATGACGCGTCCCAACCGCCCTTCTAGCTACAGCCCGACGTCCATTTCAAAAATATTAGTGCATGTCTACAAAAATTATACTATCGTTGTTCCGTTTCAAAAAAAAGCATATAAGCTATTACTTGTTACCCAAAGGATCTTTATATCCAACATACACAAAATATCCATTCGACTGTTCGAAATTACTTTCACTGCTGATCTGATGTCGATGTAATTGTTGCATCGCCACCAAAACCCACATTCTCTTAAGCTAAAGTAGACCGAGCTAACCCCTATATTAGCATATTACTAAGATAAACAAAAGGCACTGTAGAATCATTTAGGACGTGAGATTGTAATTCTGAATGTAAAGGGACACCAGCTTAGCCCCGGCCAGCAGCTTGGGCGGAACTATGAAGAAGATCAGCTCCTGCACTGCGACGTCGCCGAGTTCCCTACTCCTTGTCACCTCCATTTCCACCTTGATGGCGTCGGTCCTGCCTTTGGGCTCCCCGGCGGGCCGTTCGCCCACAGCTTGGCCACGTAGTACGGCAGTGGGGACGCCCCCTCTCTAATGCGCATGACCGACACAGCGATAGGCACGCCGATGTCGAGCATGCCGCCGACCAAGAAAAACGCGCAGCCGTCCTCCTCCGCGAACAGCAAGAGCCGTGGCTCCGACAGTGGCACTTGTAGCTGGAGCGCCTTGCCGTACTGGATCCTGTGCATGGGCATGGGATGCATGCTGCTGATGTGGTGGGAGGGCACAGGCGGCGGGCCTTCGTAGCCGTAGACGGGCACGGGGCATTTGCAGGGCGCGAGCGGACACACGCTCTGGTGATCGGCGAGCTTGTGGTAAGTGACATAGAGCCCATAGCCTTCGTGCGGGCACTCCACCCTCACCGAGGAGAGGACGGCGTCCACCATCATGTTCCGCACGTCGAAGCCACCTCCACGCTCGCACTACCGCTGGTTCCCGGGGCGCTCGACGCGGCAGTCCGCGCAAGCCAGGTGCCCTCCCTTGCACTGCACAAATCAATCGAACAACACATCAATCAAGAAACCTGCACCTTGCTCGATCATCCGAACGGACGAGGTGTATTCGAACCTCATACACTATAGACCTAAGGGGGCGGAGGCATAAGGGGCAGTGGAGCAAGGTGAGGTCCATCGAGACCATAGAAAGCTCCATCGATGGACCGAGAAGTTTGATTACTACAACGCCCTCTCGCCTTAACCGCACCTGCCTTTGGCTGCATGACAGGTGGGCCACTGACCTGTTGGGCCCACCTGTCAAAGACGCAAAGGCAGGAGCAGTAAGTCAATGAAGCCGCGTCCCTCCCTTGCCCATGAGCGTGGTGGCTGGCGGGACTAGGAGAAGCTTTCGTTCCCTACACGCTCTCCCTCCCGCACGCGCTGGACATGCAGTAGTTCAATCGGTGTCAGATGGCCAGAAGCATACTGTAGTACTCCTCCACTGCAGTAGTACTCCATCATTGTTCGACTTCCCGAAGAGGCGAAGAGCCAAGCGCAGCCCGGACGCTCGTGTGGCAGTTTCATGTGTAGATTAGTCTAGGATAGTGTGTACCGTTCCTGTAAGCTTAAAATCATTGGGGTCGGCTCCATGCTATATATTTTTGATTAAAATAATCTTCCGGTCCTACCTGTCATCTTGGTGATTCTAGTTTGCACGCTCATCTGGTCAAGATAGGAATATATATTTTAATTTGTGGCGGGGTAAATGTTAGAGGTTGCAGCAAATGGAGTATTGTACTCTACGGGTCTTTCAGCCAAGTTTAGAGGCAACCATGTGGGGCCAGTGCTATGATGTGTCACGTCAACTCGTACAACAAGGAGAAGCTTGATTTTACTACTAAACGCCTTCTCCCTCGCCCATGCGTGCGGTGGCTCGCAGACGGGGACAGGCTTTTGCTTATAGTACGACAACAAGCTATCCCTCCCGCTCGTGGTGGACGAACATGCAGCGGTGGATTCGATACTGTAGATGCAGTAGTAGTAACATCATTGTTCGTCTTCTCGAAGAGGCGAAGATCCAAGTGCAACCCAAACATGGCAGTTGCGAACCTTGGAGCACGCATATAGCCAGGGTCTTGCATGAAAGAAAATTGCTATGTGAGCCCACTATTGTAGTACTTGCTAGTATAGCCCTGTAAACCAGAAAGGAGTATTTGCCTTTCTAGAGATTTCAACAAGTGACTATACTACACCGAGACGGAGTACATATGGAGCAAAATGAGTGAATCTATACCGTAAATAAATACGTAGTTCGCTCGTTTTCCTCTCGATCTTGGTCGCGGTGCACAATATTGAGTATACTAGTACGCCCTCTGTTTTTTTAGTCTCCATATAAGGTTTGGTCAAAGTCAAGCTTTTTAAAGTTTGACTAACTTTATATTGAGAAATATCAACATTCACAATATGAAAACAATATTATGAGATGCACCATGAAATATGTTTTCATACTATATAGTTTTAGTATTGTAGATGTTTATATTTTTATATAAATTTGGTCAAATTTTACGTAATTTGACTTTGACCAAATTTTATATGCGGAGTAAAAAGAAACACAGGGAGTACTATCATCTTGAAGTTTACGAAGTCACCTTAGGCACCTCGTCGTCGATGGGAACGTCTCCTGACACGCGATAGACGCGAGCGGCAGTCGCCTGCATATGTGCTTGAATGCCAAGGAGGGAGAGGGTAGCGGTTCCCGAGACGTTGAACGGTCAATGATGCTTCCTCAAATTACACGCAGAGGGAATTAATTGGAGAAGCAGAATAGAGCCAGCACGATGTGAATGCAACAGAGTTTGGATTCTCATATAAAGGCGCCCCACCAGTCCAATCCATCTACTCCTTAGTCTCTACACAACACTGCTCACTCCAATCCAAGATCAAGTGACCAGAAGCCAGAAGCACCTATGGAGGCGATGGAGGCGAGCGGCAGTCGGCTGTGCCAAATCATCCAAGGCGCCGGACTGCGGCCCCGCACCGTGCAGTGTTTCCAGACGGTGCTGGCGACCGCCGGCGTCATAGCCCTCGCCGACGCCGGCTTCACCTCTCACATGGACGACATGATGGTCAACTCCATCCGCAAGTTTGCCACCGTCAAGAAGCGTGTAGCGAAAGCTCATACTAGTCCTGCCAACCGCCACACTCATGTGCGAGGGAGGGACGCAGCTTCATTGACTTACTGCTCCTGCCTTTGCGTCTATGATGGGTGGGCCCAACAGGTGGTTGGCCCACCTTTCATGCAGCCAAAGGCAGGTGCAGTTAAGGCACCGGAGCTTAGTCCGTGAGGGAGAGGGCGTTGTAGTAATCAAACTTCTCGGTCTTGTACGAGTTGACGCGACACATCAAAGCACTGCACTCGATATAAGTCTTTTTACACATTTCAAATGGACTACAACATACGGATGTATGTAGATATATTTTGCTTCATATGTAGTCACTTGTTTCAATCTCTAAAAAGACTTATATTTGGAAACAGAGGGAGTAAAATGTATGCATGCATGCCGTGACTTCCCTTTTGATACTTGCATGTGTTGATTTGATGCACCTTCCCAAATTTTGACTATAAATTTAACTAACCAAATTTTCATGCATGTCACAAAAAATTACGGGGCTGTTTGGATTGTGACTATGTTTGTCTTATGTTGCCACATTATTTTTCCCACACTTGCCACACTTGCCTAACTTGAGTTGCTCAAATTCTTAGACACACTTTGGCTTGCATAAGTGAATCTTGACACACTTTTTGTGTCTATGACATGTGGGGTTCACTGCTAATAAAAATATCTTGTCTTAGGTGTGGATAATAAAAAGGACTTATATTTGGGAACGGAGGGTGTAGAAAATATAAATAATAATGCATGTTGGGGCAACCCACGTTTCCGATAATTTTAGCCGTGGGCTACGAGGGGGTGGTTATTCATTTAATGGAGGGACTTGTACCAGACTTGAATGATACAAAGTGCGACCTGGCACACTGTAACACCACTTGGAACAAGCGGGTAGCTATCTCAAAAAACAATCAGCAACTAAAAAACGGCGACCTGGCACACCGTAACACCACTTGGAACAAGTGGGTAGCTATCTCAAAAAACAATCAACAACTAAAAAAAGGGGACTTGGCACGTAGTACACAATTTTAAATGATTGTTTTGATGGAGTGAAAAAGGAAAACTACCCCACTACGTATATATAGGCCGGAGCCACCACGCCTGCTTGCGAGGGTTGCTCTATTCACACACTCTCCTCCTCTCCAGATCTAAACAAGATAGGGGTGGTAACACTGTCTTTCTCCCTTCAAAAAACACTGTCTTTCTATCCTCACCGCTGGTTACAGACCCGGACGTATCCCCCACCACCGGTGAAGGGGAGGAGGGACAACATTTAGGCCATCATCGACAGCGAGGGAGGAGACCCACTGCCGGCCGAACCGTTATCTCTGCCCGAGCGCCGACGCGGGAGGTCCTTCGATCCCTTTGTCGTTGCCCTAGTGTGGGCGGATCCGGCCTCCCGCCGCCCACCTATCCACATCCCGACGACCTTGAGGTATATCTTCCTTCGAAACCGCCTTAGCTCTACTTCCCCAGCTCACTAATCGCTGCATGTGCTTCATTTTCTACCTCTCAGCCCTTCTCGATCGATGGTCCAACGTCACCTATTTTTTTCTTCTATTCTTAGAGGTAAAGCTACTTCATGTAGTCGAATCTTGTACTTGGTTCAAACAAGAAATAAAGTGGGGGTGGGGGAATTTAGTATGTAGTACCTCAGACTTGGTACAAACAGGAAGGAAAGGGGGTGAAAGTAGTACATACTGGTCATCCAACCGGTCTATTGGTCGAAAAGGGAAATATAGGGGTAACGATGTACACAGTGGTATGACCAGGACTAGATTTGCTATCCACACATAGGAGTAGGTGGCTAGAGTGAACAAAAAAGGGACCAACCCAGATATGTTTCTTGGATGTTTGTTTCTCGGGGCAACAAACTATGAATGACCACTTTATGCCCCTGTTTAGGTACATGGTGCTAGACTGCTAGTGCACCCACTGTCCCATGCCCTTATACCAAATAATTAGCTGTTCTTAATCTAATGCCCCTTGTAAAAATGAAGCCATGCCACTGTTATAAGCCATGACAAGTTTAGCCAAATGTTTTTGCATGTAATTGTTTGAGACTCTGACTGTTTCCTCTATAGCTTTTTGTGCAAACAGGGATATCCATTTCACCTGGTTGCTATTTCGACCTTTTGGTGCACTGCACAAAACTCTTCTTAAAAGAGGTGACTTTTGTGATGTTTAACTGGAATGTCAGAATGGAACAGTTGGTTCATTTGGGTGGAACTGCACAAAGGGAGATATGTGTTCCAATCCTCATCATCCATATTTTCACCATAACCTTCATTTAGGTAATAATGATATTTAAGGGATGTTTGGTTCTAGGCCTAACCATGCCACACTTGCCTAAGGTTAGTTCTTCAAAATGAGAGCCACAAGTTGGCAAGCCTAAGGGAATCTTGCCACACTTTTTGAGTGTATGTGATGTAGGGCCCTAGTGTGGCTTGCCTAAGGTGTGGCTTGAACCAAACACCCACCAAAGTTGGTCAAACATGCCTAACCTTAGATGTGGCAACCTCAGGCAAACTTAGTCTCAAACCAAACAACCCCTTAATGCATGTGTTCATCTCTATTTTGCGACTGCCATGAGAAAATAATTCTATTTTTTACTAGTACACTTGTACTCCCTCACTGACAAATCCAATTCTGAAATATAAGGCCAATCATGTACTTGGTTGCACCAACTGGTGAGGAGAATGAGAAACAGAGCAAGAAGAGGAAGAGGAAGAAGAGTAAACAGTGCCAAGGCGATCTTGCTGAAGCCAAAGGCCTCAGTCGCGGACATTCAAGGGCTCCAGCAACGACTACCTTACATGTGAGACGATCCTCCAGGGAGCCCTTACACTTCTACTGTCTCACTTAATTAATTAGGAGTACTTAAGTACCACTAATTTATTGCTGCCTAATTTTCCTGTCGGAGTTAAACAAATCTTTAGTAGCACCCTATGCTGAATTATGTACGTGTTTATGTTTGTCTATGGAGGTGAATCATGTGGTGGAGCAGGGAGGGAATGCTAACTTTACCCATTAAGATAATGAGGGTGATTATATTTGTTAGTGTATGTTTCATCAACTAGTCCCACTATTGCAGTAATCTCACTCTCTCAATATATGTGCCAACAGGGGTGCTCAATTTTGGTGGAACTGCACAAAAACTTTAGGTGCTTCAATGCCCCGACAGCTTCCTACCTTTCCTGTTAGTCGCTAATCTTGGCTTGTATTCTTCCTTTGCTGTCAGTCGCTTGGCTTATCTCGGCTTCCAGTCAAAGGAAATAGTAATTGATATGCTACCTCACACAGGTTGGTACTGGTCTTTATCCTGATTATTGTGCTTGTCATATGTATTGGTAATTTGGTATTGTGCTACTGTTTGCCGATTTCATAAAGGAGTAACTTGGAGCCTGAACTCGCAGGCAAATCATTACATCAGGTGATTTCAGTAGAACTGCACAAAAATATCAGATGGACAGGTACTTATGCTGCTGCTATGTACTCCAAAGTTCACTCAGACAAGCATCGATGTTGACAAGAAGAAGTGCCTATATTCATTCGAGTATCAAACGGCGTCAACCAATTTTCAAACTCCAAGTATTAGCAGAGTGAACTCCAAAAATATTGCTTGGCGCATAGCCTAGAAAAACGCAGTGCAGTCTGTTGTCCCAACTTGTGCCTTTTGGTTATCGGCACATATGGTAGCAAACTGTATGATGGCATGGAGTCTAAAGATTCCAGACAAGTTGGTTGACGCATATATTCATCTGGCACTTAATCAGTCTGCACACCAGGGATGCTCCATTTCAGTTGAACTACACAAAAAATTTGGGTGGTTCATTTTCTCAACCGCCTCCTTTCTCATCTGCAATGTAGAATTTTGGCGAGCTACAGGACCAAGATGAGCCAGTAAACTAGTTTGATCAAAGTAGTGGCCAAGTTGCTCAAACCTCCCTCGGCACGAGGCCACTATTTGAGGATAAACCTACAAGCAAAGTTCAGACTGTTTGTGCTGCCTCTTATGTACTCAAAAGTTTACTCATACAAGCATTAATTTTAGCAAGAAGTACCTCCGACTGAACACCATTTACCAGTCTATACCCTAGGTAATTAAAGTTCGTCCATTGATCATATTGGCTGTGATCTCAATCATTTGGATGCATAAACATACTGAACATGTGTATATCTGAATATTTTTGTGACTTATCTATGAATATTGTTGTGCGATCTATCAATCATTTGGATCCATAGACATGCAGAACTTGTGTATATATGAATCTTTTGAGTTGGCCGTGAACTTGTGTATATAGTGAATGTTGGCTATGAATATGAACGTGTCCTGTGAACCTGAGTTTGATATGAATTTTTACCTTTTATGTTGTGCTTGTGTGTGAACTTCTTAGTATGCCTACTGTGGGGTATGTGACGTGTGGGTGTCAACGGCACACCTTCTTCCCAAGAAGAATTGCACCTGCTTTGTTAGGGTAGCAACGGCGCATCAACTCTTTTTAATCTTTTTGCTCTGTCTTGCCCCCTCCCCCGCTCAACCCCCGCCGTAATGTTTTCGGCCTCAAAACAAACATAGTAATGCGTTGTTTTGGGGGCTTGATGAAAAATTGAGTGCTGGTTTCTGTAGGTTGGCCCGCCCAGCAAACGGGCTGCTGGTCCACCACGGACTGGGAGGCTAAAAATACAAGTTGTATGGTGCAGAGGCAAGTAAAAAACGCCATCGAGAGCCATCCACTGAAGAAAAAAAATGCTTCTGATGTGCTTCTTCAGTCGTGCCGCTGGCCCCCTCTATAATCCAGTTTGCTCGGGGATCTGGTATCTTTTTTTCCAGAGGGCGAACAAGTATCAGCTAGGCCTAGGTTTTAGATTTTAACATGCGTAGCCCACGACATAGGGTGACATTGATTTCAACTTAGTTTTGAGGTCCATACCGGCCTATGGGCTTTTTTCTTAAAGATCGGCATCCCAATGTATTTTTTAACCACATTATATGTATTTATATTATTAGTATTATCGTATATTTTTATAGAGACTTATATATACATTATAAAAACATCCCACATGTTATTAACTTATAAAAGTAAACGTTTAACAGAAGTAAGCAAGGAAAATCCTGGTTGTTTTTGACTCACAGGCAAGGAAAATCCTAGTGATTGTGTACAAAATCTTGCGAAGATTTTAATGACCAATGTAATAATAACGCGCTGGTTTTTATTTTGAGCAATAACTTGCTAATTTGTTAATTATGTATATAAAAAATGTGCCTCTCCGGTTTATTTTTTAATATAAATTGCTCCTTCTAACATAACATTATATATATAACGAGCCCGGCTAATTCGTGTATTTGAAGGAAGTGCAAATGGGCTGGGATTTCTTAGATAATATAAATGGGCCACATTGACGCGGAATTATTTGTTCACCCAGCCCAACAAATGGACTGTACGTTCTAGAAAACATGAGTTAAATATATACCACATTTTTGCAGGCTGACATGTGGGCCAATAGGTCGAAGCCTACGCAGGGCCTTGTCAACTTGGTCGACATGCACCTTCAATCTCTCGTCTTCTTCCTCCAGCATCGCCGGGATCGCCTGGTCTGGCCTCCGGCGGCTCTGCTTAGCATGCATCGCTGCGAAGCGCTACCCCACCGCCGGCCAGGCTATCCCTCCACCCCTCCACACCTCCTGTTATTCTCCACCGACTACGGCCCCACACCGCACCAGAACCAGTTAGAACCCTTCTCCTCCACTCAATCTGTGACTCCACTACCGCGTCTTCCCATCTCTGAGTCGTTCCCGTCTGGAAGTGTACTATACGTGGAGAGGCTGACAGCTGGGTCCATGGCCGCAGCAAGGAAGTGCCTGCTTATTACACGGAAAATAATGATTCCTCCACCTAACAGCAGGGACCCACCAGACGGGCCACCATAGTTTGCGAATGTTTTCCCCCTGACTGCTGGGACCCACTGGACGTGCCACCGTATTTCGCGAAAAAACGTTCCCCCCGCTGTCAGCTCGGACCCACCGGAAGTGCCTCCTTATTACGCAGAAAAAAAATGAATACTCCCCCTACTAGCTGGGACCCACCTTGGTGGGAGACTGACTTGTGGGCCTACTAAGTTGACGGGGACGGAGGTCTTTGTCAACTTAGTCAATATGAACGATTCTAGCTCCAGTGACCATACGATGTCCATCCAACGGCCGTGGTGCTTCTTCAACCTCTGGTCTTCTTGCTCCAGACGCCCAAACCAGCGCCGGTTGTGCCTCGTGCTCCTGCCTCCCATGGCCGGCTGTGATGCCGCGGAGGCCTCACCGCCCCCTACTACTCCCGCCGCTGGCTAGGCCATCCCTCTACTCACCCAGACCCCCTGTTATTCTGCGACGACGGCAGCCTCACACCGCAGCCGAACTAGTGAACCCTCGTACTCCTCTCTGCGCGGGCATCCACTTCCGCATCTTCCCTGGCTCTGCGTCGTACCCTTCCTAGGCCTCGCCGTCGTCCACCGCCTTGGTGCTCTCGGCGCGGCGTGGTCAACATGGTCAAGGAACGACTTCCATCGGTAGAGTAATGTATGTGGAGAGGCTGACAGCTGGGTCCACGGCGGCTGCAAGGAAGTGCCTCCTTATTACGCGCAAAATAATTATTCCTCCACCTGACAGCAGGGACCCACCGGACGGGCCACCATATTTCGCGAAAAAAAGTTTCCCCCTGACTGCTGGGACCCACCAGCTACATCTTCGCATGCAAGGAAGTGCGTCCGGGCAAAAAAAAACAATTCGCCCCCCTGACAATCGGGACCCACCTGGTCGAAGCGTACGTAGCGTTGTCATTCTGGTCGCGAACATGTACATACATACTGGTTGATGTAGAGGCACGCACGTAGCATATACATGTACGTACAGCGGCCAGGGTGCAAGAAAGTAAATACGACCACGTACGTACATACGAGGGGGGGGGGTCTCAAACGCCTACTCGCGTGTATGTACGGCCATGGCTCGTGTACATGGCTGGGTTGGAACGGAGAAACTGCGTGTCATCGTGTTCATGGGGAGGTAACGGAATGCGTCGTGTTCATCGGGAGGCAACGGAACGCGTGGGAGCCAACCGGCTTGGACAGAACAGCCGATGGAACGAGGCATGGCGTACCGCAGAATGGAAGAAACGGCCTTCTGTTCGACTGGCCACGTTCGAAACGGGATCCTGTTCATCGGGAGGGATCCGCGCATCGCAAAACGGAGAAACGGACCTCCTACGGTCGAAAGCGGGTTCCATTGATCGGGAGGGTGTGGCGTCGCAAAATGGAGAAGCGGACTTTTGTTGGGCGCTACGGTCGAAAACGGGGGTCTGTTCGCCGGGAGGGTGTGGCGTATCGCAAAACGAGACTCCACGAGATACTATTCATCTCCACTGTCGACCCCCTCCAGCCTCCACGGGCTACTGTTCATCCATCGTCGACCTCCTCCAGCCTCCATCTGCGACTGTTCATCCACGGGCTCCTGTTCATCTATCCACCACCGCGCTACTCCACCGGCTACTGTTCAACAAGCCCTCTCCATGGGCTCCTGTTCAACCACCCCTTCACGGGCTACTGTGCATCCAGCCCTCCACGGGGTGGTCCTATTCATCCAGCCCTCCACGGGGTCCTGTTCATCCAGCCCCAACTGGCTCGATCGATCGGGGTCCTGTTCATCCAGAGGCAACACCACGGGGTCCTGTTCATCCACCCCCACCGGGAACTGCTCATCCAAACCCCCCCCCCCTAGCAATGCTCACTGTTCATCCAGAGGCAGCATCGATCGGCTTTAGTTAGCAGCAGTAGCGAAGGACATTACAGACCCTTTACACGCCCCCACGGGGTACTTCATGATTCTCCGCAGGGAACAAAAGCTGGAGCTAAGAGGGATCCTATCTACACCCTCCCGTGGCGGGCTCCATCATCAACAGTGGGCCATGGGAGGCCGGCGCAAACCCCATCCAGATCAGCGGTGGCTACAGCCGGACACCGCAGCTCTGCTCCGAGCGCGGCGAGAGCTCGGGGGCACGTAGTTGTCGTCGCTCGTCTACGGAGTCTCGTAGAGCTCAGGAGAGCTACTGGACTCCCAAGGGTTGTTGCTGCTGGAGTGGCCGCGAGCGGAGCGAGCCCCAGCCTGGCACCCCTCTCTGGAGAAACACTCCAGGCGGCGGCCCTCCGCATCAAAGACCTTGAAGAAGAGCGTGGAGGCGCCGTCGTACTCGAAGTGGATCGCGAGGGCGCCCCTCGTACGGCAGAACCTCGCGACCTCGCCCCGGCCGCGAGTCATGAAGATCTTGCCGGTGGGGGCCGCTTCGATCTCTGCTCCAGTCGCCGGAGTGTCGCGGTCGGCGTGCTGCAACTAGAGCTTGAGCGGCCCCTTCAGCGGCATCACGTCGAAGAAGAACCGCGGGAAGCGGATCCAAGAGCTTGGAGGCATCGGCGCCCATAGCACAAGCTCGCGCGAGGAGTCCGTGGCATGGATTCCAGGGGCGATAGCGCGTGTCGCCGTGGCGTGGCGACCACGGGCCCGGCGCGAGTGACGCCGCTCATCGCTCCATCCTCCCGAGCCCTCGGCTCGGGCATACAAGGGTAGCGGATACCCTGGAGGAGGACGCTCGCACCAAGGCCTCGTCACCACCTGCGTCACCGCTTCATCACGGGGGTGGACCGACCTCTTCTTCGGCGGAAGCGGCCCAGGATCATCGCGCGGGGCCTTTGCCTTCTCCTCGGCGGAGAACCTTTTGATAGGCGCCATTTTCACTGGCGGTGGAGCGAGGAGGAAGAAGCAAACACGCAAGGAAGAGACGGGCGATGGGGGCTTCGCCCCCCCTCCCCATTTATAGCAAAAGAAGGCCAAGAGGCGCCTCCCACAACCGGAGGTAATGATGGTTTTCCTTGCATGTCGCAGGGACTTGTCAAGTCGTGCAGTTGCCAAGGCAGCGTGGGGAAGCGGAGACACCCACG
This sequence comes from Aegilops longissima, assembly GCA_021605205.1. Lineage (NCBI taxonomy): Eukaryota > Viridiplantae > Streptophyta > Magnoliopsida > Poales > Poaceae > Aegilops > Aegilops longissima. The sequence goes on along the minus strand of CM038679.1, from coordinate 213,275,611 downwards.
TCCAATCAACTGCCACGCGTCAACCAAGACCGCAGGCTTTTGGGGCCCGCGGCGCTCCGTACTTGACCCTTGGCTTTGCCATGAAGCCAAGCCCGAGCGCACCTTGGACCCGGGGGCTACTGTCGGCGTTCTGGGAACGGGGGTCCCTAGACTTGCCTGCCTGCAGCCCACGGCGTGGCTAAGTTAGCAGGACGTCCGACCCATCTTCATCAACTAGGCATCCAAGACCCTCGAGGGGCCAAACCTCGCAAGGCGGGCGACACAAGACCTCCTCAGGAGTGGCCTAGCCAGGCGGGCTCACGAGGAGCGGAGATATCAACGCGGGGCAAACCTCACGAGGCTCTCGTGACGTGAGCCATGACGATCGGCACCAGGCGGGCGCCAGGACGTGCAACACCCTTGTTTCCTCGTTGGTGCTAAGGAGGCCAGCGCAGGCGCGGAGTACCGAGGCATCACGAAAAGGTTGCCATATCGGTGCAACGAGACCAAGACCAGAAGGTCGGTAGGACGGAGGTCATCGTGGAGCCCAAGACGGCGTCACCACCAGAGCCTTTTGCAGTCGAAGACCACTTTTGTCAGGATAGCTTGTACTAGCTGTCCCCCTTCAAATTTGCCCGCCGTTGATGGCTCCCTTCCCGCTCAATATTTGGGGAGAGGACCAGGGCCTATATAAGTAGAACTAGCCACCACAGTAGAGAGGAATCTCGGCCTGATTTGATCTGATCGAGAGCCTTCCCTAGACACAAGAACACCCCAACCTCAGGAGGCTTTTCTTCCCCTTGTACTATTCATCATCAGCCCAAGAGGCAATCCGCCACCACACACTGGAGTAGGTTATTACACCACAATGGTGGCCCGAACCAGTATAAATCTCGTGTCTTTCTGTGTTGCGAGTTCGTCGAGTTCGAACCTTAAGGATTTCGCGCGCACCCCAGAGTTCGGTAGGAGGGAAAGACTTCACGCGCACCCCAGAGTTCAAACCTTAAGGGTTTGTCGGAACCCCACATCCAACATCGCCAGACGAGGGCCCCGCCTTGCGCCTCCCTCGGCCACCGTTGGGGGCGACCAGAAACCAGGACACCACCAAAGGGGCAAAGGGGACGCCAGCGGCGCCCTCGGCGACTACGGGTCCTCTGCCGGGGTAGGGCTCGCCGGCGCCTCCCCGACAGATGGCCTACCTCCGGGTAACGCCTTGCTCCACGTGAAGCGGGGAGGGGCCTTGCTCCTGGCTCCACTCGCGCAGCCCCCAGTGAGCCTCTCCTGATGGGGCGGACATCGTCGTGCAGGAGCCATTCCCTGGTGCTGTGACCGGGTTCACCTGTGACTCATGGTTAGCGTAATCTTGCCCCTGAGGAATTAGCGGTACCCTGTATCTGTTGTCGACGGCACGGTTGTTGGGGCTCTCTGGCGGGTCCTGGAAGGCTTCAGCTCCTAACGCCTCCTCCTCCCAACCTGGCCCGAGGAGCGAGCCAGGGTCGTCCTCCAGCATGTACTCCTGATCCATCATGCGGGGCACGTAGGCCTCCGAGTCCGCTGCCCCGAAGACATCGCTGAAGTGCCCCACGCTCCATGTCGCCGGGCCAGTCACGCCATCCCGAGGATGGCAGGGCAGTGCTCCGATGGGGCAGTATGCGGCAACGCTCGTGCTCGCACCCATCTGGGGTGGGGCGGGCGCGACAGGGTGCCCTCCACCATGGATCGTGCTGATGTCGACGATGCCCCCGGGGACGCCCAGGAGCACGCGGGCGCGGCGAGGCCCACAGTGGGGCCCAGCCGCCGCCTGAGGCGTGAGCTGATAGCAGAAGGGCGACGCTCCCTTGGCCGCTGTGTCCAGTAGCTTGGCAACGCATTCTAGCAGCGCAACCCGGCCGCTCTCCATCAGTCGGCACCGCAGCAGATCCCGTGCCATTGTGAGTGCAGCCAGCATGTTCGCCTGCTTCCACCGGGTGTGTGGCGCCGTTGCCGCGGTGTGGCTTGCGGCCCTTGCAGCGGCTCACGCTTGTCGTGGAGTAAGGGTGGACGGCGCCTGGCCGTGCAGCCCGCGCCCAGCAGCGTTAGATGGCGCCCGTGCCGCCTGGAGCGCGGGGTTAAGGTCTTCCTGGGCAGGCGGCACCGTCCGGGCGGGCCAGGCTGCCCAGCGGTCGGCGTCAGCCCTCGGGTCGCCGGACATCGGAACCGTGGAGCGTCGGTGGATCAGCTGATGGGGAAGAGGATCCGGCGCACCCCTACCTGGCGCGCCAAATGGCGGATCTCGGGTTCCGAAAAAACCCTTAAGGTTCGAACACTGGGGTGCGCGAATTCTCCCCCTACCGATCTGCGTCCTAGCTTTGCTAAGATCTCAAGGACTAACTCGACGAACTCGCAACCCAAAGAACACAAGATTTATACTGGTTCGAGCCACCGTTGTGGTGTAATACCCTACTCCTGTGTGGTGGTGGATTGCCTCTCGGGCTGAGGATGAATAGTTACAAGGGGAAGAACAGCCTCCTGAGGCTGACATGTTCTTGTGCTTGGTGCGTGGCTAAGGATTGGCTCAAGATCAGATGCTTGAGGCTTGGTTGCCTCGTATTGTGGTGGCTAGTCCTATTTATAGGGGCCCTGGTCCTCTTCCCAAATATTGAGCGGGAAGGGAGCCAACAACGGAAAATTTGAAAGGGGACAGCTAGTACAGCTTATCCTAACAAAACTAGTCTTCGCCTGCCAAAGGCTCTGGTGGTGACGCTGCCTTGGGCTCCATGGTGACCTCCATCTTGCCGTCTTGCTGGTCTTGGTCTCGTTGCACTGATATGGAAACCTTTGCTTGATGCCTCGGTACTCCGCGCCTGTGCTTGCTCCCTTAGAATCAAAGAGGAAACAAGGACACTGCGCACGCTGGCGCCCGCCTGGTCTCGGTCATCATGGCTCACGTCACAAGAACATGTGCTTGCTTTGCACTGATATGGAAACCTTTGCTTGATGCCTCGGTACTCCGCGCCTATGCTTGCTCCCTTAGCACCAAAGAGGAAACAAGGACAATGCGCGCGCTGGCGCACGCCTGGTCTCGGTCGTCATGGCTCACGTCACGAGAACCTCGCGAGGTTTGCCTTGCCTTGATCTCTCCGCCCCTCGCGATCCAACCTGGTGAGGCCGCTCCTGAGGAGGTCTTGTGTCATCCGCCTTGCGAGGCTTGGCCCCTCGCGAGGGTCTTGAATGCTTGTTGTTGAAGATGGGCCATACGGGCCTACTTGCAGAGCCACGCCATGGGCCGCAGGTAGGCAAGTCTGGGGACCCCCGTTCCTAGAACGTCGACAAGCTCGGATATATGCATCCACTGAGCTGAAGGCATTAAAGGCCTGTTCGGTGAAGGTTGGGTCGCGCATAGCCGCTCTCCAGCGCCGATGGTTCATTGCACTCTCCACTTCGGATTTGGTAACGGATACATTATCCGAATCCTGAGGGAGAGGACAATCCGGCATTTCACCTGTATCAAGCCTAGCCCTTGGGGCGGGATCCGGGGTCGGATTGGGTGATGCATGACCGGCAAGTTCCCCGAACACAGTCCGGTGTTTGCTTTTCCTAAAAATGTGGCTCAGTGGGAAACGTCAAAATTCGGTACCTCTGCCAAGGGCATATTAAAAAACCCTACCTTCTTGATGAAGGTGGGGGCTTGGCAGTATCGCCGTATGCCTTTCTTTTCGAAGACCCGCCTTGTGTAGGTGTCGCCTTCTTAAGGGACGCTTCTGATGCTGCATGGCGAGACGAGCGCCGCCCCTTTGAAGCATGAGACAATGTGGTAGGTGAGGCGCAATGAGAAAACTCTTTTGGAGGAGACGTTTCCTGGGTACTTACATGGGAGGAGGGGAGAAGGCCAGGGCAATCGTCTATAATGGCCACTTATGTGCCGTCGTAACTCGCCTGATAGAAGACCCCCTCCTCGAGCTCTAGGAATATATCCGGATCCTCTTCAAATCCAGGATCTAGGTCCCGAATATGGTCCTCCGGCTGCGGAGCGGGGCTGTAGATCTTTGCGGCAACCTTCCTCCATTCCTGTTAAAAATGACTCAGGAAAAGGATTGAGTAAGGTTACGGAGCGAAGGCTTACCCAGCTAGGAGGGTTGTACATTGAAAAGCCCTCTCGGCACTTAAAGGTGAGTGAAATATTCTTTCTCCCCTTTATAAAGATTAGCCGACATGGCGGCCATGGTGGCGAAGTTGTCCGGACCCTTGCGCCCGCAGCGTGATGCTCATCTTCCCCGTTGTAGTGCCACACGGAGAGTCCTCTGGATTGGAGTGGTTGAACGCCCCGCGTTATTGAGATCGCCATTACTTCAATGATGGACACTCGGGATTGGGCGAGTATATTTATCTTGTCCATTAACTTCTTAACCTCCGCACTATCTTCCTCCTCGAGGGTCCGAGGGCACCAGCTGTGGCGCTTCTTTAAAGGAGTGTTGGAAAATTCGGGTAGGCCTCGTCGAATTGGGTCTAGGGTAACAACGTCTTCAATATAAAACCAATCCGAAGGCCACTCTTCGGATGCCTTCTTCGGAGTGCCGGGCAGGTATCCTGTCCCGGCTATGCGCCATACTTCGGCACCGCTCACCTCGAATATATGGCAACAAATCTTCCTCCATAATTCCAAATGGGCCTCGCAGCCTGGGAATAGCTCACAAAGAGCGACGAAGCCCGAGATGTGCAGTATAGAGCACGGCGTGAGATTGTGCAGCTGGAGTCCGTAGTACTCTAGGATACCTCAGAGGAAAGGGTGGATTGGAAATCCAACACCTCTTGATAGAAAGGAAACAAAGGACACTTGTTCCCCTTCTGAAGGATTGGGGAAGTTTTCCGCCAGGGCTTCACCATTGAAAGAAGTTAATCCCACCCGAACGGGGACCTGATCCGTGGGGGGGGGGGGGGGAGAAATCCCTGCACATGCAGCTTGGTCAGATGGGCATGAGATACCGAGCAGCTCTCCCAATCGCCTTATTGAGGACAGTGGGGGCGGGAGGAAGAACTGGGAGCGCTGGCCATGTTTGCGTGGTTTCTTGTGGCAAGTTCTAAAATTTTCGCCTGGTGTGAAATGGCATTTGAAATCTGATCTCCTTAAATAGACGCCTTCCATATGCCGTCAGGGTGTTATCTGTTAAAATGCTTGGACCTTTCGTATTCATCTGACACGTGGAAGCCGAGGCGACGGAGGCACGGAAGCCGAAGGATATGATGTTTAATGCAAAGTCAAAGCCATCTGGAGTATCATGGAGGGCTCACCCAGCAAGACCGAAGATATAAAAGTCGGATACTATGTCATCATCGAAAGTTCGAATGCGGTTCTATTTGTTCAAATTGCTTTGGAGTATTCGTAGGAGGAACCCACCTTGCAATGCCGAAGACGATCTGCGTGCCGGACACGTCACCATTGAAGCCTGGTTCGAGAGCTACTGAGGAGGTCCTGGTTTAGGGGGTCCTCGAGGATCCGGGCTGTGTGATGTGGGCCGTTTTGATAGGCCATGAAGATACAAGATCGAGAACCTTCTCTCGTGTCTGGATGGAACACTCCTTTGCGTGGAAGGCAAGCTTGGCGTTCGGATATGAAGATTCCTTTCTCTGTAAACTGACTCTGTACAACCCTAGCCCCCTCCGGTGTCTATATAAACCAGAGCTGGTTACTCCGTAGAGGCAATCATAATCATACAGGCTAGACATTTAGGGTTTAGCCATCACGATCTCGAGGTAGATCAACTCTTGCGACGCCTATACTCATCAAAGTCAATCAAGCAGGAAGTAGGGTATCACCTCTATTAAAAGTGCCCAAACCTGGGTAAACATCGTGTCCCTGCCTCTTGTTACCTTCGATCCATAGACGCACAGTTCGGGACCCCTTACCCGTGATCTGCTTGTTTTGACACCGACAGGCATCGCGCCTCAGGAGCTCTTACGGGACCTTGGGCCGCTCACCTCCTGGCCTTGACCACGGCATCGCGACCTGGCATACCAGCGACGGCTGATGCTTGCCTAAGGACTGGGACCTGTCAGCGTAGAGTTCTAAGACACCGCAAGGACAAAAAGGGGGACAATGCCAAAGTAAGATGTGCAATCATGAATTTCGCAATAAGAATAACATTGGTGGAAAAGTGTTATAGATTCTTTACACACCCCCACGGGGTTCATCTTGATTCCTCGCAGGGGACAAAAGGAGGAGGTGTCTAGGAATCATATTTACAGGTGTCGCCGCCGACGCCATCATCAACAGTGGGCCACGAGGGGCTGGCGCAAACCCCATCCAGATCGGTGGCGATGACGAGCAGACGCCGCTGCTGTGCTCCGGGCACGGCAAGAGCTCGGGGGCACGTAGCTGTCGTGGCTCGTCTCTGGAGTCTCGTCAGGCTCAGGAGAGTCACTAGACTCCCAGGCGCCGTCACTGCTGCTGGAGGAGCTGTCGGCAGGGCCAAGGGCAGACCCAGTGCCAGCCATTCCGCCGTCCTGACGACCCGGTAGCACTCCATGCGGCGGCCTTCCACATCGAAGACCTTGAAGAACAGTGTGGAGGCGCCGTTGTACTCGAAATGGATGACGAGGGCCCCCTCCACGCGGTAGGCGCAGGTGACCTCGCCCCATCCACGGGTCATGAAGATCTTTCCCGGGGAGACAACCTCGACCTCTGCTCTCATCGTCGGGGTGCTGCACTCAGCATGCTGCAGCCACAACTCGAGTGGCCCCCTCAGGGGCATCTCTTTGGCAAAGAACTACGGGATTCAGACCCACGTGCGTGGTGGCATCACCGCCCACACCATGAGCTCGCGCGAGGAGCCCTCGGCGTGAGTTCATGGGTCTGCAGCGCGTGCCACTGTGGCCTGGCCACCACGGCCGCGGCGCGGGCGGCGCGAGGCGCTGCCTAGACCTCCGGAGCCCTGCGCTTGGGCGTACAGGGGCAGCGGATAGCCAGGGGGAGGCCGCTTGTACCAAGGCCTTGTCACCTCCTGCCTCACGGCGATGTCGCGGGGGCGGGCCAACCTCTTCTTTGGTGGAAGTGGCCCCTGCTCTTCGTGGGGGGTCTTTCCTTTCTCGGCGGCAGAGAACCTCCTTATCAGCGCCATGTGTGTCGTAGCAAGACGGTGGAGCAAGGAGGAAGAAGAAGAAGAAGACGGAGTGGAGAAAGAGATGAGAAATGGGGGCTCCGCCCTTCTCCTCATTTATAGCCAGAAGGAGGCCAACCGCCGGCCTCCATGATCGCAGGTAATGATAGTTTTGTTCCGCATGCAGCAGGGTCTCGTCAAATCGAACGGTTGCCGAGGCAACATGGGGAACCGGAGGCACCCATGTCCCGTCAATCGCCACACGTCAATCAAGGCCACAGGCAGTTGGGTTCCATGGCTCTCCACACTTGCCCTTTGGCTTCGCCTCGAAGCCAAGTCCGAGCGCTCCTTGGGCCCGGGGGCTACTGTCGGCGTTCTAGGACCGGGGGTCCCAGACTTGCCTACCTGCGGGCTTGTGCATGGCTCCACCAACGGCCTGGTACGACCCATCTTCAATAGAAACCCCTCAAGACCCTCGCGAGGGGCCAAGCCTCGCGAGGCGGACGACACCAAGACCTCCTGGGGGGCATGACGGCGTCCTGGGAACGGGGGTACCAAGACTTACCTGCCTGCGGCCCGGGGCGTGGCTCCAGCAACGTCCTGGTACGGCCCATCTTCATCAACAATCACTCAAGACCCTCGCGAGGGGCCAAGCCTCGCGAAGCGGATGACACCAAGCCCTCCCCTGGGGCGGCCTCGCTAGGCTGGCTCCCGAGGAGCGGAGATGTCAAGGCTAGGGGCACCTTGTGAGGTGCTCGGGACGTGAGCTATGACGACCAAGGCCAGGAGGGCGCCAGCCGACGCAGAGTGCCATTGTCCTCTTTGGTGCTAAAGGGGCAAGCGCATGCGAGGAGTCTCGAGGCATCAGGCAAAGGTTTCCATATCGGTTCAACAAGACCAAGACCAGCAGGACGGCAGGATGGAGGTCACCACTGAGCCCACAACGGCGTCAACACCAGAGCCTTTGGCAGGCGAAGACCACCTTTTGTCAGGATAGCTTGTAATAGTTGTCTCCCTTCAAAATTGGCCATTGTGGGATCCCTTCCCGCCTAACAATTGGGGAGAGGACCCGGGCCTCTATAAATAGGACTAGCCACTATCGTGGGAGGGGGATCATCTCATCTTGGATGGGATCCATTCCACCAAGGCCACCTCACCAGCTCATCGAGCTCTAGAACACCTCTCCTCAGGAGGCTGTTCATCCCATGTACGTGTTCATGCTCAGACTATGAGGCAATCCACCACACTGAACACCACAACGTTGGCCCGAACCAGTATAAACTCTCGTGTCTCTTGTTCCTTGGGTTCGGCAACCTAGGCCTTGAGATTGTTGCGAGAGCGAGCTAGAGAGAGAGATCTTCGTGCGCACCCTAGTGTTCGAACCTTAAGGGTTTGCCGAAACCCGTAATCCGAAATTTGGCACGCCATGTAGGGGTGCGCCGAAGCTTCGCTCCCCCGCCGGCCTCGACCCTCTGTTCGGCCCGCATGGTGCCGCTCCCAAGACTGGACCGACGGGCGCCCGTGACGGTGCCACGGGGCTCAGGGCCCTCACCCCTGCCCTACGGCGGGTGCAGTGGCCCCACAAGTTCAGGCCGGAGATGCCACACCGCTATGACGGCGCGATGGATCCGTCGGCTTTCCTGCTGGTATAAGAGGAGGCCGTTCTAGAGGTCGGAGGCGACGACAAGGTCATGGCCAATTGGTTCCCAATGGTCCTCACTGATGCACCGTGCGCCTGGCTGCTCAACCTACCAGGACTCTCTGTGGCTTCTAGGGAGGAGCTCCGCGGCCTTTTCATTGCGCGCTTCGTGGTGCCGGCGCCTGTCGACGTCGCGGACCTCCTTGGCGGCTCACAGGCTACACCCTCAGATCGCCATGTAATGCAGTTCTTCCGTCAGATCAGCGCCGCCTCGGTGCAGCGGGGAGCCCCTCCAGGATGGGCGACGCCGAAAGCCGACCTCACCTTCGACTCGGGGGACCACCTCGCTACCACTGCTGGCTCGGGTGCGCTCCCAATGCTCTGCACACCCACCACCTGCAACGTCGCCATGACCAAGACCCTCATCGATGGCGGAGCAGGCCTCAACTTGCTCTCCGTGGAAGCTTTCGGCTTGCTTCACGTGCCGCACGGCCGGCTCCACCCCGCCAAGCCTTTCTCCGGGGTCGGCAGCGGATCCACCAGCCCCCTGGGGCAGATACGCCTCTCGGTCACCTTCGGTACCCGGGACAACTACCGCACCGAGCTGATCGACTTTGACATTTCCCGCATCGGCCTCCCGTACAACGCCATCCTCGGGTACCCTGCCCTGGCTCAGTTCATGGCAGCGACCCATCCGGCCTACAACCTCATGAAGATGCCAGGCAGTAGCGGCATCCTCACTGTTGCTGGAGGCACCATGGAGGCCCTGGCGGCCCTTAAGCTTGCCTTTAGGGCCACAGTGGCAGCGCGCCCGGCCGACGAGGCCGCCCCAGGAGCCAAGGGGGCTGTGCCGGCGATTGTTCACTCAGGATCGGGCCGAAATGAAACAAGTACCATTCGACGAGGATGGATCCTCAGGAGCCACCTTCACCATAGGCGCCAACCTCGAACCGGACCAAGAGAAGGCGCTGGTGAAGTTCCTGCGCGCGAACAAGGAGGTGCCCCAGTGTGCGCCCTGTGAAGCAGAAGGCGCAGCAACAGTCCAAAGAGAAGCATGCCTTCATCGTCCAAGAAACTCGCAAGCTAGAAGCGGCAGGTGCCATTCATGAAGTTCGGTACCCGGAATGGCTGGCGAACCCCGTCGTTGTGCCCAAGAAAGGCGGGACGGAACGCATGTGCGTCGACTTAACAAACCTCAACAAAGCCTGCCCTCAAGACCCGCTCCCGCTACCGCGCATCGACCAGATTGTCGACTCCACCGTCGAGTGCGACATGCTGTGCTTCTTGGACGCATTCTCGGGTTATCACCTGGCAGTGGAGGACGTAGAGAAGATGGCCTTCTTGACCCAATGCGGGGTATACTGCTACACCTGCATGATGTTCGGACTGCACAATGCTGGGGCGACCTTCCAGCGGCCGATCACATCGCCTTGGGCCAACAGCTAGGGAGAAATGCTGAAGCCTACATCGACGACATCGTGGTAAAATCTCAGGAGGCAAGGACCCTCATTCAGGACCTGGAGGAGACTTTCGCCAGCGTGCGCCAGGTGAACCTGCGGCTCAACCCGGAGAAGTGTGTGCTCATTGTCCCCTCCGGCAAGCTACTGGGCTTCCTCGTGTCGCACAGGGGGATCGAGGCTAACCCAGAGAACGTCAAGGCAATAGAAGACATGAGCCCGCCGCAAAACCTCAAGGAGATGCAGAAGCTCACAGGCTGTGTGACCTCGCTGGGGCGCTTCATATCCAAGCTGGGGGAGCGCGCCCTGCCATTCTTCAAGATGAAGAAGAAGAAGGTCCCGTTCGAGTGGACCCCAGAGGCCGACCTGGCGTTTCAAGACCTCAAGAGATATTTTCCAGCCCTCCGGTGATGGTAGTGCCTCGTCCCCTCGAGCCCCTAGTGCTCTATCTGGCCGCCACACCCTACTCCGCCAGCGCAGCGTTGGTGGCTATCTGGGAGGAGCACCGGGACAAGAGCTCGCCGCGTAGTGCCGCGCCTTCAGTAGGAACGGCGCAGCCCAAAGATGGCATCACCAAAGCCACGATGACACCCGTAGATGATCAGGCCCTACAAGACATCATTTCTGTGCATATGGAGGCCCCGGTGGGTGACCAAGCTCCTGAGGTCCCCTCACCTCGAGAGGCACCGCAACCTCCGGAGGACACGGTCTCCATCGACACTCCAGCCCTCGTCGAGCACCCAGTATACTTCATTAGCACAGTGTTACAGGATGCAAGAGCAAAATATCCATGCCTCAGAAGCTTTTGCTCGCGCTCCTGGTGGCCTCATGCAAGCTGCCCCATTACTTCCAAGGCCACCCAATCAAGGTTGTCTTAGCCTATCCACTTGAGAGGGTGCTCTGGAGCCCCAACGCCGCGGGGAGGGTCGCTGAGTGGAACATTGAACTTCATGCGTTTTAGCTAGAGTTCAGCAAAACCAGGGTCATCAAGGAAGACGCCCTCACCGACTTCGTCGCAGAATGGACCGACGCCCTGGAGCCCGAAGCATGCGAGAGCCAATCCCTCTCACAAGGAAGTGAAGCGCCCGATGGCTGGGTCATGTACTTCGACAGTGCTTTCGCACGTCAAGGTGCGGGGACTGGTGTTGTGCTCATCTCGCCCACCCAAGACAAGCTATACTACGCCGTGCAGCTCTGCTTCCAGCGGGGCGAGAAGGTCTCCAACAACATCGCGGAGTATGAGGGGCTGATCGCCGGCCTCAAGGCTGCAGCGGCATTGGGGGTGAAGCACCTCACTATCAAGGGCGACTCACAGCTCCTCGTCAACTTCTCCAACAAGGTGTGCGAGCCAAGGAACGAGCACATGGAGGCATACCTCGCGTAGGTGCGCAAAAGGGAGAAGTATTTCTTGGGCCTGGAGCTACAACATGTTCCTCGCGGCACGAACAAGGAAGCTGATGACATCGCCAAAAGGGCGTCTAGGCGCCTGCCCCAGGAGCCCGGCGTCTTTGAGGAGCGGCTCTTCAAGCCTTCGGCAGCACCCCCGTCTGTAGGGCCGGCGTAGCCTCAGGAGGAACTCCCCTATCACGCCCAATATGCGACCCTATCCAAAAGGAACTCAACGGTCCCACCAAGGATAGACCCGCATATTGAAACGCTTTTGCAAGGTGGATATCATTACATCAACATTACATGATAGATGGGGATACACACATAAGGCACAACTGCCACAAGAATACATCAACAACATATACAAGATCAACATCCGACTACGGATGAAACATAAACAGAACTCAAACAATATCCACTGCTAGCCCAGGCTGCCGACTGGAACCTATCCCTGATCGAAGAAGAAGCGAAGAACTCCAACACAAGCAAACATCGCTCTCGCGCCATGATCATCGGATAACATGTACCGCAACTGGTGGTGTAGTAATCTGTGAGCCACGAGGACTCAGCAATCCCATTACCATGGGTATCAAGACTAGCAAAGCTTAATGGGAAAGGAAGGGGTAAAGTGGTGAGGTTGCAGCAGCGACTAAGCATATATGGTGGCTAACATACGCAAATGAGAGCGAGAAGAGAAACAAAGGAACGGTCGTCAACTAGTAATGATCAAGAAGTGATCCTGAACTCCTACTTACGCCGACATAACCCGAAACCGTGTTCTCCTCTCGATCAACCCGAAAAGAGACACTCACGGTTACGCATACGGTTGGTGTATTTTAGAAGAGTTTGCTTCAAGTTTACTACAACCGGATATTAACAAATTCCCATCTGCCACATAACGCATGGCACGGCTTTCGAAAGTTTATACCTGCGGGGTGTCCCAACTTAGCCCATGATAAGCTCTCGCGATCAACGAAGGATATTCCTTCTCCCGGAAGACCCGATCAGTCTCGAAATCCGGCTACAAGACATTTCGACAGCAATAAAACAAGACCAGCAAGACCTCCCGGCGTGCCGACACCCTGATAGTAGCCGCGCGTATCTCGTCTCAGGCCACGACCGGATGAGCAGTACGTACGGCAACCGACGATACCCCAAGTTGCCTCGGGGCGGCACCGCAAGTGGCTCTAGTTTGGACCAACACTTAGACAAGCATTGGCCCGGGGGGGGCTAAAATAAAGATGACCCTTGGGATGCGCGACTCCCAAGGGAAAAAGGGTAATAGGTCAGGCAAATGGTAAAACCAATGTTGGGCCTTGCTGGAAAAGTCTTATTCAAAGCGAACTGTCAAGGGGGTCCCATAAATCACCCGACCGCGTTAGGGACGCAAAATCCGGGAACATAATACCGATATGACGGAAACTAGGGCGGCAAGAGTGGAACAAAACACCAGGCATAAGGCCGAGCCTTCCACCCTTTACCAAGTATATAGATGCATTAATTAAATAAGATATATTGTGATATCCCAACAAGTAAACATGTTCCAGCAAGGAACAACATCTCCATGTTCCAACAAGGAACAAACTTCATCTTCACGTGCAACTAACAATGCTATAAGAGGGGCTGAGCAAAGCAGTAACATAGCCAAACAACGCTTTGCAAGGAAGGGTGCAAAAGGTTAGAGGTTCATGGCAATTTGGGATGGCTTGATAAACAGGTAATAGGTAGCGCAGCATAGCGAAAGAACGAAGCAACTAGCATAGCAATGATAGTAGTGAGATCCAGGGTAGCGGTCATCTTGCCTGAAATCCCGCAAGGAAGAAGAACGAGTCCATGAAGAAGACGAACGGATAAAGCCGAACCGAGCGTAAGACGAACGAATCCTCACGATCCAACAAAAACGGAACTAACAAGAAGAAGCACACAACATAGGTAAACACACCACACATAGACAAGACATGATGCACAACCAAGCATGATGCATGACAAAGCTACATGAAGCTACTCATGGCAAGAGATGATGCAAACAAGAACAACACATCAAAGCAAGTTTAAATGAGGCCGGAAACAACATATAACAATTCCGGTAAGTCCTCATATGCAAATTTCGAAATTGGTCCAGATCTGAATAAACCTTATGTTCAAGTTGTTAAACAGCAAGTTAAGATGCACCACGATGATCTACACGAAATTCTAGTCAAGTTACATATAAAGTTCATTAGATTCGGATCTACGGGCTAGAAGATATGAGCAAAACAAGTTAATCATGGCATTGATGCAAAATGCATACAAACATCAAGCAAACACCTCAAAACAAGGATGCAACATTATAATATGAAACTACATGCAAAATCAAGCAAGTTTCATATAGAGCACACTCAAAACGGAGCAACGGTTCAACACATACACCCTATACAAGTCATAGCAACAATCTGCCCAAAACAGCAACTAGGCATATTGCAAGCATCAAAACAACATGCTACAACATCTCAACATGATAACAAAAGGCATGGTCATGATGTACAGGTAAAGCATGACAAAACATGAACACTGAGCTATCTCCAGAATTCACTAGAACATGCTCAAAACGACATGGCAAGATTGCAAATAATAACAGTTTCAGACTTATCAGGAAATAACATCAGGTTGCAATGTTTAGAGCTATCAAACAGCATTCTACAGGAACTTTTCATGGCAAAAAATACATGGCATGAATCTACTAAATGCATAGATCAAATGTCCTTTACTGACCTTGAGCCAAAAAGGATAAGAGAATATGATGGCACCCATGTAAACATAGCAAGTTATATTACAGATTCATACATGGCAGGAACAACAATAAGTAGGCATGTTGGTGAGCTTGAACCACTCACCACAGAGCAATACATGGCATGGAAAGGCAACCAACAGTAAGAAGACATGGCATAGAAGCTATACATGGCAAGAACAACATCATAGCATACACGGAACAACTACAACAACCTTGGCAAAATTGAATAACATGTAAACAACCTGCCAGGAAACATTTTATAGCAAAAGTAGAGCTCGATTGACTCAAGCTATGGCACTCCATAATTGCAAACAAGGGCATGGATGGATAGAGAATAACCATATGATCAAAACATCCTTACTGAAGTATCTCAAAATAAGCATGGATCTCTCGGTAGCATCAAGTTTACATGGCATAAAAATATCAACAGAACATGGGCTGAAATCAGCAACATCATGAAGCCTAGTTTGCATGCTTGTGCTAGTCATCACAGAGATCAAAAAAATACATGGCATACACCCCTGTAAAGATGGCATGGCATGTTACAAAACACATGTAGGACTCAAGTTCATAGGGTGCACACATCAATCATGGCAAAAATGACAAAAGTGCATGTTCTGATAAGAATCTGAAACTAACATCACATAGCCCTCTTCTAACAGCATTTCGGGCATCAAGATGAGCTCAAATGAAAATGATGCAATGAGATTAAATGATGTACTCATCAAGACGAACAATTTGACATATTACACGCATGAAACGGAGCAGTATGCAGAGAGTTATGGCATGATGAACATAGCAACATTATGCAAAATATCTGGGGGACTTAGTGGAATTCTACCCTCCGGGAGAAGTCAACGGTGGCGCGGGAAACGAGGTTGGCCGGAACCTCATCGAGGACGACGGGGACGGCGGCAGGAGTGGGAGGAGGGGTTGGATCCGGTCGCTCCTCGACCGGATCTGGCCGGAGGAGGCCGGGGGTGGCGAGGTGGCGGCGCACCGGCGCGGGATGGAGGAGCGGCGAGGTCGAGGGAGCCGAGGCGGCGGGCGGCCGGGCGGGCGGGCGGCCTTGGTGGCAGCAAGGTGAGTGGGCGCTGCCGAGGCGAGGGAGAAGGCGGCGGGTCGGCACGACGCTTCGGCGCGGGCGGCCGGCGAGGTCCGGTCACTGAGGACGGGCGCCGGGCGAGGCGGCGGCGAGGCGCTGGTCGGGGCAAGCAGCAAGACGCTGGCCGGGAGGCGGCGCGACAGGCTCATGCGGGCCCGATCTGGGTCCAGCGGCCGGGCGGCGGTGGTGGCGGCGCGCCACGTGGCGGCCCCAGTTGGGCGCGGGCGTGGCGGAGATGCGCCCGGCCGGGGTGGACATGTCCGGCGCGGAGAGGGGGAATTTTTAGGGTTTCGTGGGGGAATTTGACCGCGAATTTGGACGAGGAGGACATATTTATAGGTAGAGGGAGCTAGGAGAGTCCAAATGAGGAGCGGTTTTCGGCCACGCGATCGTGATCGAACGACCGAGAGCATGGAGGGGAGTTAGATGGGTTTTGGGCCACTTTGGAAGGGGTGTTGGGCTGCAACAAAAGGGGGCTTTTGCGGTTACCCGGTTAACCGTTGGAGTATCAAACGACCTCCAAATGATCGAAACTTGACAGCGGTCTACGGTGCTATACCAAGGCCGCTTGACAAACCTCGGTCCATTCCGAGACCGTTTAACACCCGCACACGAAAAAAGAGGTAAAGGGGCGCCGGAGACATAGGAGTGCCGGATTGCAAAAGCGGACAACGGGAAAATGCTCGGATGCATGAGACGAACACGTATGCAAAATGAAATGCACATGATGACATAATAAAATGCAGATGATGACATGGCAAAATGCAACACGCAAGCACATGACATGGCAACGAATGAATAAGCTGGCGACACAGGCGATAGAATCCGGGGCATTACAACACTCCTCCACTAACAAGAGATCTCGTCCCGAGATCTTAGGACCGAGACGGAAGAGAAAAAGGATGAGGTGAAACAGAAACTCAAGAGAAGAAGCAAAGAATCGAGAGCACTCGAGAAGAAGAGAGGAACGACGGGAATGACGAGAATCGAAAGCTCACGGAATCAGATAGACTAATAAACCACTCGTTCTAACCGGAGTGGTTAGAATGAGAAAAGAAATGAATAAGACTGAAAGAATTTAGGCAGCACACCGGTTGAACAAGGAAGAATAGAACATGAACTTGAGAGGATGGAATGATACTTGATGAAGGCATGACACAAAACCCTCCGGAAAGAATTGAAAGAAAAGAATTTAGAAGGATTGAGTGGAGTTGTTGAGAAAATTAACAACGAAAGAAAAAGCTTGTTGTGGACTTATGGAAAACATCTCAAAATTATGAGGTGATCCCCGACCACAAACGAAAAAGATTGAAAAGCTGAGGAGATCGAAGAAATGCAAAACTCCACTTCAAAAGAATACGGAGAATTAATTGCACTTCGAGATGAGAAGAAAAGATACTTGAACTCCACCAACAAAATCTTGATGAACTCTTGAAGAATGAATTAAATCATGAAGAACCACCATGAAGAACTCCGGTAACAAAAGGATGATGAGATACAATTGAAGGATGGAAAGAATAAGGATTAAGTCTTGCGGTGATTTAGATGGAGCTTCGCGACGATAATGCGGAAAACTTGGAACTCCGGAAAAGAAAAGATGAAAACACTTGGAACTAGAATTTGTTCCTCAAGAACTAACTCCGAAGGAAGGGATTTATCAATTGGATGAAATAAGAATAAGATTTATTGTATACTTATCCTTCATCAAATTAAATTGATGACAAGCAATGGACTTTGCATACTACTTATTCTTCTTGAAAAAGAGTTGAGAAATGACATATCGCAAACTTGAGAAAGTCTTCATGAACCACCGGTAGGATTGAAAAGAAACGAACGAATTGATACGATAACAACAGAAAATAAATCTTGAACGAACCACCGTTAGAAATGAAAATGAATGGAGAGAAGAGAACAAATCGCCGGAAAGAATTAGAAACCACGAAGATACTTGAGGGAAAATTAGAGACAAGAGAACGAAGAGATCGCGAACTGATTGACGAATGCTTGAACGAAGCACCGGAAGAATATTGAGACGAACGAAAGGACACAGATATAGAATAATTGAGAGAGCGAAGCTGAAGAATTAGAACGAAGAAATCTTCCGAAAAGATGGCCTCCGGATGATCGAGAGAGAAAGCAACTCCTGAAATACTTCGGATGAGTGAAAAGAATTTGCATGGCTAGAAACAATTAGATAGAATAACATCGAGCTAGCACCATGAATCTCCGGGAGAATGAAAAAACGAAGAGGTTGAGCCAACAATGAAATGAATTTGAAATCGATCTTGGAAAAGGCAAGTGACTGATGAAATTCATACTTACGTCACACTTGAAAAGAATTGGGAATAACTCCGGGAAAATCAGAAGAGTCAGGTAAGATCCTGGGAAAAGACCTGTGGGTTAGGGCCCACTGAATAGATAACACCGTCGGAAAGGATTGTTGAAGAGATAGATGATGCACCGGAACGACTGAAATATTAGAATGAGGTGACAACCTCGAATTAATTAGAACACAGACGAATCTCTTGATATGTCTTGCACACTCCGGAAGGATAAACTGGCGAGAGACGAACGAGCAAGGAAAACACTTGAGCCGAGAGAAAGAATATGACCAATCCGAAAAACTTGATTTGAGTGCACCGGAAAATAAAGGGATGAAGAATGACGAACAAGACGAGAATTCACCGGTTGAAATAATTGAGGGAAGACTGAAGAGGCTCCGCACGAATGAAATTGATGCTCGGAACAGACTCAAGCTCCAGGAATAAGAGGGTGGGAGGGCGGGAAAACAAAGGCAACTTGGAAGGGGAAACCGACGAATATCTTGAAGAGAAAACACCGGTTGACGAAACCAAAGGCTTCACACGAGTAAGATGGATACTCGATTACGGACTCCGGTTCCGAGAAGAAGAAGGGTGGGCGGGTGGGAAAGAAAACAACTGAGGATTGAACTTGCAAAGATGAAGGGGTTCGAGTCGACTTGACGAGAAATGCACCGGACAAAAGAGGACGGGCAACTCACGAAACTAACCACGTGATCCTAAAGAAAAAAAAATTGAACGGGAAGAGGAGTAATTCAAAACACCTACGTCAAGATTTCTCACCAGAGCGACGAAGGGGCTGAGGAGTAAAAAGAATTCCTACTCTCCGATATAACTAGACTCCAAAACAGTTTTCTTCTAGACTCAACAACGGCCAAACTACACGATCAATCAAGGGGGCTCCTAGGGTCGGTCGAGGCTCTGATACCAACTTATCACGCCCAATATGCGACCCTATCCAAAAGGAACTCGATGGTCCCACCAAGGATAGACCCGCATATTGAAACGCTTTTGCAAGGTGGATATCATTACATCAACATTACATGATAGATGGGGATACACACATAAGGCACAACTACCACAAGAATACATCAACAACATATACAAGATCAACATCCGACTACGGATGGAACATAAACAGGAACTCAAACAATATCCACCCTGCTAGCCCAGGCTGCCGACCTGGAACCTAACCCCTGATCGAAGAAGAAGCAGAAGACTCCAACACAAGCAAACATCGCTCTCGCGTCATGAGCATCGGATAACCTGTACCTGCAACTGGTGGTGTAGTAATCTGTGAGCCACGAGGACTCAGCAATCCCATTACCATGGGTATCAAGACTAGCAAAGCTTAATGGGAAAGGAAGGGGTAAAGTGGTGAGGTTGCAGCAGCGACTAAGCATGTATGGTGGCTAACATACGCAAATGAGAGCGAGAAGAGAAACAAAGGAACGGTCGTCAACTACTAATGATCAAGAAGTGATCCTGAACTCCTACTTACGTCAGACATAACCCAGAAACCGTGTTCTCCTCTCGATCAACCCCGAAAAGATACACTCACACGTTACGCTTTACGGTTGGTGTATTTTAGAAGAGTTTGCTTCAAGTTTACTACAACCGGATATTAACAAATTCCCATCTGCCACATAACCGCGGCACGGCTTTGAAAGTTTATACCTGCAGGGTGTCCCAACTTAGCCCATGATAAGCTCTCGCGATCAACGAAGGATATTCCTTCTCCCGGAAGACCCGATCAGTCTCGGAATCCGGCTACAAGACATTTCGACAGCAATAAAACAAGACCAGCAAGACCCCCGGCGTGCCGACACCCGATAGTAGCAGCATATCTCGTCTCGAGCCACGACCCGATGAGCAAGACGTCGGCAACCGACGATACCCCAAGTTGCCTCGGGTGGCACCGTAAGTGGCTCTAGTTTGGACCAACACTTAGACAAGCATTGGCCCGGGGGGGGGCAAAATAAAGATGACCCTTGGGATCGCGACTCCCAAGGGAAAAAGGGTAATAGGTGAGGCAAATGGTAAAACCAATGTTGGGCCTTCTTTGGAAAAGTCTTATTCAAAGCGAACTGTCAAGGGGTCCCATAAATCACCCGACCGCGTTAGGGACGCAAAATCCGGGAACATAATACCGATATGGCGGAAACTAGGGCAGCAAGAGTGGAACAAAACACAGGCATAAGGCCGAGCCTTCCACCCTTTACCAAGTATATAGATGCATTAATTAAATAAGATATATTGTGATATCCCAACAAGTAAACATGTTCCAACAAGGAACAACATCTCCATGTTCAACAAGGAACAAACTTCATCTTCACCTGCAACTAACAACGCTATAAGAGGGCTGAGCAAAGCGGTAACATAGCCAAACAACGGTTTGCTAGGAAGGGTGCAAAAGGTTAGAGGTTCATGGCAATTTGGGATGGCTTGATAAGCAGGTAATAGGTAGCGCAGCATAGCGAAAGAACGAAGCAACTAGCATAGCAATGATAGTAGTGAGATCCAGGGTAGCGGTCATCTTGCCTGAAATCCCGCAAGGAAGAAGAACGAGTCCATGAAGAAGACGAACGGATGAAGCCGAACCAAGCATAGACGAACGAATCCTCACGATCGCAACAAAACGGGAACTAACAAGAAGAAGCACACAACATAGGTAAACACACCCCACATAGACAAGACATGATGCTCAACCAAGTATGATGCATGACAAAGCTACATGAAGCTACTCATGGCAAGAGATGATGCAAACAAGAACAACACATCAAAGCAAGTTTAAATGAGGCCGGAAACAACATATAACAATTCCGGTAAGTCCTCATATGTAAATTTCGAAATTGGTCCAGATCTGATTAAACCTTAAGTTCAAGTTGTTAAACAGCAAGTTAAGATGCACCACGATGATCTACACGAAATTCTAGTCAAGTTACATATAAAGTTCATTAGATTCGGAGCTACGGGCTAGAAGATATGAGCAAAACAAGTTAATCATGGCATTGATGCAAAATGCATACAAACATCAAGCAAACACCTCAAAACAAGGATGTAACATGATAATATGAAACTACATGCAAAATCAAGCAAGTTTCATATATAGCACACTCAAAACGGAGCAACGGTTCAACACATACACCCTATACAAGTCATAGCAACAATCTGCCCAAAACAGCAACTAGGCATATTGCAAGCATCAAAACAACATGCTACAGCATCTCAACATGATAACAAAAGGCATGGGCATGATGTACAGGTAAAGCATGACAAAACATGAAAACTGAGCTATCTCCAGAAATCACTAGAACATGCTCAAAACGACATGGTAAGATTGCAAATAATAACAGTTTCAGACTTATCAGGAAATAACATCAGGTTGCAATGTTTAGAGCTATCAAACAGCATGCTACAGGAACTTTTCATGTCAAACAAAAGCATGGAATGAATCTACTAAATGCATATATCAAATGTCCTTTAATGACCATGATCCAAAAAGGATCAGAGAATATGATGGCACCCATGTAAACATAGCAAGTTTTATTACAGATTCATACATGGCAGGAACAACAATAAGTTGGCATGTTGGTGAGCTTGAACCACTCACCACAGAGCAATACATGGCATGGAAAGGAAACCAACAGTAAGAAGACATGGCATAGAAGCTATAAATGGCAAGAAAAACATCATAGCATACACGGAACAACTACAACAATCTTGGCAAAATTGAATAACATGTAAACAACCTGCCAGGAAACATTTTATAGCAAAAGTAGAGCTCGATTGACTCAAGCTATGGCCCTCCATAATTGCAAACAAGGGCATGGATGGATAGAGAATAACCATATGTTCAAAACATCCATACTTAAGTATCTCAAAATAAGCATGGATCTCTTGGTAGCATCAAGTTTACATGGCATAAAAATATCAGCAGAACAAGGGCTGAAATCAGCAACATCATGAAGCCTAGTTTGCATGCTTGTGCTAGTCACCACAGAGATCACAAAAATACATGGCATACACCCCTGTAAAGATGGCATGGCATATTACAAAACACATGTAGGACTCAAGTTCATAGGGTGCACACATCAATCATGGCAAAAATGACAAAAGTGCATGTTCTGATAAGAATCTGAAACTAACATCACATAGCCCTCTTCTAACAGCATTTCGGGCATCAAGATGATCTCAAATGAAAATGATGCAGTGAGATGAAATGATGTACTCGTCAAGACGAACAATTTGACATATTACACGCATGAAACGGAGCAGTATGCAGAGAGTTATGGCATGATGAACATGGCAACATTATGCAAAATATCTGGGGAACTTGGTGGAATTCTACCCTCCGGGAGAAGTCAACGGTGGCGCGGGAAACGAGGTTGGCCGGAACCTTGTCGGGGGCACGGGACGGCGGCGGGAGTGGGAGGAGGTTGGATCCGTCGCTCCTCGACCGGATCTGGCCGAGGAGGCCGGGGCGGCGAGGTGGCGCGCATCGCGCGGGGCGGAGGAGCGGCGAGGTCGAGGGAGCCGAGGCGGCGGCGGCGGTGGGGACGGGCGGCGCTGGTGGGCAAGGGCGGCGGCGGCGAAGCCGGGCGCGGGCGCGGTGAGGGGCGCGCCGAGGCGAGGAGAAGGCGGCGGGTCGGCACGGCGCCCGCCCGTCGGCCGGGCGAGGTCCGGCCGCCGAGAGACGGCGCGCGGCCGAGGCGGCGGAGGCGAGGCTGGGCGGCGCGCATGCGGGCGGGAGGCGCCACGGACGGGCTCGCGTGGGCCCGATCCCGGTCCCACGGGCCGGGCGGCGGGGAGGCGGCGGCGCCCACGTGGCGTGCCCCGGTTGGGCGGCGGCGGCGGCGAGATGCGTCCGGCGGGGTGGACATGTCCGGCGCGGAGAGGGGGAATTTTTAGGGTTTCGTGGGGGGAATTTGACCACGAATTTGGACGAGGAGGACATATTGATAGGTAGAGGGAGCTAGGAGAGTCCAAATGAGGAGCGGTTTTCGGCCACGCGATCGTGATCGAACGACCGAGAGCATGGAGGGGAGTTAGATGGGTTTTGGTCCACTTTGGAAGGGGTGTTGGGCTGCAACAAAAGGGGGCTTTTGCGGTTACCCGGTTAACCGTTGGAGTATCAAACGACCTCCAAATGATTCGAAACTTGACAGGCGGTCTACCGGTGCTATACCAAGGCCGCTTGACAAACCTCGGTTCATTCCGAGACAGTTTAACAACCGCACACGAAAAGAGGTAAAAGGGGGCGCCGGGAGACATAGGAGTGCCGGATTGCAAAGCGGACAACGGGGAAACTGCTCGGATGCATGAGACGAACACGTATGCAAAATGAAATGCACATGATGACATAATAAAAATGCAGATGATGACATGGCAAAATGCAACACGCAAGCACATGACATGGAAACGACGGCGAATAACTGGCAGACACCTGGCGCATCGAATCTGGGGCGTTACATCCCCCAACCGCCTACCTCGGGAGCCCCTGCCTGTGGCCTGACCTCAGGAACATGCCTGCTCCTGGCGCTCGAGCCTCAGGAGCGGTGCTGGACTGAGGATTTCAAGGCATACCTGGTGCAAGGGATGCTGCCGGAGAAAGAGGAGGACGCGGAGCGCATTGCCCGGCAGGCCAGGACATACTGCATCCGGGACGGTGAGCTATACACAAAACGACCAAATGACGTTTCTTTGTGGTGCATCTCCAGGGAACAGGGGAGCGATCTGTTGGCTGGCATACACGGCGGGGACTGCGGGCATCACCCGTCGTCGTGCACCCTGGTTGGCAAGGCGTTCCGCAGCGGGTTCTACCGGCCCACGGCGCTCAAGGACGCACACAGAGCTGGTAAGGTCTTCCAAGGCCTGCCAGTTCCATGCCAAGCAAATCCACCAGTAGGCCTAGGGCCTCCAGACAATCCCACTCTCGTGGCCATTCACAGTCTGGGGGCTGGATATCCTAGGTCCCTTCCCTCGAGCGCCTGGGGGCTACCGTTACCTCTACATCAGCGTCGACAAGTTCACCAAGTGGGCGGAGGTGGAAGCTGTCCCCACCATCCCAGCCGGGTCTGTGGTCAAGTTCATCAAGGGTCTCGTGAGCCGGTATGGGGTCCCTAACCGCATCATCATCAACAACGGCTCGCAATTCACTAGCAATCTCTTCAAGACATATTGTGCTAACCTTGGAACGCAGATTCGCTATGCTTCGGTGACACACCCCAGGAGCAATGGCCGAGCCGAGCGCACCAACGCGGAGGTCTTGAGAGGCCTCAAGACCAGGACCTTCAAAAAGAAGCTCGAGGCCTGCGGCAGGGGCTGGCATGACGAGCTCCAATCTGTGTTGTGGTTCATCCGCACCACCGCCACCAAGCCAACAGGCGAGACCCCGTTCTTCCTCGTCTACGGAGCAGAAGCGGTTCTCCCTCACGAGGTCAGGCATCACTCTGCGTGGGTCCTGGCATTCGATGAAACACATTAGGATTCCATGCGGGGGATGGACCTTGTGCTGGGGGAGGAACGCCGCCGTGAAGCCTCGCTCCGAGCGGCAAGGTACCAGCAGGCGCTACGGAGGTACCACTATCGCAGCATCCACTCCAGGATGCTCGAGGTGGGCGATCCGTCACGAGGTGGGTGCTCTCTAGGGAAGGGCTGCATAAGCTCTCACCCATGTGAGAGGGCTCGTTTAGGATTGCCCATGTCTCTAGGCCTGGCGCCGCGCGCCTGGAGACGTAGGACGGGATCCCCATCCAGAATGCCTAGAACATCCAGCACCTCCGGAAGTTCTACCCATGAAGCAAGGCCCAGTGCCTGTGAAGGTCTCCGCCAGTGACACTCTCAAGTAATAATGAGTGGGGTTGTACATGACCCAGAGTTTCTGGAGTGCCGCCCTCGGGCCTCTGGGGCTCCCTCCCACGTCCTAGTGGAAGCACTTAGCTCCGCGCTGGTGAGAAGACTAGAATAGGTGCCGGACGCGGCTGTTCATTTTCTTTCTGCAGTTGGTTTGCGCCCCTTTTATTGGAATTTGAAGTTCTGGCGTTTCTCGATGGCTTGGTTGAACCCCCTCTGCTCCTTAATTCTTCCCTCGATTCTTTGTTTTGTGCCAGGAAGGGCGGTAGTTGCCCAACACTCTCCCTCGCGCGCTTCGCAAGGGGGCTGGACAGGTATGCGTGCGTGCGATATCCCCTGGTCTCTGCGAGGCGCCCTCGTCTGAGCTTGTGATCGACGCATCCCTTTTTTTAGTCCATGCCCCACGGGTACCGTGACGTGGTGCGTTTGGCCATGACCAGCCCATGCCTGAGGCCTCGCACAAGAAGGGATAAGGATTTCTTAATGAATTTTTGCAGCTTCGCAATATCGCCCGAATCAGTAGCAGGGAAGAGCCACCAGGTGCCCAGAGGCACGCGCCCTCACGAGGTCAAAGCTACCCCGGATGCATCAAGCTAAGTTACCCCTCTACACCCGTGTAAGGCACACATCTCACAACACAACATGGAAATAATAAACACAGCACAAAAGCAGCATAAGCACCATGGTTCATTACATACCCTCGCAGGGCCCCATACTCGTTTCTAGCAATGCAGGAGGAAAGGAAAGGAAAGGACAAGCAAAAGTAGCTCCTATGACGCGGCTGCTCACAAGGATCAGCCCTCGGAGTCAAATGGATCCCTCCTCGCGCTTCACTGGGGCGTGACGACGGGATGCCTTGCCACCGTCCTCGAAGCGAGAGCGACGGTGTGGCGGCTGGTCATAGCCGCCGCTGCTAGAGCTTTCGCCGGAGGAGAAGCTGCCATAGGTGGATGAACCGCAGCCGTCACCGAGGGTGAGTTCACAGTCATCCTTGTCACGGCTGTCGCCAAGGTCAAGCACTTCGTCACCGCCATTGTCTTCAGCGCAGCACCCGGCGCGGCGACCTTCTTCCCTGAACACCCTCACGAAGAGGGCCGCGCCACCGTCGTACTTGAAGTGGAGGGTGCACCGCCTGCTCAGACCGCGCGCGCGGGCAAACGTCTGCCAGCCGCGGGCCAGGGCTACATTGCCCGCTCCGGAGACCTCCACCGCGACCAACGAAGCCTTACTGCAGCAGCCGTCGCGCTGCAGCCAGAGGCCGCCAGGAACCATGGCCGGCAGTTCGCGAGCGAAGGAGCGCGGAAGCTGAAGCGAGGTGCCGGCCGGGTTCCCCGACCACAAGACAAACTCGGCAGCACCTGCGCCGAGTAAAAGCGCGACCGGGGAAGCCGGGCGATCATGGAGCGCCTCCCCTCATGGGCAGGACTGCCACATCTCGGGCGACCTCCCCCGCGCGAGGACGCGCCGCCGCGGCAGCCTGGGGCGGCGCCGGACCCCGGAGAGGTCCATCCGCGCCTGCGCCCCCTCTTAGGCGGTGGTGAGCCGGGCCCCTCTTGGCGGGCCTTCCCCTTCTTTGCGGTCGAGAGTCTCTTTGTCGGCGCCATGGGTGTCTCAACAAGATGGTGGAGCAAGGAAAAAGAAGCAGCAGGCGGAATGGAGGAAGAGATGAGAAATGGGGGCTCCGCCCCTCTCCTCATCTATAGCCAAAGGAAGGCCAACCGTCGGCCTCCACGATCGTAGGTAATGCTAGTTTTTCTTCATGCAGCCGAGACTCGTCAAGTCGTGCAGTTGCCGAGGCAGCGTGGGGGAAGCGGAGACGCCAATGTCCCTTCAATCACCACACGTCAATCAAGGCCGCAGGCTGTTGGGGCCCGCGGGGCTCCGCACTTGCTCTTTTGCTTCGCCTCGAAGCCAAGTACGAGCGCGCCTTGGGCCCGGGGGCTACTCTCGGCGTCCTGGGAACGGGGGTACCCAGACTTGCTTGCCTGCGGCCCGGGGTGTGGCACCACCAACGGCCTGGTACGACTCATCTTCATCAGCAATCACACAAGACCCATGCGAGGGGCCAAGCCTCGCGAGGCGGACGACACTAAGACCTCCCCTGGGGCAGCCTCGCTAGGCTGGCTCCCGAGGAGCGGAGATATCAAGACAAGGGGCACCTCGCGAGGTGCTCGGGACGTGAGCCATGATGACCAAGGCCAGGCGGGTGCCAGCGGACGCAGAGCGCACGCGAGGAGTCCCAAGGCATAAGGCAAAGGTTTCCATATCGGTGCAACAAGACCAAGACCGGTAGGACGGCATGACGGATGTCATCACGGAGCCCACAACGGCGTCACCACCAAAGCCTTTGGCAGGCGAATACCACCTTTTGTCAGGATAGCTTGTACTAGTTGTGTCGCTTAAAAATTGGTCGTTGTGCGATCCCTTCCTGCCTAACATTTGGGTAGAGGACCCGGGCCTCTATAAATTGGACTAGCGACCACCGTGGGAGGGGGATCATCTCATCTTGGATCGGATCCATTCCACCAAGGCCACCTCACCAGCTCATCGAGCTCTAGAACACCTCTCCTCAGCAGGTTGTTCATCCCTTGTACGTGTTCATCCTAAGCCTACGAGGCAATCCACCACACCACACTTGAGTAGGGTATTACACCACAACGGTGGCCCGAACCAGTATAAACTCTCGTGTCTCTTGTTCCTTGGGTTCGGCGAGCTAGGCCTTGAGATCATTGCGAGAGCGAGCTACAAAGAGAGACAGATCTTCATGCGCACCCCAGTGTTTGAACCTTAAGGGTTTGTCGGAACCCGTAATCCGACAGGGCAGCCTCGCGAGGCTGGCTCCTGAGGAGCGGAGATATCTATGCAAGGGGCACCTCGCGAGGTTCACGTGACGTGAGCCATGACGACCAAGGCCAGGGGGCGCAAGCGGGCGCAGTGTACCAGTTTCTTCTTTGGTGCTAAAGAGGCAGGCGCAGGCGAGGAGTCCCGAGGCATCAGACAAAGGTATCCATATCGGTGCAACGAGACCAAGACAAGCAGGACGGCAGGACGGAGGTCACCGCGGAGCCCACAACAGCGTCTCCTCTAGAGCCAAGACCACCTTTTTCAGGGTAGCTTGTACTAGTTGTCCCCCTTCAAACTTGGCCGTTGTGGGGTCCCTTTCCGCCTAATATTTGGGAAGAGCACCCGGGCCTCTATAAATAGGACTAGCCATCACCATAGAGAGGGGACGGGAGGACGGATCATTCAGACCACCCACACACTCACCAGCTCACCAAGCTCAAGAACACCTCTCCTCAGGAGGCTGTTCATACCTTGTACTTGTTCATCCTTAGCCTACGAGGCAATCCACCACACAACACTGGAGTAGGGTATTACACCACAACGGTGGCTCGAACCAGTATAAACCCTTGTGTCTCGTGTTCTTTGGGTTCGTCGAGCTAAGCCGCGAGATCGTTGTGCAAGCGAGCTAAGAAGAGAGTGCTCTTCATGCGCACCCCAGAGTTTGAACTTCAAGGGTTGCCGGAACCTAGAATCCGATAGAGGCCCATGCTCCGTGCTGGTGGGAAGACTAGCATAGGTGTCGGACGCGGCTATTCTTTGCTTTCTCTTGTAAACCAAAATTTGCTATTTCTCGAATAGAAGTTTGAAATTTCCACGTCTTTATTTGAATGGGGGGTTAGGACTTTTTATTCTTTCGGCGTTTTTTCCTTTACAACCTTATTTTCGGTGGAGGTAACAATAGATCATTACTCCCTCCCTCGCATCTCGCGAGCAGGGGCTGGGCACGGTGTTGCACTTAGGGTAAACCTGACAACATTGTCACAATGGTTGCTGACCCGCCTGCACACACACCTCGCCAAGGCCTTGGCATCCGGATCCTCACGTGACGCTCCTGAGCGAGCCAACAGGGATGTGTGGTTCCTGGCCACCTCATGGCCTTGCCGGGCATCGCGACCTGGCATACCAGTGACGATCGACCCTAGCTCGGGGGCTCGGGCATAGGATGGGCGCCAAGAAAGGATTGCTAGAGAAAAAGCAGCCACGGCTTGGCTCGTTCCTAGAGGAACCTCACGATAAGTGATGACTGCACGTTCGGGAGGTCGAACACCTGGCGGAGGCATCTCCGGAGGCCCCGAAACCTCTTGAGTCCCCCAGGGACCTCGCGAGGTGTAGGCCCCTCCAGGCCCTGGAGTGGTCCGGCCTAGGAGGAGGTGGGCCTCCCCGGGACCCCTGGGGTGTACCCAGAGTTAAGGCTCCAGAGGGGCGCATCGCCGCGATGGAAGGACCTGCCAAGGGTAACAAGCACATCAAGCTAAGTTATCCTAATCACGTCGGATAAGAACCTTTCAATTTATAGCTACACGGGTACTAGGATAGGCGCAAGAAACGATAAAATAAAGGCACAAGCACCGCAGTTCATTACACGCCCCGTGGGGCCCTTCATGGTTCTTGGTGCAGGAAACAAAAACAAACAAAAGGAGCGGCCTCCGAAGGGCTGCTTTGAAGGAAATATGCCCTAGAGGCAATAATAAAGTTATTATTTATTTCCTTATATCATGATAAATGTTTATTATTCATGCTAGAATTGTATTAACCGGAAACATAATACATGTGTGAATACATAGACAAACAGATAGTCACTAGTATGCCTCTACTAGACTAGCTCATTAATCGAAGATGGTTATGTTTCCTAACCATAGACATGTGTTGTCATTTGATTAATGGGATCACATCATTAGGAGAATGATGTGATTGACATGACCCATTTCGTTAGCTTAGCACTTGATCGTTTAGTATGTTGCTTATGCTTTCTTCATGACTTATACAAAGTTCCTGCAACTATAAGATTATGCAACTCCCGTTTACCGGAGGAACACTTTGTGTGCTACCAAACGTCACAACGAATCGGGTGATTATAAAGGTACTCTCAGGTGTCTCCAAAAGTATATGTTGAGTTGGCATGAATCAAGATTAGGTTTTGTCACTCCGATTGTCGGAGAGGTATCTCTGGCCTTCTCGGTAATACACATCACATAAGCCTTGCAAGCATTGCAACTAATGAGTTAGTTGTGAGATGATGTATTACGGAACGAGTAAAGAGACTTACCGGTAACGAGATTGAACTAGGTATTGGATACCGACGATCGAATCTCGGGTAAGTAACATACCGATGACAAAGGAACAACGATGTTGTTATGCGGTTTGACCGATAAAGATCTTCGTAGAATATGTAGGAACCAATATGGGCATCCAGGTTCCGCTATTGGTTATTGACCGAGAATGGTTCTAGGTCATGTCTACATAGTTCTCGAACCCGTAGGGTCCGCACGCTAACGCTTCGATGACAGTTCATTATGAGTTTATAAGTATTGATGTACCGAAGGTAGTTCGAGTCCGGATGTGATCACGGACATGACGAGGAGTCTCGAAATGGTCGAGACATAAAGATTGATATATTGAAGCCTACATTTGGACATCGGAAATGTTCCGAGTGAAATCGAATTTATGCAGAGTACCGGAGGTTACGGAACCCCCGGGAACTAAATGGGCCATAGTGGGCCTTGGTGAAAAGGAGAAAGGGCCAGCCCTAGGTGGCGCGCCTCCCTTCCCCTAGTCCTATTAGGACTAGGAAGGTGGGCCGCCCCTCTCTCTTTCCCCTCCGGGAATCCTATTCCAACTAGGATTGAGGGGAATCCTACTCCCGGAGGAGTAGGACTCCTGGCGCGCCCCTCTTGGCCGGCCAGCCCCTCCCCTTGGCTCCTTTATATACGGGGCAGGGGCACCCATGACACACAAGTTGATCTACGGATCGTTCCTTAGCCGTGTGCGGTGCCCCTTCCACCATATTCCACTTGGTCATATCGTCATGAGCTTAAGCGAAGCCCTGCGCCGGAGAAGTCATATCGTCATGAGCTTAGGCGAAGCCCTCGTCGGTGGAGCATCATCATCGTCACCACGCCGTCGTCTTGACGGAACTCATCCCGACACTTTGCTGGATCGAGTCCGGGATCGTCATCGAGCTGAACGTGTGTGCGAACTCGGAGGTGCCGTGACGTTCGGTGCTTGGATCGGTCGGATCGTGAAGACGTCGACTACATCAACCGCGTTGTTATAACGCTTCGCTTTCGGTCTCACGAGGGTACGTGGACGGACCTCTCCCTCTCGTT
Organism: Aegilops longissima; assembly: GCA_021605205.1. Lineage (NCBI taxonomy): Eukaryota > Viridiplantae > Streptophyta > Magnoliopsida > Poales > Poaceae > Aegilops > Aegilops longissima. The sequence goes on along the minus strand of CM038679.1, from coordinate 213,244,853 downwards.
GCTATGCCATCACCATGGTCTTGCGTGATCGTAGGAAAATTTTTGAAATTACTACGTTCCCCTACAAATGGCATCCGAGCCTGGTTTTATGCGTTGATGTCATATGCACGAGTAGAACACAAGTGAGTTGTGGGCGATATAAGTCATCTGCTTACCAGCATGTCATACTTTGGTTCAGCGGTATTGTGAGATGAAGCGGCCGGACCGACATTACGCAGACGCTTACGCGAGACTGGTTTCACCGCTCCGAGCACTAGTTGCTTAAAGGTGACCGCGGTGTCTCTCTCTCTCACTTTAGTTGAACCGAGTGTGGCTCGCCGGTCCTTGCGAAGGTTAAAACAGCACCAACTTGACAAACTATCGTTGTGGTTTTGATGCGAGGTAAGAACGGTTCTTGCTCAGCCCGTAGCAGCCACGTAAAACTTGCAACAACAAAGTAGAGGACGTCTAACTTGTTTTTGCAGGGCATGTTGTGATGTGATGTGGTCAAGGCGTGATGCTATATTTTATTGTATGAGATGATCATGTTTTGTAACCGAGTTATCGGCAACTGGCAGGAGCCATATGGTTGTCGCTTTATTGTATGAAATGCAAAAGCCATGTAATTGCTTTACTTTATCACTAAGCGAGAGCGATAGTCGTAGAAGCAATAGTTGGCGAGGCGACAACGATGCTACGATGGAGATCAAGGTGTCGCGCCGGTGGCGATGGTGATCATGGCGGTGCTTGAGATGGAGATCACAAGCACAAGATGATGATGACCATATCATATCACTTATATTGATTGCATGTGATGTTTATCCTTTATGCATCTTATCTTGCTTTGATTGACGGTAGCATTATAAGATGATCTCTCACTAAAATTATCAAGAAGTGTTCTCCACGAGTATGCACCGTTGCTAAAAGTTAAGTAGTACCCGGACACCACGTGATGATCGGTGTGATAAGTTCTCGTCCATCTACAACGGGTGCAAGCCAGTTTTGCACACGCAGAATACTCAGGTTAAACTTGACGAGCCTAGCATATGCAGATATGGCCTCGGAACACGGAGACCGAAAGGTCGAGCGTGAATCATATAGTAGATATGATCAACATAGTGATGTTCACCATTGAAACTACTCCATCTCACGTGATGATCGGACATGGTTTAGTTGATTTGGATCACGTAAACACTTAGATGACTAGAGAGATGTCTGTCTAAGTGGGAGTTTTTTAATATGATTAATTGAACTTAAATTTATCATGAACTTAGTACCTGATAGTATTTTGCTTGTCTATGTTTCTTTGTAGATAGATGGCTCGTCTGTTGTTCCGTTGAATTTTAATGCGTTCCTTGAGAAAGCAAAGTTGAAAGATGATGGTAGCAATTACGGACTGGGTCCGTAACTTGAGGATTATCCTCATTGCTGCACGAAGAATTACGCCTGGAAGCACCGCTGGGTGCGAACTCTGCTGCAGGAGCAGCGAAGTTGTGAGCGTCTGGCAAAGCAAAGCTGATGACTACTCTATAGTTCAGTGTGCCATGCTTTACGGCTTAGAACCGGGTCTTCAACGACGTTTTGAGCGTCATGGAGCATATGAGATGTTCCAGAGTTGAAGTTAATATTTCAAGCAAATGCCGGATTGAGAGATATGAAGTCTCCAATAAGTTCTATAGCTGCAAGATGGAGGAGAATAGTTACATCGGTGAGCACATACTCAAAATGTGCGGGTATAATAATCACTTAATTCAGCTGGGAGTTAATCTTCCGGATGATAGTGTCATTGATGAATTCTCCAATCACGCCACCAAGCTACAAGAGCTTCGTGATGAACTATAATATGCAAGGAATGACTAAGACAATTCTGAGCTCTTCGCAATGCTAAAAGCAGCGGAGGTAGAAATCAAGAAAGAGCATCAAGTGTTGATGGTCAACAAGACCACTAGTTTCAAGAAAAGGGCAAAGGGAAGAAGAAGGAAACTTCAAAAGAACAGCAAGAAAGTTGCTGATCAAGAGAAGAAACCCAAGTCTGGACCTAAACCTGAACCGAGTGTTTTTCTTGCAAGCGATGGACCGAAGCGGAACTGCCCCAAGTATTTGGCGGATAAGAAGGATGGCAAGGTGAACAAAGGTATATGTGATATACATGTTATTGATGTGTACCTTACTAGAGCTCGTAGTAGCACTGGTATTTGATCTGGTTACATTGCTAATATTTGCAACTCGAAGCAGGGACTACGGAATAGACGAGCACGGCAAAGGGCGAGGTGACGATGCGTGTGGGAAATGGTTCCAAAGTCAATGTGATCGCGGTCGGCACGCTACCTCTACATCTACCTTGGGATTAGTTTTAGACCTAAATAATTGTTATTTGGTGCGGCGTTGAGCATGAACATTATATCTGGATCTTGTTTGATGCGAGACGGTTATTCATTTAAATCAGAGAATAATGGTTGTTCTATTTATATGAGTAATATCTTTTATGGTCATGCACCCTTGAAGAATGGTCTATTCTTGTTGAATCTCGACAGTAGTGATACACATATTCATAATGTCGAAGCCAAAAGATGCAGAGTTGATAATGATAGTGCAACTTATTTGTGGCACTTGCCGTTTAGGTCATATCGATTGTAAAACGCATGAAGAAACTCCATCTGGATGGACTTTTGGAATCACTTGATTATGAATCACTTGGTACTTGCGAACCGTGCCTCATGGGCAAGATGACTAAAACACCGTTCTCGGTTGTATGGAGAGAGCACAGACTTGTTGGAAATCATACATACTGAGATGTATGTGGTCCGATGAATGTTGAAGCTCGTGGCGGATATCGTTATTTTCTCACCTTCACAGATGATTTAAGCAGATATGGGTATATCTACTTGATGAAACATAAATCTGAAACATTTGAAAAGTTCAAAGAATTTCAGAGTGAAGTTGAAAATCATCGTAACAAGAAAATAAAGTTTCTACGATCTGATCGTGGAGGAGAATATTTGAGTTCTGAGTTTGGTCTACATTTGAAGCAATGCGGAATAGTTTAGCAACTCACGCCACCGGAACACCACAGCGTAATGGTGTGTCGAGCGTCGTGTCGTACTTTACTAGATATGGTGCGATCTATGATGTCTATTTCGATTTACCGCTATCGTTTTGGGGTTATGCTTTAGAGGCGGCGCATTCACGTTAAATAGGACACCGTCAAAATCCGTTGAGACGACGCCTTATGAACTATGGTTTAGCAAGAAACCAAAGTTGTCGTTTCGAAAGTTTGGGGTTGCGATGCTTATGTGAAAAAACTTCAACCCGATAAGCTTGAACCCAAATCGGAAAAATGTGTCTTCATAGGATACCCAAAGGAGACAATTGGGTATACCTTCTATCACAGATCCGAAGGCAAGACATTCGTTGCTAAGAATGGATCCTTTCTAGAGAAGGAGTTTCTCTCGAAAGAAGTGAGTGGGAGGAAAGTGGAACTTGATGAGGTAATAGTACCAGCTCCCTTATTGGAAAGTAGTTCATCACAGAAATCAGTTTACGTAACAACTACACCAATTAGCGAGGAAGATAATGATAATGATCATGAAACTTCAGATCAAGTTGTCTTGAACCCGTAGATCAACCAGAATAAAATCCGCACTGAGTGGTGCGGTAATCCTATTCTCGAAGTCATGCTACTAGATCATGGTGAACCTACGAACTATGAAGAAGCGATGGTGAGCCCAGATTCCATAAAATGGCTTGAAGCCATGAAATCTGAGATGGGATCCATGTATGAGAACAAAGTATGGACTTTGGTAGACTTGCCCGATGATCGGCAAGCTATTGAGAATAAATGGATCTTTAAGAAGAAGACTGACGCTGATGGTAATGTAAGCTGTCTACAAAGCTCGACTTGTTGCAAAAGGTTTTCGACAAGTTCAAGGGGTTGACTACGATGAGACTTTCTCACCCGTAGCGATGCTTAAGTCTGTCCGAATCATGTTAGCAATTGCCGCATTTTATGATTATGAAATTTGGCAAATGGATGTAAAACTGCATTCTTGAATGGATTTCTAGAAGAAGAGTTGTATATGATGCAACAGAAGGTTTTGTTGATCCAAAGGGTGCTAACAAAGTGTGCAAGCTCCAACGATCAATTTATGGTGCAGTGCAAGCCTCTCGGAGTTGGAATAAGCGCTTTGATAGTGTGATCAAAGCATATGGTTTTATCTGACTTTTGGAGAAGCTGTATTTACAAGAAAGTGAGTGGGAGCTCTGTAGCATTTTCGATATTATATGTGGACGACATATTGTTGATTGGAAATGATATAGAATTTCTGGATAGCATAAAAGGATACTTGAATAAAAGTTTTTCAATGAAAGACCTCGGTGAAGCTGCTTACATATTGGGCATCAAGATCTATAGAGATAGATCAAGGCGCTTAATTGGACTTTCACAAAGCACATACCTTGATAAAGTTTTGAAGAAGTTCAAAATGGATCGAGGCAAAGAAAGGTTTTTACTGTAGTACAAGGTGTAAGATTGAGTCGGACTCAATGCCCGACCACAGCAGAAGATAGAGAAAATGAAAAATGTTCCTATGCTTCAGCCATAGGCTCTATCATGTATGCAATGCTGTGTACCAGACTGACGTATGCTTAGCTGTAAGCTTGGCGAGAAGGTACCAAAGTAATCCGAGTGGATCATGGACAGCGGTCAAGAACATCTGAAATACGAAAAGGACTAAGGATATGTTTCTCGTATATGGAGGTGACAAAGAGCTAGTCGTAAATGGTTACGTCGATGCAAGCTTTGACACTGATCCGGACGATTCTAAATCGCAAACCGGATCGTATTTTTATTAAGCGGTGGAGCTGTCGGTTGGTGCAGTTCTAAACAAAGCGTCGTGGCGGGATCTACATGTGAAGCGGAGTACATAGCTGCTTGGAAGCAGCAAATGAAGGAGTCGGATGAAAGAGTTCATTTCCGATCTAGGTGTCATACCTAGTGCATCGGGACCAATGAAGATCTTCTGTGACAATCTTGGTGCAATTGCCTTGGCAAAGGAATCCAGATTTCACAAGAGGACCAAGCATATCAAGAGGCGCTTCAATTCCATTCGGGACCAAGTCCAAGTGGGAGACATAGAGATTTGCAAAATACATACGGATCTGAATGTTGCAGACCCGTTGACTAAGCCTCTTCCACGAGCAAAACATGATCAGCACCAAGACTCCATGGGTGTTAGAATCATTCTTGTGTAATCTAGATTATTGACTCTAGTGCAAGTGGGAGGCTGAAGGAAATATGCCCTAGAGGCAATAATAAAGTTATTATTTATTTCCTTATATCATGATAAATGTTTATTATTCATGCTAGAATTGTATTAACGGAAACATAATACATGTGTGAATACATAGACAAGCAGATAGTCACTAGTATGCCTCTACTAGACTAGCTCATTAATCGAAGATGGTTATGTTTCCTAACCATAGACATGTGTTGTCATTTGATTAATGGGATCACATCATTAGGAGAATGATGTGATTGACATGACCCATTTCGTTAGCTTAGCACTTGATCGTTTAGTATGTTGCTTATGCTTTCTTCATGACTTATACAAAGTTCCTGCAACTATAAGATTATGCAACTCCGTTTACGGAGGAACACTTTGTGTGCTACCAAACGTCTAGCGAATCGGGTGATTATAAAGGTACTCTACAGGTGTCTCCAAAAGTATATGTTGAGTTGGCATGAATCAAGATTAGGTTTTGTCACTCCGATTGTCGGAGAGGTATCTCTGGGCCTTCTCGGTAATACACATCACATAAGCCTTGCAAGCATTGCAACTAATGAGTTAGTTGTGAGATGATGTATTACGGAGCGAGTAAAGAGACTTACCGTAACGAGATTGAACTAGGTATTGGATACCGACGATCGAATCTCGGGTAAGTAACATACCGATGACAAAGGAACAACGTATGTTGTTATGCGGTTTGACCGATAAAGATCTTCGTAGAATATGTAGGAACCAATATGGGCATCCAGGTTCCGCTATTGGTTATTGACCGAGAATGGTTCTAGGTCATGTCTACATAGTTCTCGAACCCGTAGGGTCCGCACGCTTAACGTTCGATGACAGTTCATTATGAGTTTATAAGTATTGATGTACCGAAGGTAGTTGAGTCCGGATGTGATCACGGACATGACGAGGAGTCTCGAAATGGTCGAGACATAAAGATTGATATATTGGAAGCCTACATTTGGACATCGGAAATGTTCCGAGTGAAATCGAGAATTCTACGGAATACCGGAGGTTACGGAACCCCGGGAACTAAATGGGCCATAGTGGGCCTTGGTGGAAAGGAGAAAGGGCCAGCCCTAGGTGGCTGCGCCTCCCCCTTCCCTAGTCCTATTAGGACTAGGAAAGGTGGGCCGCCCCTCTCTCTCTTTCCCCTCCGGGAATCCTATTCCAACTAGGATTGGAGGGGAATCCTACTCCCGGAGGAGTAGGACTCCTCGCGCGCCCCTCTTGGCGGCCAGCCCCTCCCCTTGGCTCCTTTATATCTGGGGCAGGGGCACCCCATGACACACAAGTTGATCTACGGATCGTTCCTTAGCCGTGTGCGGTGCCCCTTCCACCATATTCCACTTGGTCATATCGTCGCGGGCTTAAGCGAAGCCCTGCGCGGAGAAGTCATATCGTCGCGGAGCTTAGGCGAAGCCCTGCGTCGGTGGAGCATCATCATCGTCCTGCCGTCGTCTTGTGGAACTCATCCCGACACTTTGCTGGATCGAGTCAGGGGATCGTCATCGAGCTGAGCGTGTGCAGAACTCGGAGGTGCCGACGTTCGGTGCTTGGATCGGTCGGATCGTGAAGGCGTCGACTACATCAACAGCGTTGTTATAACGCTTCGCTTTCGGTCTCACGAGTGCGTGGGACGGACACTCTCCCCTCTCGTTGCTATGCCATCACCATGGTCTTGCGTGATCGTAGGAAATTTTTTGAAATTACTACGTTCCCCTACATGCTTTTCCCATGGCCCAGCTCTGGCGCTGCCCGCAATCAGTCAGAGTCCTCCTCCACTTGATGGGGGCGCGGCACTGTGCCGCCTCACCCTCCTCTTTGGTATAGGCATGGCGGCGTGGTGTCTCATCGAAGTCATCGTCGCTCGTGCTTTCTCCGGGGGAGGCGCCACCGCTGCTGCAGGTGTCGCGGCCGTCGCATTGGGAAAGTTCACCGCGGAGGGCACCACCGCCACAGCGACCGCCGTCGGAGAGGTGGTCATTGTCGCTGTCGTCGCCTTCCGGGCAGCACCCCAAGAGTCGGCTGTCTTCCCCGAAGACCTTGACGAAAAGCGTCGCTGCTCCATCGTACTTGAAGTTGAGGGTACGCCTCCCCTGCAGTCTGTGGGCGCGGGCAAAGGTCTGTCACCCGCGTTTCAGGAACACATTGCCCGAGGAGGGTGACCTCGACCTCCACCCACGAGGCTTTGATGAAGCACCTGTCGGCTTGCAGCCACCGGGCCCTCGGCCGGTAGCTCCTCCATGAAGAAGCGCGGGAGGTGGATTTAGAGGCCCTCCGGCCTCTCCACCCACACCACGAAGTCCGGGGCCATCGCGGGCGCGGCGGTCGGGCAGCCACCGCGAGCCCTCCACCTCGACCGCGGCAGCTACGGCTCCCGCAGTCGCCCCCGTGGGAGGGATCCTTTCCGCGACCGCCGGAGGCAATGCAGACGCCCGTGGGTGTGCGCCCGCGCCCCTGGTAGACCGCTGCCAGCGTCCGGGGATGGTCGCACCCCCTCTTGGGAGGCGGCAAGCCTAGCCCTTCCTGGGGTCTTTCCCCTTCTAGGCGGCGGAGAACCTCCTCACCGGTGCCAAGAAAGCTGCAGCAAGAAGGAAGAATGAGGAGCAAGAACATGACGATGGGTTGGGGGCTTCCCCCGCCCTCTTATAGGAGGTAGGAAGCTAACCGGCATCCCTCTGCGTTCGCGCAATGATGGCCATGAGGGCATGCGCCAGTCCCTTGTCAGCCAGGCCAGTTCCCGAGGCGACGTGGGGAAGTAGAGGCGTCCGCGTCCTGTCAAGCGTCATGCATCAACCCTGGCCCGCAAGCAGTTAGGGCCCGCGACACTTCCACCCTGCCCCTTGGCTTCACCTGGATGCCATCTCGGTCGCGCCTTGGGCCTGGGGGCTACTGCCGGCGTTCTAGGAACGGGGGTACCCAAACCTGCCTGCCTGCAGCCCACGGCGTGGTTCCCTCGACAGCCTTGTATGGCCCAACTGCGGGGCCAGCAAGACAAGACCCTCGCAAGGGCCCCGGCCTCGTGAGGAGAACGGCGCCAAGATCTCCAGAGAGGCAGCCTCCCCAGGAGGCCTCCCGAGGAGCAGAGGTTTCTATGAAGGTACCCAGCCTCACGAGGCCGCGGTGACGTGATCCATGACGACCATGGCCAGGCGGGCGCTAGTAGGGCAGAGGACGTAGTTTCCCTTTCGGTGCTAAGGGAGCAAATACGAGCGCGGGTTCCCGAGGAATCCCCGAAAGGTCTCGATTCCGGTGCTACAAGACAAAGACCACGAGCTCGACAGGACATATGTCATCACCGAGCCCACCGCTGTGTCATGACCACAAGCTTTGCAGTCAAAGACCACCTTTCGTTAGGATTATATGTACTTCTTATCCCGTTTCAAATTGGCACTTTGGGATCCCTTCCCGCCTAAGTTTTGAGGGAAGAGGACCGAACCCACTATAAGTATAGGCTAGCCACCACCATAGGGAGGGATCTGAGATCAGATCCTTTCCACCCTCACCACCGTAGCCCTCGTGAGGTTGTTCATCCCCTGTACTTGTTCATCCTCAGCCCCTCGTGAGGCCAATCCACCACAAAGCAGTAGTAGGGTTTTACACCGCAAGGTGGCCCGAACCTGGGTAAACTGCCGTGTTCATCTTCTTCCCCGCTCGAGCATGCACCCGATGAGGCTAGGCTGTGGGGCGACAAGCTTGAGACTTCAGAGGTTGAGATCCTCGCACATGCCCCAGAGTTTGAACCTTCTTGGGTAAGCAGAGCCATGAATCCGACAATGACACCTTTAGACGTATGAACTTGTCGGAGAAGCACCCCTCGTCTTCCCCTCCACTGTTTTCCATGGGATTGTTCCTGGGAAATCTGCATACCCCATTGGGTCGATCAAGCTGGAGGTTGCGTCCGGCGATGGATTACAAAACAGAGTTTCTAACATTTGAGGTGGTCAAGGTTAAGAGTCCTTATCATGCCTTGTTTGGATGGCCGGCTTATGCTTGTTTCATGGCTTGGCCCTGTTATGTTTGTCTCAAATCTCAAGATGCCTAGGCCGAAGGGTACTGCCACAGTCAATGGGGACAGAAAGATTGCTCACGAGTGTGAAGAAGGGGACACGGCTTATGCTGAGTCGGCCCACACAATGGAGGAGTTGAAATTCTATAAATCCAATGTTGACCCGGCTGATATGACATCTCTGAAGTAGCACACCATAGAATTTGACCCACCCCTCAAGTTCCAGGCAGCCGAAGATACAAAACAGGTTGACTTCACCCCAGGCGACTCACCTCAGCAGTTCACTATTGGGACTCGCATGGATCCCAAATAGAAAAGAACGCTCATGGAGTTCATCCATGAGAATCAGGACGTCTTTGGATGGAAACCTTATGGCATGCTTGGCATACCAAGAGAATTCGCTAAGCACCACCTCAATGTTGACCCTAAGATGAAACCATTCCGGCAATACCTCTGTCATTTTAACAAGGAGAGACGCAAGGCTATTGGGGAAGAAGTAGCTCGGCTCCTAGCTGCCAGGTTCATCGTGCAAGTATTTCATCCTGAGTGGCTGGCCAATCATGTGCATGTTCTCAAGAAGAATGGTACTTGGTGAATGTGTGTTGTTTACACAGATCTTAACAAGGCTTGTCCTGAAGACCCATTTGCCCTCCCCCATATTGACCAAATCATTGATTCTATGGTAGGGTGCGAGAGTTTATGTTTCCTCGATGCTTAATTCGGCTATCATCAGATTAAGTTGGCTATTGAGGACCAGAAGAAGACGGCCTTCATCACACCTTTTGGGGCTTTCTGCTATGTCTCGATGCCTTCCGGGCTTAAGAGTGCGGGGGCAACTTATCAGCGCATAGTGAAGGCTTGTTTCCACAAGAAGAATGGGTGCAATGTTCATTCTTATGTCGACGATATCGTTGTCAAGTCTCGGAAGAAGGAGACTTTGCTGGTTGACTTTAAGGAGACCTTTGGCAATCTTCGGCGGTACGAGATGATGCTTAACCCAACCAAGTGTTTCTTTGGAGTTCCAGCAGGTAAGTTGTTGGATGTTCTGGTGTCTGAACAAGCAATTGAAGCTAATCCATAGAACATCAAGGTAGTAACCTCCCTCACTAAGCCAGCTTGCATCAACGATGTTCAACGTACGGCGGGTCATATAGCCGCCTTGAGCCGATTCATCATCCACCTTGGTGAGAAGGCAATCCCTCTTTATCAGATGTTGAAAAAGACTAACAATTTTGTCTAGAGTGATGTTGCGGATAAAGCCTTCGAAGACCTCAAGAAATAGTTGGCTGAGCCGCCTGTGTTGGCCGCCCCTATCGATAAAGAGCCTATGCTCCTGTACATTATGGGCAATAATAAAGTGGTAAGTGTTGCAGTTTTCATAGAGCGCAAGGAGACTAGGAAAGAATATGTCACAACCCTAGTTTAGCCTTTGCTTGTCCTTGCATGATCATCATGTCTAAATTCTGAAATTTGAATTGAGGGAATTTTCAAAGCCTCCGAAACCTTTTAAAATGGTCAACATTAAAATCTTCTCAAATAACACCAAAAAATGTTCCTGTTACTCTGTGAAAATAATGGAAAGAGGTAAAATTCAAAACCAGTATCTTTGGAATCTCAGAAATATTTATTTTTGGAGTTTGAGCTAATCCAATAATTATTTGCATTGGACCTATATTTCTTATATACTAAATATTGGTCCAATAATTGTGAAAGTTGATATGTGGCTTTGGACTAGTTCCCTAAGTCCACATATTGAATTTCAGAAGTTTATAAAGTGATTTGGTAGTTAAACCAAATCAAACAAACTGAATAAATAAAAGGCAGAAAACAGAGAGAGAGAGAGAGAAAAACCTACCTACCCCAGCTTTCTGCACCTGTTGCAGCCCACCTGGCGGCCCAGCTGGATAGCCCAGCCCACCAGTGCCTCCCTGTCACCTTCCTCCTCGCGCTAGTAGGCGAGGGCGTGTGGACACCGCATGCCGGCATGCACCCGATCCACCTCCTGCTTCGGCCGCTTTTGGAGCCAGCCCCGAGTGCCACGCACTCCCCCCCTGCCCCCCTGCACCTCCCCTCTCTCCCCCTGGACCCCAACCCCTCCTCTGCTCCCCTCTCGCGCGCACCACCGAGCGGAGCTTGTCGCCGCCGTCGTTGTTCCCCATGGCCACCGCTTCCCCCTTACCTCACTGCTCTGTCCACGAGCCCCGCCACCGTTGCCTACGCCTTCTGCACCAATCCAATCAACGCCGGAAGCCCTGAATTGCCGTCCCCGCCGTCTTCTTCAGCCTCGGTCCGCCGAGATTGCCATCGCCGCCCCGCTCAGCTCCGGCCTTCCCCGAGCCTGCTTCGACGCCTGCTGCGATCGCCGTGAGCCCTGCTCCGTCCTCCCCCTCTCTGTTACCTCTCTCGTGCATCGTACGCACCGCACCGAGCTCACCTGCACCCGCCGCCACCTGTGCTCACCGCCGGCATGACTCCGGCCATGCAACGGCCTGGCCGTCATGTCCACCTTGCTCGCCGCACCATGTAGAGCACGTAGGTGCTAACCCTGCGCCTCCACGCTCGTTGTAGCAATGACCCCGAGCTCACCCGAGCTCCGGCAGCCGCCAACGTCGTCGCCGGTTACGATTCTGGCCACCTCCAGACCAACCACCACCACCAATGGAAGCGGCGCACCCCAACTCCGCGTAGCTGGCCTCCGCTGTCCTTTTGGTCACCGGAGTGCAAATCCCACGCCCTCCGCCGCGTCTGTTGCCGCCAGCGGCTAATCTCGGCACGTTAGCCCCAGTTGACCAAGGGGTTTGACCTCCCCTTGGCTCAATGACAGGTGGGGCCACCCTGGTAACTAACCTAGATTAGGATTAACTAAACCTAGCTAATTTAGTTTAGCTACTGACACGCGGGACCCACTGGCCAGTTTGACCTGGGCTGCCCCGTCTACCCGCTTACGTCATGCTGACATAGTGCTGATGCAGTAATGCATTTTCTGGAATTAGTTTATTTCTAAATAATTAGAAAATCTAGAAAATTGCCTAAACTTCTAAAAATCATAGTAATTCAACCGTAGCTCCAAATGAAATAATTTATATATGAAAAATGATCAGAAAAATCCAATCTTTCCATCTGTACTGGTTTCATGCATGTAAGAGAAACCTAACGTTGCTGTTTAGATGAAACATGATTATGCACTTATATGAATTCATAGTTTGAGTTTGAATTTGAATCTTTGGTTCAAATAAGCTCAAACCCTTCTGTTCATAGATGCATTAGCTCAAATCATAGCATATCGCCATGTCATGATCATGCATCATATTGTGCATTGCATTGATCATGTTTCTTCTCTGTTTGCCGGTGTTGTTCCCCCTCGGTAAACGACGTTCCGGCGGTGTGACCGGTGACACCGATGAAGAACTATACTATCTTCAGAAGTGTCAGGAAAGAAAAACCCCCTTGTTCATTCTGATACAATCCCCCTCTCTCGCTCCTTCTATCTTTTACTGGATTAGGACAACAACGCTTCAACTGTTACATGCTGCGGTAGTTGAACCCCTTTCCTATGCATGACTTGTCATTGCCACAGTAAATAGATGAAACCCACTAGCATGAGTAGGAGTTGTTTGAGGCCTGATGTGCCTACTCATTCATGCTTGTTGTCAAGGCTGCTACTGCTTAGAGTTGAGTCAGGTCTGATTCATCGGGAATGAATTGGAATGTGGTGAACATGTCCTACTGTTGAGAGATAAGTGCGTGAAGACGATTGGAGTACATGGTGGGTTGTCTCATTGCAGCCGTCCTCAGGAACTGAGTTCTTTGTTTGTGATCCATGAACAGCTACTACCACGCATTGGAATGCTTAAGTGCCCCTCTCGACTTATTAATCGCCTAGATCTCTGTCCAGGAGTTGCAACTAGTTTCTGGTGTTTGTAGGATATGTGTTGGGGGCCGTGCGTAGCGCTGACCCTAGGGGGTGGGCTATGTTGCGGTAGAGACACGAGGCACGGTGTACCGGGACACCCGTTTGGTGCCTCGGGAACCCTGCTCTCATCGTTGGGGGCCGTGAGCGACACCCAGGATCTCCTTGCGGATGGAACCCGAATAAGCGATAAACCTGGACTAGAGACTTGTGTGGTTAGTCAAGTCGTGGCCGACTCCCTCGCCAGGCTTCCGCTTGAAGTTGCCGAGATAAACGACGTGTACATGGTGGTAAGTGGCGAGAGCGTGTGTGAAGAAGTACACCCCTGCAGGGTTAACATCATCTATTCGAATAGGCGTGTCCGCGAAAAAGGACCTCTGGGTTGCCTGTATAGTTCATAGACAAGTGAAAGTGGATACTCTAAAACTCGCAAGATAAGCGTGAGTGCTATGGATGGCCTTCTCGTAGGGAGACGGGAGGGATCCATAGTGGTGTAATGATATGGTGAATATGTGGACTCGTGTGCGCCACCTCAAAAGAGTTACTTGCAGTCATAGTTTAGGATAGCCACTGAGTCAAAGCTGGCTTGCTGCAGTCAAACTCCACCACCCCCTTTGTTGATACTGATGCATATGTAGCTAGTTTTGATGTAAGCCTTGCTGGGTACATTTGTACTCACGTTTGCTTAATTTATGTTTTTCCAGAGAGACTTCAGTCTCGCTAGTAGTTCCGTGTGGACTTCGACGTTTAGCTTGATAGCTCAGCTACGATCTTGTGCCCTCGGCAAGGTCTTGTAGTTAGTCAGGCTTCTCAGCCTTTTTCATTTGTAGTTGTCTTTACTCAGACAAGATAAGCTTTCGCATGTGCTATTGCTTGTATGACTTGAATGTTGGGTCATGAGACCCATGTTTGTAATATCGCGCTCCTCGGAGCCTAATGAATAAATGCTTTGAGTTGTAGAGTTTTGTTGTGATGCCATGTTGTATTTACACATATCGAGCATATTGTGTGTATGATTGAAATGCTTGGTATGTGTGGGATCCGACAACCTAGTTGTTTATCCTTGGTAGCCTCTCTTATGGGGAAATGTAGTCTTGTGCTTCCATGAGCCACAGTAGTCCGCTTCAGCCGGTTCACGGAGTCTGCTAGCCCAGCACTCTGCTCGGAACACTTGATCTGGCGGCATGTGATTCACTTCGTTCCTATGTCTGTCCCTTCGGGGAAATGTCACGCGGTGACATCCGGAGTCCTGCCTAGCCTGCTACAGCCCGGTTCACCAGAGTCCTGTTACCCAGTGCTACAGCCTGGATTCGCACACTGCTGACCGACATACTCGATGTTGATTCATGTATGCCTGCCCCCATAAGTTAGTGCCACTTTGGGTTCATGACTAGTCATGTCGGCCCGGGTTCTCTCGTCATATGGATGCTAGCGACACTATCATATACATGAGCCAAAAGGCGCAAACGGTCCCGGGCCATGGTAAGGCGACACCCGCGGGAATACCGTGCGTGAGGTCGCGAAGTGATATGAAGTGTTACCGGCTAGATCAATGTGACTTGGAATCGGGGTCCTGACAGAATATCTTGTTCAATGGTCAGTCTACTATATCAGCAAAGTTTTAACAGAGTAAAAATAGAGATATGTACACTAGGAGAAGCTGGGAGTCTTCCTGGCAAGTCACAAGCTGAAGCACTATTTTTTGGAGCACCCTATAACTGTGGTTAGCTATGCTCCGTTGGAGACATCATCCAGATCAGGGAAGCCACTGGGCGGATTGCTAAATGGGAAATTGAGCTTGCGCCGTATCATTTGGACTGAACTTCAAGTTCCCAAAGAAAGGTTAGATAAAACTTATTGGATAATTCATTTTTATGGTTCCAGATAGTTGGAGGGGTCGGGGTTGGAGTTATCTTATCCTCTCCACAAGGTGATAATTTTTTTTATGTTCTGAGGATCATGTTTCCCTGTACTAACAATGTAGTTGAGTATGAGGCTCTCCTCCATGGTATTCGTATGGCTAAGGAGATGAACCTTAGCTGAGTTAGATGTCTTGGCGACTCTGACCTGGTTGCTCAACAAGTTTCTGGAAAGTGGGACTTTAAGGACCCCCTCATAGAGGCTTATCGGCAGGCGGTGACTAACATTGCCTGTCACTTCAAGGGTTATCAAGTGGATCACATTAAGAGGCGGGTTAACAAGGCGGCTGATGCATTGTCATGACTCGGTTCTTAGCGTAAGCAAGTAACTCCCAATGGTTTCCTTGATGTACTTCATAGTCGTTTTGCCAAACTACCATCCGAGGAAGATCTGGTTATACTTGACCGGGAGACACAATTGATGGCGGCTCTTCATGCTACTCCTGAATCAACGGTCCCTTATCTGAATTATCTGACTCGAGGAGAGCTCCCTGAGGATGAACTCATCGCTCATCAGATCGTTCGTCGTTCCAAATCAATGACTATTGTCCATGGCGAGTTGCACAGACAAAGCATTACTAGTGTTTTTCAATGCTGTCTTTCCCCTGATGAGGGCCACGAGATCCTCAATGAGATCCACTCCGGCAACTGTGGCCATCATGCCGGCTCGATATGTTTGGTTGCGAAGGTGTTTCAACATGGTTTTTGTTTGCTCACGGCTCATGGAGATGTTGAGGATATTGTGTGTCGATGTGATGGATGTTAGAAGTTTGCACATCAAGCTCATGTGCCGGCTCAAGAACTTCGTATGATTCCCATCACTCGGCCTTTTGCAGAATGGGGGCTTGATATGGTTGGTCTGTTCAAACGGTCTCGTGGCTGTTGATAAATTCATCAAGTGGGTTGAAGCAGGGCCTATCAGTAATTGCGATGTAGAAACTACAGTCCAGTTTGTGAAGAATTTAATCTTTTGTTTTAGTTATCCACACAACGTCATCACTAATAATTGGACTAACTTGTCCAATGGAGCCATGAATTTTTTTGCTAGCAAGAACACATCCGGCTTCACGTGGCCTCTGCAGCACACCGCCAATCAAATGGACAAGCAGAACGTGCTAAACAAGAGATTTTATGAGGTATCAAGCCTAGACTTATGGTTCCTCTTGAGTGTACTCCGGGTTGTTCGGTTGAGGAACTTCCTTCTGTCCTCTAGAGCATACAAACCACTCCCAATAGATCAACTGGTTATACGCCTTTCTGCGTGGTTTATGGTGCTGAAGGAGTACTCCCAAGCGATATTCGTCATGATTCCCCTAGAGTGGCGGCTTATGTTGAAGCAGACAATGAAACGGATCGACAGGACACCCTCGATGCTCTAGAAGAGTAACATGACTTTGCAGCATCATGATCAGCAATCTATCAACAAGACCTATGTCGCTATCACAGCCGTAGAGTTCATAGTCGTACTTTCTAGGAGGTTGACTTAGTGCTCCGTTTGATTCAAGATCAGACTATTATTCATAAGATTTCACCTCCTTGGGAAGGGCCCTTTGTCATCAGTAAAAACCTCAACAATGGGTAATATTGTCAAATTAACATACATGAGGACAAGAAGTCATGTATACCTGAGGAGGAGTGAGGGAGTCCTGGACTAGGGGGTGTCCGGATAGCTGAACTATCATCATGGCCGGACTCCAAGACTATGAAGATATGAGATTGAAGACTCCGTCCTGTGTCCGGATGGGACTTTCCTTGGTGTGGAAGGCAAGCTTGGCGATACGGATATGTAGATCTCCTACCATTGTAACTGACTCTGTGTAACCCTAACCTATCCTGTGTCTATATAAACCGGAGGGTTTTAGTCCGTAGGACGAACAACAATCATACCATAGGCTAGCTTCTAGGGTTTAGCCTCTCTGATCTCGTGGTAGATCTACTCTTGTACTACCCATATCATCAATATTAATCAAGAAGGAGTAGGGTATTACCTCCATCGAGAGGGCTCAAACCTGGGTAAAAACATCGTGTCCCTTGTCTCATGTTACCATCCGCCTAGGCGCACAGTTCGGGACCCCTACCGAGATCCGCGGTTTGACACCGACATTGGTGCTTTCATTGAGAGTTCTGTGTGTCCTCACCGATAGGCCCGATGGCTCCTTCAATCATCAACAACGACGCGGTCGAGGTCAGACTTTTCTCCCGGACAGATCTTCGTATTCGTAACCGCTTTCTGGGCCAATTCGCTTGGCCATCCGGAGCAGATCGAAAGCTCGCGCCCCAGCCATCAGGTCAGATTTGGAAGTTTGAACTATCGACCGATGTCCGCGGAGACTTGATCTTCAACGGATTCGAGCCACAGCCGAGCGTGCCGCACTGTCTCGATGGGCATGATCTAGCTCTGCCGCCGAACAGTGCCCTGGAGGCCGCACCAGCATCCGCTCCGACCCTTAGTCCGGAGCCGGATTCCCCGATAGAGGACAAGTGGTTGGACACCGCCTCGGGGGCTACGATCTCTACGGCGATTGATCCTAACTCCATCCCAGGTGCCGGACTCCTCTCCGGACTCCGAACCCTCCACGCCCCTGCCAATCGAATCCGATCGGGCACCGGTCATGGAGTTCACTGCCGCGGACATCTTTCAGCACTCGCTCTTTAGCGACATTCTGAATTCACTAAATTCTCTCTCTTTATCCGGAGAGCCATGGCCGGACTACGGTCAGGAAGGTTGGGATGCGGACGTCAAAGAAATTCAACGCCCACCCACCACCCACTTCATAGCCACTGTCGAAAGCTTACACGACGTGCTCGATCTCGACTCCGAAGACATCGACGGTATGGACGACGATGTAGGAGACAACCATGAACTAGCGCCTATAGGATGCTGGACAACCACATCATCCCATGATGTATACATGGTGGATGCACCTAAAGGAAATGAAGACGAGGAACAACGGGGCCTTCGAAGGATAAATCCTCGAAAAGCAGTCAAAACGGCAACGTAAACGCCGAACCAAGTCCCGCCTCAACAAAGACCCATCCATAGAGCAGGGCGAATCGGTGGACGACGAACATGTTATCGAGCAACCGTCCGAACAAGACAACTTGGATAAACAACCCGTCTCCGGCGAAGATAACAGTCCGGATGATCTCACGCCGGACAAATTGTTGGAGAAGAATAACCTCCACAAAAGGCTCGTCGCCACTGTGCGTAGCCTGAAAAAGCAGAAGCGGAAGCTCAAAACAGCGAAAGATGCACTCAGAATCAGATGGAGCAAAGTATTCAACGCCCTTGAACAAATCGGCGACGATCGCCGAACAAAGACTACCCAAAGAAAACTACTGCCCGAATTTGATGAGGAGGCCATAGAGCCCCCACAATTAAAAAGTAAGAAGGCCACTCGGTCGGATGGACGGCACCATGACAAAAAGAGAGCGGAAAATAGCGCCACACACAAGCCGGTACGCGATCCGCATAAGGATTCACATCAAAAGGATGGCCCAGTTAGGTCCATCTATGGGCCGAGAAAGCAAGATCTTCAAAGCAATGCAACACGCCAAATATCCGAACATCACGGCACACCCAAATATAGAGGTGCCGCACACCCCTGTGTTTCACCGATGATGTCTTTGGATCACGAATTCATGAGGATTCAAACCCGTAAACATAGAGGCATACGATGGAACAACGAGACCACAGAGTGCGGATTGAGGACTATATCCTCCACATACACATGGCTAGAGAGATGATCTCACGCCATAAAATACTTACCCTCAAGCTCAAAGGGCCAGCCGGCGTTGGCTCAAAGGCCTCCTGAAAATACAATTGGAAGTTGGGAAGAGCTCGAGGATGCTTTTAGACAAATTTTCAAGGGACTTATGTCCGTCCTCCGGATCTGAGACGATTTAAGTCATATAACTCAACAACCCGGAGAGTCAGCCATAAATTCTAGAATAGGTTCCTCACCAAAAGAACCAAATAGTCGATTGTCCGGACACCGAAGCCTTAGCAGCTTTCAAACACAACGTCCGAGACGAATGGCTCGCCAGACACCTCGGCCAAGAGAAGCCGAGAACCATGGCCGCATTAACAAGCCTCATGACCCGCTTTTGCGTGGGAGAAGATAGCTGGCTAGCAAGACGCAACACCAGCGACCCAAGTACATCCGAAGTCAGGGATGGAAATGGGAAACCACCGCGCAACAGGGACCAGCGCCGTATTAAGGGGAACGGTTCAAAGAGCGCGGCAGACAACGCCGGATTCAAAAGCTCACGGCAGAACAATAAAAAACTGCCCCTTAAGGACAATAGCGATGAGCTATCAACAAACAAAACCTTGGACAAGATATGTCAAATCCACAGTACTCCGGGAGGCACGCAAACCATACCCACGAGATTGTTGGGTCTTCAAACGATCCGCAGACTCAACGCCCGAACACAAGGGCTCGACACACCAAGTGAAGATGATGGCGAGCACCACAAGCGAGCCCGGAAAACAAAAGAATTTCCCACAAGAGGTTAAAACAGTAAACTCACTTCACGTGATCAAAGGGAAAAAGCAGGCGGCGCCCACTAAAATGCGCGCCGCACAAACTACTAGCGGAGTACCAACACTGGTTGTCAAAACCAATCACCTTCGACCATAAGGACTATTCCGAAAGTATCCGGAACGCAGGATGGACTGCCTTGATATTGGATCCCATAATTGACGGACTACAATTTACACAAGTCCTCATGGATGGCGTCAGTGACATAAACCTGATATATCAGGACACAATCCGCAGCATGGAAATAGACCCAACCAAAATTCGCCATAGCAACACCTCCTTCAAAGGGGTAATGCCCGGCCCGTATGCCCATTGTACGGGCTCCCTTCTACTAGAAGTTGTGTTCGGCTCATCCGACAACTTCCGCCGCGAAAAGTTAACCTTCCACATCGCCCCATTCGATAGTAGCTATCAAGCACTACTGGGGCGTGAAGCTTTCGCCCGCTTTAACGCAATACCGCATTATGCATCTCTTACACTTAAAATGCCAGGTCCACGCGACATCAACTCATTAAAAGGGAGTATTAAGTGTTACACGAGCACGGAAGAACGTGAGACTGCCTTGACAGCCCCACACCTATCTGGCTCCGCTAGTCAAAGAACCTGAATAGGTCATTCAAACCCCGGACACGGCTAGACGAGTCCGGCGCCTACTAGCGGCATACCCCCATACAAGGGGCTGCATGCATGTTCAACAAGAGACAATAAAGCTCAATTTTATTCACTTCTTCGAATCATACTCTGTTTATTTAATATAAAGTACATCTTTCGCACGATCTTTTTTCCTTTAAACTAAGTTCCTCTCTTTTACAGATGAACAACGTGCTACACCCGTCGAGGATACGGCTGCGCGGAGACACGGTAGCGAGGCGTGCAGTAGGGACCCGTTGCAAGGATTCTTTTGATTAAGACCTCGTAAACCTTTTTTCTGTGTCTTGTTGATATACATCCCCAGTTTCTTACTATAACCGAGGAGGAGGCTGGCGTTTTGGCATTAGCCGCACAGAATTTTTGCGTGCACGGACATCGGGGCTTAGGGCATTATTCTGCCCGTTTTATGAAGACCGAATACCTTAGGGAGTATTGGCGTCTCGAGATTAGGCCCTATATGCATCGGCTCGAATCATGTCTTTGGTCAAATATTGGGTTTGCCGGCTCCCGTGTTTTGCTGCCTTCGTTCCATTCTATCGGCTAACGCGGCACCGGAGAACTCTGCGATTGTGCCCGATTCGGCGGCGAGCACCTCATTAGAAAGCGAAAACTGACTGTCATGATATAGCGAGGGACTGGTCAACCACTCGATGACTCACCAGAATGTTTAGAATTCCTCCGCATTAACGAAGGACCGTTTTTCGGTCAGGCACATACCCACCCAGAATTCGGGAGAGTGCGGTGCCCCCAGGGGCTATATAGTAGCCCCACCCTCGAACTCCTATGGCTAAGTGAAAGTGATAAAGCATTATAGTCCGGTTGCCTAGTTTGCTACGCTACCACCTCCTTAATAGGACCAAGATGTTGGATTAAGTGTGAAAAAGCGCCTTCTTTGCAAACACCCCCGCACTATGTGCGTGGGGGCTGAAGCCAAGGACTGCCATCTTTCAGGTTATATATACATATACATCAACGGCCGCACAGGGAGTAGTTTACTACTTGAACGCGCAAGTATAAAAAGATCTTATATTATATTGAAACATTGTTTTCACAAATCATACATGTCATTTAAACATAATATCCTTCGAGCACTGCGTCTCTATTAAACGAGCACCATGCAGGACTTCCTCAAAATAGTGCTCGGCAGGTACTCGGCTTCTGTCCGAATCTTGGGATGCAACGTCGGTGGCCTTCATCTCCGCCCAGTATGTCTTGACACGGGCCAGAGCCATCCGCGCTCCCTCAATACACGCCGACCGCTTCATTGCGTCGATACACGGTCGGTAGTATTCTTCAACTTTATGGCCATATCGGCCATTTCCTCTTTGCTTCGGCAGTGAGCAGCCCGTTCGGCTTTTAGCTCTTCGGCCGCCCTTAAAATGGCCGCATTACTATTTCGGCTTGCTCTTTAGCTCGGCGAGTTCGCCCGCAGCTCCTCCACGAGGCGGCACCACCTGCATTAAGCATACAAGTAGTAAGGCATGGGCGTCAAGCTCCCATACCAGGTGTCCGCGTAGAATTCGCATACCTTGTGACTCGTCAAACCGTTTATTGAACAACGCGATGTCCGCATCCGCCTCATCAAGTTGCCGCTTTAGATCGGCATATTCATCAGTCCGGCTGGCCACCGGACGCCCCGCCACCTATTTAGAGGCGGCGATATGTTATAACTTAGATTATGATCCTCGGCATGCTGTCAATTTTGACAACATACCGAGTCTCAGGGGCTGCTATCTATACAGGGCGCATTCTATATGCATAACTGTCAGAAGGTACATCATTTTGCGTACCTCAAACCCCGCCAGCAAACTTCTAGCGGCTTCATGCAATCCGCTCTCAGCGGATGCAATTCTTTCAATCATCGTACCCATTAGAACACGGTGATCTTCTGAGATAGCCGCTCGCCCGAGCAGATCCTTCAGCTCCTCCGACCGCTACGCCCGATTGGCGCGGACCTTCGGCCCGCGGACTTGGGAAACCCTCGCGGCGACACCTTAGGGTCGTCGCCTCGCTCTCCATCATCTCCGGAAGAAGAACCCCCGAAGACGAGCTCTGCTGAGAAGGGCTGATATCCGAACTACAAGGTACACTTTCGGTTATCCTTAGAAATAAATGCAGGGATGTCCCTTATTTACAAGACCCCTTCTTTTTACTTACGGCTCGCTGGAGGGCTGATCCCTTGGGAAATAGTGCGGCTGGGATACTTCCAGCTGGACTCTCGGCGAAGATTTCTTTCCCTCTTTGAGGCCTTGACCTCCGGATCTTCGAGCGGTCCTCTTCTCTCCTTGGAGGTGGGACTTTTGATCCTCCTTCCTCGAAGCCTCCTTCATGGAGGCGTTGCTTCCCTGCTCCCCCCTTCGCCTTCTTTAAAAGGCGCGGCCTTCAACATCTTGGTCAGCATGGGATCCGGCGTGGTCTTTGGGAGGGGAGCCGGACACCTTATCAACCTTGCCTTCGCTATCCACTCATGTTCAAGAAACAACTCCTTTAAGGGCAAGTTTACGATAAATGAACGGATAGCCTGTGCGGGTACAGGACTACTTACTTGAGTATCTAGGCGATTGCAGCTTAGTCATGCGTCCTCAGTCAGGTCCGGACACTTCTCTTGTGATCCAAAGAATAGTTTATACATCTCCACGGGCGCCGTACCCATAAAATGTTGGAGAGCTCGTGGTCCCTCCGGATTAAATTCCCACAGGCGGAGGGGGCGACGTTTGCAGGGCAGAAGGCGCCGAATCAGCATAACCTGCGCCACTGCAACCAGATTGATCTCTCTTTCTTGGAGGTCTCGAATACGGCCCTGCAACAAAGGAACGTCCTTGGACAGCCCCCAGTCGAGCCCCTTGTTGGCCCATGACGCCAGCCACTGTGGTGGACCTGAGCGGAAGGCGTGAAGCGCCACCCATTTGGTGCCCCTGGGAGCGGTGATATAAAACCACTCCCGTTGCCACAAACCAAGCTCCTCTTGAAAAGAGCCCTCGGGCCATGGAGCATCAGCACACTTGCTTATGACCGCCCCTCCGTACTCTGCTTGTTGCCCCTCGATCATCTTTGGCTCCACCTTGAAGGTCTTGAGCCACAATCCAAAGTGAGGGGTAATATGGAGGAAGGCCTCACATACGACGATGAATGACGAGATATGGAGGATGGACTCCGGATTCAAGTCATGGAAATCTAGCCCATAATAAAACATGAGCCCCCGCACAAAGGGATCCGTCGGGAAGCCTAAACCCCGAAGGAAGTGAGACACGAATACCACGCTCTCGCCGGGCTCGGGAGTGGGAATGACCTGCCCTAGAGCAGGCAGCCTATGCGAAATCTCACCGGTTAGATACCTGGCGTCTCGCAGCTTTAGCACATCTTCTTCTGTGACGGAACAAGACATCCATCGGCCGTGCTGGTCGGAGCCGGATATAGTCGAAGGTCCGAAGCGCCTAAATCTGAAGCTTTGGGTGTTAGAACTCGAAGCGTGAGGCGAACTCGGTGGAGGGTGTAAAAAAGGAGAGGGCCTTGGTCTCATTATATAGAGGTTGAATACCAAGAGCCCTCCCCGTGGTCGATTAGGACTCGCCTTCGGTAGAGGAGGCATGCCAACGGGCACGCTTGGGTTACCCACGTCCGTATTTGATGAGAATCCCGGAATATGGGGGCGCGATCTACACTTTGATAAAGACGTGCCAAGGATACTGCCTCGCTAAACGCGCTAAGGTGGAACAGTAAAAAAATGATTCGTATAAAGGCTTGGCCGTGGTGTGATGTCACGCCGCGGAATACGTCAGCAGATCTGTGCAAGAATTATTCTCTCTACGGTGGTATGTGGAACTTGTTTTGCAGAGCCGGACACTATCCTGGTGTTCAAAACCTTCTATGAAGTATTTGGAAGAGGAACCCGCCTTGCAATGCCGAAGACAATATGCGCGCCGGACTCGTCGTCATTGAAGCCTGGTTCGGGAGACTCTTGAGGAGTCTGGACTAGGGGTGTCCGGATAGCGAACTATCATCGTGGCTGGACTCCAAGACTATGAAGATACAAGATTGAAGACTCCGTCCCGTGTCGGATGGGACTTTCCTTGGCGTGGAAGGCAAGCTTGGCGATCGGATATGTAGATCTCCTACCATTGTAACCGACTCTGTGTAACCCTAACCTATCCGGTGTCTATATAAACCGGAGGGTTTTAGTCCGTGGGACTAACAACAATCATACCATAGGCTAGCTTCTAGGGTTTAGCCTCTCGATCTCGTGGTAGATCTACTCTTGTACTACCCATATCATCAATATTAATCAAGCAGTAGTAGGGTATTACCTCCATCGAGGCGGCCCGAACCTGGGTAAAAACATCGTGTCCCTTGTCTCTGTTACCATCTGCCAAGGCCTTGATTCGGGACCCCCTACCGAGATCCGCCGGTTTGACACCGACAAGGAGACCAACAGGCCTTGGAACATCACTCATCTCCGTCCTTACTACACTTAGAGCCATTGGCTCCAACTTTTGGACATACCTCTCTCTCTCTCTCTCTCTCTCTCTCTCTCTCTCTCTCTCTCTATATATATATATATATATATATATATATATATATATATATATATATATATATATATATATATATATATATATATATCTAGTATGATCAATGATAACAAATTCTGCATCCCTAAAACTCGGGGCCTCTATTGTTTCGTCCAATATATTGTGTATGAGTCATTATTCCTTGATCATAGGTCACTTGGGGGCTCCCAACTCATCGAGTTTAGCTCTTAACATCCATTACATCACATGGTTAAACCTGCTTGTTTGCTTGATGCTCATCCGCCAAGATGACCCTGCGTACTCTTGACAGTCAATCTGTTATGACCTTGAACATGTCAAGGT
Organism: Aegilops longissima; assembly: GCA_021605205.1. Classification (NCBI taxonomy): domain Eukaryota; kingdom Viridiplantae; phylum Streptophyta; class Magnoliopsida; order Poales; family Poaceae; genus Aegilops; species Aegilops longissima. The sequence continues at coordinate 213,219,679 of CM038679.1, read as the reverse complement.
TAAATCGTCGGCTTAAGTCATGTGAGAGCCAGCCTACAGAAAGCTAGGACAGACCATAGGCTATCAAGCCAGCTTCATTGAATCATGACTCAAGCCTCGAAAGCCGGTCTTTTCATCGAGCCTTGTTTATTTGCTTTATTTGTTTTACAAAACTATCTGTTTTGTAGTACTATATCCTTTGATCATTAGTTTTCCATGAGCCACCAGGTCACTCATACACCGACTTATTTTGATAATAGAATTTAAAGTTATGATCATGAGTCGCCGGGTCAATAACATACCGGGTTATGCTCATTTATCCCTTTTGAATCTATCAATATAGGCATCAGAAATTGGCGTCTCATACAAATATGCCTAGCTACACTTTAAAAAGTGGATATTTCAAAAATACCTGGCGGGTCAAGAGAAGCACCACACTAGTCATCATATTCTCAAAGTATCAAAAGTGCACGAAGGCACTACAGGTGCCGGATTTTGTACTATCATACTACAACAGCCACAACATGGCTCAAATAAATGACCAAAGTTTTTTGGAGTCACTAATCCTGCAAGCCGGCTTCTGTACTCTCTGGGTTGACCTTCCCCGGGTGTCGTGGTTTTGTCACATCAGATGTCCTAGTGTGAGGACTTAGTCGTGAGGCCATCACAACTGGGTAGTAGGTTGAATGGGGTTGACCGGAATAGAGAAACGCAAGATTTTACCCACGTTCGGCCCCACATGGTGGAGGTAAAAGCCTACATCCTGCTTGATTTATATTGATCATCATGGTCTCGATTACATGGGCGCTATTTTGCTGCCTCTATCTCGAGAGCCCTTAAAAAATCTATCTCAAAACCTACTAAAATGTCTGTCTCGAGACTTGTCTATCTAAGACCTGTCTATTTTGACTTGTCCCTGGGGTGCCCTGCCCCTCCTTATATAAGTTGAAGGGGCGGCTTACATGTAGAGACCTAGTAGGATTAGGACTTAGCCTATTTTCTGGCTTGTTATCGCGGGCTTCTTAACCCTGGGCTTCTCACCGTAGACTTCTTAACGTATGGGCTTCTTATCTCCAGGCGGCACATCTTAAGGGCTCATCTCTAGGACTCCACATAGATGTTGGGTTAGAACTTCCGGGTTACAACTACTAGGTTACAATTGTCAGGTTATGATGCCAGGTTACGACTAGGTTACAACCCTCGGGGGCTCCCGCCCACGCCCAGTGGCAGCACTTAGCTCCACACTGGTGAGAAGACGTCGAAGACTAGATTAGGTGCCGGACGCGGCTTCTTTCATTTGCTTTCTGCAGTTCGCTTGTTCATTCCCATTTGAAGTTTTATTGAAGTTGTTGTCGTCTTTGCCTTGTGACTCTTTGCCTTTTTCGCTCCCCTGCCTTGATTTCTCTCGTGCGAGTCTCGCGAGGGAGCGGCGCGGGCACCCTCGCAAGCGTTTTCTGCCCCTGTTGTCTGAGGCTTCCCAAGCCGGGTCCGCTACGGGAGCACCCCTCCCAGTCTGTGCCCCACGGGCACCGTGTATGAACACATGACCTGGTCGGTCGCCTCCATGGCCCGAGGCGGAAGCTACCTCTCGACTAACCTTTGCGGGACATGAGGCGTTCGGCGAGGCCTCGGCCTCGGGAAGCGAAGACCACGACAGCCCCGAGCTAAGTAATTTCTATGCGCAGCGTGTGGGACAAAGGCATAATATAGAAATAGCAGAAACAGTACGACAATTAACAGAAACAGTCCAAGCACGCCCCCGTGGGGCCCTACACTACTGTCTCTTTGTGCAGGAAGGGGGGAAGGACATAATAGGCGCGACTCGCTTGGCACCAACTCGCGGCAAAGGCTTGCACCGCCTCTGGAGCTCAGGCGGACTCCCTCTCGCGCTTCACCGGGGCGCGACGGCGGGCAGACCCGCTAACTCCCTCCAAGCGGGCGCGGCGGCACGGAGGCTGGTCGCGACCACCGCTAGAGGAGCTGCTGTCCGAAGGAGAGCCGCCGAAGCTCGACGAGCCCCGAGCGCCGCCGACCACGCACGTGCTGCCATCTTCGTCCCGATCGTCGCCAGGGCTGGGCCCACGGCCGCGGTCGTCGTCCTTGGGGCAGCACCCGACGCGACGAACGTCTTGCCCGAACACCCTCACATAGAGGGTGGCATCGCCATCGAACTTGAAGTGCAGGGTGCACCGCCGACTTAGACCACGGGCGCGGGCAAACGTTTGCCAGCCGCGGGTCAGGGCCACGCTCCCGGCGGCGGAGACCTCCAGCGAAGCCTAGGAGGCCCGGCTGCAGCAACCGTCCGCCTGGAGCCAGAGGCCGCGGGGCGCCGGCCGGAAGTTCACCTAAAAGGAAGCGGGGAAGCTGGAGCCAGGTGCTAGTCGGCTCCACCGACCACACGACAAACTCCGGTAGCACCTCTGCTGAGTGGAAGCGCGGCCTAGGAGGTCACACGGTCGTAGCACGCCCCCCATACACGGCCTGGCGCCCATCGCCGCACATGAGATCGCCTCCACGGCCGCGGTAAGCCGCTGCGGGAGCCACAGGGTGCTTGCGAGGACGGCCTCGGCCGCGCTTGGTCGGGGGAGAGTCAGGCTCCACCTGGCGGGCCTTTCCTTTCTCCGCGGCCGAGAACCTCTTCGACAGAGCCATGGAGAAGAGGGAGGAGCTAGAAGAGATGGGCTGGAAGAGCTCGCGTCGTTCCGTAATTATAGCCGGAGGAGGCCAATCGTCGGCCTCCACGATCACAGGTAATCATGACCTGCTTCTGCATGCAGGGACTTGTCAAGTCATGCGGTTGCCGAGGCATCATGGGGAAGTGGAGACGCCCACGACCAACCAATAGCCACACGGCGCTCAAGGCCGCAGGCTGTTGGGGCCCGCGGCGCTTCGCACTTGCCCTTTTGCTTCTCTGCTAAGCCAAGCCCAGGCGCGCCTTGGGCCCGGGGGCTACTGTCGGTGTTCTAGGAACAGCGGTACCGAGACTTGCCTGCTTGCGGCCTGCGGCGTGGCTCAAGGAGTGGCCCAGTACGGCCCATCTTCATCAACACAAGCTTAAGACCCTTGCGAGGAGCCAAGCCTCGCGGGGCGTACGACAGGAAGCTTCCTCAAGCACGGCCTCGTCAGGCTGGCTTGCGAGGAGGCAGAGAGATCAAGGCGGGGTACCTCATGAGGTGCCCATGACGCAAGCCATGACGACCGAGGGCGCTAGGCGGGCGCCAGCCCGCGCAGTGTCCTCATTTCCCCTTTGGTGCAAAGGAGGCAAGCGTAGGCCAAGGCACCAGGCAAAGGCAACCATTTCGGTGCAACAAGACCAAGACCAGCAGAAGGGCAGGAAGGAGGTCATCGTGGAGCCCAAGTTGGCGTCACCATTAGAGTCTTTGGCAGGAGAGGACCGACTTTAGTCAGGAGAAGTGCACTAGATGTTCCCCTTCAAAATGGCCAATTGTTGGCGCCCTTCCCGCTCAATATTTGGGGAGAGGCCCAGGGCCTCTGCCTATAAATAGGACTAGCCACCCACAGGGTAGAGGATGGGCATCTAGAGAGAGAGAAAGAGAGGCGACTGAACTCCCCTAGCAGTTCATTGCACCAGCGAAGAACAGACCCTCGCGAGGATGTTCTCCCTTTGTATTGTTCATCATCTGCCCCTGAGGCAATCCACCACACCACAAACTGGAGTGGGGTATTACACCACAATGGTGGCCTGAACAAGTATAAACCTCGTGTCCCTTGTGTTGTTCTTTGTGTAGTTTAGATCCTTGCGAGGCGACGAGACATAGGTAGGTTGGAGGTGCGATCTGCGCGTGCACCCCAGAGTTCGAACCTAGAGGGTCTGTCGGAACCCGAAATCCGACATTATCTTCTGCTTTCTGCTTCTGTTGGTTATGTTGAAGAGGGGAGCCTGGGGCCAGCTGATGTCTACTACACAACCTTCTTCTTGTAGACGTTGTTGGGCCTCCAAGTGCAGAGGTTTGTAGGACAGTAGGAAATTTCCCTCAAGTGGATGACCTAAGGTTTATAAATCCGTGGGAGGAGTAGGATGAAGATGATCTCTCTCAAGCAACCCTGCAACCAAATAACAAAGAGTCTCTTGTGTCCCCAACACACCCAATACAATGGTAAATTGTATAGGTGCACTAGTTCAGCGAAGAGATGGTGATACAAATGCATTATGATGGTAGATATAAGTTTTTGTAATCTGAAAATATAAAAACAGCAAGGTAAATAACGATAAAAGTGAGCGTAAACGGTATTGCAATGCTAGGAAACAAGGCCTAAGGTTCATACTTTCACTAGTGCAAGTTCTCTCAACAATAATAACATAATTAGATCATATTACTATCCCTCAACATGCAACAAATAGTCACTTCAAAGTCACTAATAGTGGAGAACAAACGAAGAGATTATTGTAGAGTTCGAAACCACCTCAAAGTTATTCTTTCGGATCTATCTATTCAAGAGTTCGTACTAGAATAACACCTTAAGACACATATCAACCAAAACCCTAATGTCACCTAGATACTCCAATGTCACCACAAGTATCCGTGGGTATGATTATACGATATGCATCACACAATCTCAGATTCATCTATTCAAACCAACACAAAGTACTTCAAAGAGTGCCCCAAAGTTTCTACCGGAGAGTCAAGACGTAAACATGTGCCAACCCCTATGCATAAGTTCACACACGGAACCCGCAAGTTGATCACCAAAACATACATCAAGTGGATCATCTGAATATCCCATTGTCACCATAGATAAGCACATGCAAGACATACATAAAGTGTTCTCAAAAACTCAAAGACTCTATTCGATAAGATAACTTCAAAGGGAAAAATCAATCCATTACAAAAGAGTAGAGGGGGAGAAACATCATAAGAGCCAACTATAATATCAAAGATCGTGATACATCAAGATCGTACCACCTCAAGAACAAAAGAGAGAGAGATCAAACACATAGCTACTGGTACATACCCTCAGCCTCGAGGGTGAACTACTCCCTCCTCGTCATGGAGATCGCTGGGATGATGAAGATGGCCACCGGTGAGGGATCCCCCCTCCGACAGGGTGCCGGAACAGGGTCCTGATTGGTTTTTGGTGGCTACAGAGGCTTGCGGCGGCGGAACTCCCTATCTATTGTGCTCCCCGGTCTTTTTAGGGTATATGGACATATATAGGAGAAAGAAGTCGGTCAGGGGAGCCACGAGAGGCCCACGAGGGCGGGGCGCGCCCAGGGGGTAGGGCACGCCTCCCTGCCTCGTGGCTTCCTCGAAGCTTCCCTGACGTCTACTCCAAGTCTCCTGGATTGCTTCTGTTCCAAAAATAACTCTCCCGAAAGATTCATTCCGTTTGGACTCTGTTTGATATTTCTTTTCTTCGAAACGCTGAAATAGGCAAGAAAACAACAATTTGGGCTGGGCCTCCGGTTAATAGGTTAGTCCCAGAAGTAATATAAAAGTATTTAGTAAATCCCATAAACATCCAAAACAGATAATATAATAGCATGAATACTTCATAAATTATAGATACGTTGGAGACGTATCAGCATCCCCAAGCTTAATTCCTACTCGTCCTCGAGTAGGTAACTGATAAAAGAAATAATTTGTGAAGTGTGAATACTAGCAGGTGCACAAGTTTGATCAATGATAATTTCAATCACCTTTTCTAGCATCATTATATGCCGTAACAATGGCTCATATCATAAAGCTTCTCATGATCAAGTAACAAACTATTCACATGTCAAAGTATAGATCATAAACTTTCTTGAGAACTAACAAACCGTGTTATTAGTCATCGAACAATTACAATTCATCTTATTTTCAGGAAGAGTCTATTCAGAGCTTTGATTCAGCAAACTTCACATACTCAACTATCATTTAGTCTTTCACAATTGCTAACACTCACGCGATATTTATGGGTTCAAAGTTTTAATTAGACACAAAGAAACATAGGGGCTTATAGATTCGCCTCCCAACCTTTTACCTCAAGGGTAATGTCAACAATAATAGTTCATGATGCCTTACATCCAATTGGATATATATATATATATATATATATATATATATATATATATATATATATATATATATATATATATAATGATCTTTCCAACACAATGTGCTTGCCAAAGGATAAAATGTAAAAAGGAAATGTGAAGATCACCACGACTCTAGCATAAGGTATAAGACAAGAATAAAAGATAGGCCCTTCGCAGAGGGAAGCAAAGGTTGTCATGCGCTTTTATAGCTGGATGCATAAAATCTTAATGCGAAAGAACGTCACTTTATATTGCCACTTGTGATAGGGACCTTTATTATGAAGTCCGTCACTTTTATTACTTCCACATCACAAGATCGTATAAAGCTTATTTTCTCCACACTAATAGATCGTACATATTTAGAGAGCAATTTTTATTGCATGCACCGATGACAACTTACTTCAAGGATCTTACTCAATCCATAGGTAGGTATGGTGGACTCTCATGGCAATACTGGTTTAAGGGATGTTTGTAAGTAGAAGTAGTATCTCTACTTGGTGCAAATAATTTGGCTAGCATGAGGGGGAAAGGCAAGCTCAACATGTTGGATGATCCATGACAATATACTTTATTTCGGATATAAGAAAACATAACCCATTACGTTGTCTTCCTTGTCCAACATCAACCTTTTAGCATGTCATATTTTAATGAGTGCTCACAATTACAAAAGATGTCCAAGATAGTATATTTATATGTGAAATCTCTCTTCCTTCCATATTCTTTCATGTATTGTTCAAGTGACCAATACAATGTTTGCTAACCTTCAATAAATTTACCACCTCTACTTCTTATATGTGAATTCATTACTCCCCATGGGATAAGTATATGAAACATATATAAATTTCAGATTTATGATATTTATGATATTCAAATCATTCAACTATTTACTCATAGGATATAAGTGAAGCACACGAGTAAATGACAAACTACTCCAAAAAGATATAAGTGAAGATCAATGAGTAGTTAAATAATTATTTAGCTATGTGAAGAATATCCCATTTAATAGTTCAGATCTTGATATTTTATTCAAACAGCAAGCAAAACAAAATAAAATGACATTCTAAGAGTGGAAAACATCACGTGAAGAAGCAAAAACTTAGGATCAACCGAAACTAACCGATAGTTGTTGAAGAAGAAAGGTGGGATGCCAACCGAGGCATCCCCAAGCTTAGACGCTTGAGACTTCTTGAAATATTATGTTGGGATGCCTTGGGCATCCCCAAGCTTGAGCTTTTGTGTCTCCTTATTTCCTCTCATATCACGGTCTCCTAAATCTCAAAAGCTTCATCCACACAAAACTCAACAAGGACTCATGAGATAAGTTAGTATAAAGCAATGCAAAAACCTTATCATACTCTACTGTAGCAAATCTCTAAAATTATTATTCAACATTGCATACTAAATGCATCTGCATATTTAATATTCCTATCCTCAAATAGAATCATTAAAGAAGCAAACATATGCAAACAATGCAAACATAACAGCAATCTGCCTAAACAGGACAGTCTGTAAAGAATGCAGCAAGATCCATACTTCCCTAGCTACAAAAATTATGAAAGAAAATTCGCACTGTAGTAAATTTATCATAGCTTATTATGCAAAACATTTCAACATTTTATCACATTCTTAATTTTCTAGGGAATTTTTGCAACACCGGTAATTTTCTGTTTTCAAACAGCAACATGAAGACTTGTAAAATAGGCATAGTAAAGGCTATCAATTCCACTTTTATTGAAATAAAATATGCAAAAAATTGTTATAAATAACATCAAGCAAATCCTAACAAAATAAATTGATGCTCCAAGCAGAACGCATATCATGTGGTGAATAAAAACATAGCTCCAAGTAAAGTTACCGATGAACGAATAAGAAAGAGGGGATGCCTTCCGGGGCATCCCCAAGATTAGGCTCTTGGTAGTCCTTGAATATTGCCTTGGGGTGACTTGCGCATCCCCACACTTAGGATCTTGCCACTCCTTTTCCATAGTCCATTGAATCTTTACCCAAAACTTGAAAACTTCACAACACGAAACTTAACAGAAAACTCGTAACCTTCGTTAGTATAAGAAAATAAATCACCACTTAGGTACTGTTGTGAACTCATTATAAATTCATATTGGTGTACTATATAATGTATTCCAACTTCTCTATGGTTCATACCCTCCGATACTACTCATAGATTCATCAAAATAAGCAAACAACACATAGTAAATAGAATCTTTCAAAAACAGAACAGTCTGTAGTAATATGTATCAAGCGTATACTTCTGGAACTCCAAAAATTATGAAATAAATTGGTGGAACTGAGGAATTTTTCTATTAATCATCTTCAAAAATAATTAACCTAAAAGAACTCTCTAGTAAAAAATGGCTGCACATCTCGTGAGCGCTAAAGTTTCTACTTTTAACAGCAAGATCATAAAGACTTCACCCAAGTCTTCCCAAAGGTTGTACTTGGCAATTTATTGAAATAAAAGCTATAGAACATAATTACTACAGTAGCTAAATCATGTGAACACACAAAAGCAGTAGGGGTAAATATTGGGTTGTCTCCCAACAAGCGCTAACGTATAACGCCCCTAGCTAGGCATGATGATTTCAATGATGCTCACATAAAAGATAAGAATTGAAACATAAAGAGAGCATCATGACGAATATGACTAGCACATTTAAGTCTAACCCACTTCCTATGCATAGGGATTTTGTGAGCAAACAACTGATGGGAACAATAATCAACTAGCATAGGAAGGCAAAACAAGCATAACTTCAAGATTTTTAACACATAGAGAGGAAACTTGATATTGTTGCAATTCCTACAAGCATATGTTCCTCCCTCATAATAATTCTTAGTAACATCATGAATGAATCCAACAATATAACTATCACATAAAGCACTATTTTCATGATGCACAAGCATAGAATTTTTATTACTCTCTACATAAGCAAAATTCTTCTCATTCAGAATAGTGGGAGTATCATAAGAGACTCGAATACCATAAATTGTTTCCACATTAAAAGAGTAATGTTCAGAAAAAGGGTAATCATAATCATGAAAAGTTTTATAAATATAATCATCACTACTTTTTATAGCATAAGTATCATCACAATAATCATCATAACTAGCAACTTTGTTCTCGTCATAATCAATTGAAACCTCTTCCAAGATAGTGGAATCATTACTAAATAAAGTTATAACCTCTCCAAATCCACTTTCATAATTATCACAATAAGATTAAACATCCTCCAAAATAGTGGGATCATTACTTCCTAAAGTTGACACTCTTTCAAACCCACTTTCATCAATATAATCATCGTAAGTAGGAGGCATGCTATCATCATAACAAATTTGCATATCAAAACTTGGGAGGCTAAAAATATCATCTTCATTAAACATAGCATCCCCAAGGTAGGGAAAAACATTAATTTCATCAAATATATTCCCAAACATGTCATTCTCATCAAACATAGCATCCCCAAGCTTGGGCCTTTTCATGTCATAAGCATAATCACTCTCATCATTAATAGTATGGATAGAACCAATAGTATAGCAATTATCATCATCACAATGAGTAATAGGAGCAACATCATTTGGGAGGGATACATTTTCACCTTTGCTTCTCCGTCTTTTCTTTATCTTCTTCACATTATGTGTGGGTTCAATCCTCTTTTTGGAGCTCCTTATTAATGAGATTGGTTGAATAGAAGGCTCCTCCTCGTTACCTGATTCATCAGAAGAAATAATACGAGGACGTTGGGAAGTCTCTTCCCTTTCATTAGTATTCTCTTCATCTTCTATTTGTCTTCTTTCCTTTATGTAATTGGCAATATAAGGATTTTCAATGCAATTCACCGCACAATACATAAAAATTTCTTCTAGATCAAAATCAAGAACTTTATCAAGGACAAATTCTGGAAGATCCTTAGTTATACGTATCATTTCTTCATAACCCAAAAGCAAACTAAGTTCATTATGATATGCAAGGGAAATAAAGTCATCACAATTCTTGGACACAATTCGATCATGAAACAATTTGCATTGGAGACTTAAATGACCATGTTCATTGCAAAGTTCACAAGTACGGCTAAGAAAGTTTAAATTTTCAGCACAAACATCTAGCCTTTCTTGCAACCATTTAGTTTCCAAATACTTATGCCTCTTGCAAAATCTATCTTCCCTATTTGGTGTGTAGTTGCAAACTCTGTGCACTCCACAAAAATTGACATGCTTATAAGAGACATTTTCATCATGACTAGTGCAATCATCATTAGTGCTATGGATATTTAAAGAGTTCATACTAACAACATTGCAATCATGCTCATCATTCAAAGGTTTAGTGCCAAACATTCTAATGCATTCTTCTTCTAGCACTTGAGCACAATTAGCGGAATCCTTATTATCATGAAAGATATTAAAAAGATGAAGCATATGAGGTACCCTCAATTCCATTTTTTTGTAGTTTTCTTTTATAAACTAAACTAGTGATAAAACAAGAAACTAAAATATTCGATTGCAAGATCTAAAGACATACCTTCAAGCACTCACCTCCCTGGCAACGGCGGCAGAAAAGAGCTTGATGTCTACTACACAACCTTCTTCTTGTAGACATTGTTGGGCCTCCAAGTGAAGAGGTTTGTAGGACAGTAGCAAATTTCCCTCAAGTGGATTACCTAAGGTTTATCAATCCATGGGAGGCGTAGGATGAAGATGGTCTCTCTCAAGCAACACTGCAACCAAATAACAAAGAGTCTCTTGTGTCCCCAACACACCCAATTCAATGTTAAATGTATAGGTGCACTAGTTCAGCGAAGAGATGGTGATACAAGTGCAATATGGAAGGTAGATATAAGTGTTTGTAATTTGAAAATATAAAAACAGCAAGGTAACTAATGATAAAAGTGAGCGTAAACGGTATTGCAATGCTAGAAACAAGGCCTAGTGTTCATACTTTCACTAGTGCAAGTTCTCTCAACAATAATAACATAATTAGATCATATAACTATCCCTCAACATGCAACAAAGAGTCACTCCAAAGTCACTAATAGCGGAGAACAAACGAAGAGATTATTGTAGGGTACGAAACCACCTCAAAGTTATTCTTTCGGATCGATCTATTCAAGAGTTCGTACTAGAATAACACCTTAAGACACATATCAACCAAAACCCTAATGTCACCTAGATACTCCAATGTCACCAAAAGTATCCGTGGGTATGATTATACGATATGCATCACACAATCTCAGATTCATCTATTGAAACCAACACAAAGTACTTCAAAGAGTGCCCCAAAGTTTCTACCGGAGAGTCAAGACGAAAACGTGTGCCAACCCCGATGCATACATTCACAAACGGAACCCGCAAGTTGATCACCAAAACATACATCAAGTGGATCACGTGAATATCCCATTGTCACCATAGATAAGCACATGCAAGACATACATAAAGTGTTATCAAATCCTCAAAGACTCAATCTGATAAGATAACTTCAAAGGGAAAACTCAATCCATTACAAGAGAGTAGAGGGGGAGAAACATCACAAGATCCAACTATAATAGCAAAGCTCGCGATACATCAAGATCGTACCACCTCAAGAACACGAGAGAGTGAGAGAGATCAAACACATAGTTACTGGTACATACCCTAAGCCCCGAGGGTGAACTACTCCCTCCTCGTCATGGACATCGCCGGGATGATGAAGGTGACCACCGGTGAGGGATCCCCCCTCTGGCAGGGTGACGGAACAGGGTCCCGATTGGTTTTTGGCGGCTACAGAGGCTTGCGGCGGCGGAACTCCCGATCTATTGTGCTCCTCGATGTTTTTAGGGTATATGGACATATATAGGCGAAAGAAGTCGGTCAGGGGAGCCAGGAGAGGCCCACGAGGGTGGGGCGCGCCCGGGGTGAGGCGCGCCTCCTGCCTCGTGGCTTCCTCAGCTTCACGGCGTCTACTCAAGTCTCTGGATTGCCACCATTCCAAAAAATAACTCTCCCGAAGGTTTCATTCCGTTTGGACTCCGTTTGATATTCCTTTTCTTCGAAACACTGAAATAGGTAAGAAAACAACAATTTGGGCTGGGCCTCCGGTTAATAGGTTAGTCGCAAAAATAATATAAAAGTATTTAGTAAAGCCCGTAAACATCCAAAATTGATAATATAATAGCATGAATACTTCATAAATTATAGATACGTTGGAGACGTATCACCAGCCCCTGGGCTCTTTGTCGGTGTCAAAACCGGCGGATCTCGGGTAGGGGGTCCCGAACTGTGCGTCTAGGCGGATGGTAACAGGAGACAAGGGACACGATGTTTTTACCCAGGTTCGGGCCCTCTCGATGGAGGAAATACCCTACTCCTGCTTGATTAATATTGATGATATGGGTAGTACAAGTGTAGATCTACCACGAGATCAAGGAGGATAAACACTAGAAGCTAGCCTATGGTATGATTGTTGTTCGTCCTACGGACTAAAACCCTCCGGTTTATATAGACACGGATAGGTTAGGGTTACGAGTCGGTTACAATGGTAGGAGATCTACATATCCGTATCGCCAAGCTTGCCTTCCACGCCAAGGAAAGTCCCATCCGGACAAGGGCGAAGTCTTCAATCTTGTATCTTCATAGTCTTGGAGTCCGGCCGTGATGATAGTTCGGCTATCCGGACACCCCCTAGTCGAGGACTCCCTCAGTAGCCCCTGAACCAGGCTTCAATGACGACGAGTCCGGCGCGCATATTGTCTTCGGCATTGCAAGGCGGGTTCCTCCTCCGAATACTTCATGGAAGGTTTTGAACACCAGGATAGTGTCCGGCTCTGCAAAACAAGTTCCACATACCACCGTAGAGAGAATAACTTTTGCAGATCTGCTGGCGTATTCGCGGCGTGACATCACACCACGGCCAGGCCTTTTTATGAATCGTTTTTACCGTTCCGCCTTAGCATGTTTAGCGAGGCGGTTTCCTGGCACGTCTTATCAAAGCATAGATCGTGCCCCTTATTCGGGATTCTCATCAATACGGATGTGGGTAACCCATCCGCGCCATTGATTACGGTGCTTGGGAGATAGCGAGTTTTACTAGGCTGGTGGGGGCGCATAGCCGTCCGTCCATATAAGGGATAATGATCCACCTTTTCACCTCGCCTTCTTCCTCCTTTGCTCATCCATTTCCGGCGCATTGAGCTCTAGCACCCAAGTCCGCACATTCCTCCTCAACCTTCTCCAACCATGTCGGGAGGCGGGAGGCGGATGGATGGCCTCCTCCGTCACGGAGGGCACATCACAAGGCCGAGGAGGCGGATACTTGTCCGGCGATATCGCGCCTGAGGCTGCTCGGCGTGGGGCAGCTCATTCCAACCACCAGGCCCCATGAGAGGTGGTGTTTCTCCCCACTTCCTCCATGGACTAGGTTTTCCACTTCACCCATTTATCCGGGGCTCATGTTCTACTACGGCCTGGACTTCCACGACCTGGCCCCAATTTCGTCCTCAACATCTCGGCGTTTATAAATGGTGTGCGGCCTTCCTCGCATCCAGCCTCACTTCGCCTATGGCTGAAGACCTTTAATGTCAGGCCGAAGGTTGTTGGTGGCTGTCAAGCGGAGTGCGGAGGCGCCATGGTCGGCAAGATGGCCAAAGTCCTATGGCTCGAGGGCTCCTTTGTGGAGACAATAAAGGGGTGGCCATCAGGGTGGTTCTACGTCACCGAGCCACGCGACCCTGAATGGGTGGCGGCCCCCGAATTCAGATCTAGATTCCCCACACGGCTCTTGTCATGGAAAGAGACGGGCCTGAAGTGGGGGGATTTGGACGAACTATCCGGACTCCAAACATGCGTCTGAAACCTGGTGGACAAGAATCTCAGGCTTGTCGACGTAATCCAGGTGATGCTCATCCGCCGGATTCTCCCATGCCAACAACGGGCCTTCAATTTGTGGGAGTTCGATCCGGCTTAGCACCGGACCTTGAGCCGGCTCTTCGATACTACGTACGAAGATGCCTGGAAGGTGCTGTTCAAGGGCGCCGAAGCCCCCGCATCCGCTAACAAAGATCGCGGATACAGCTCGCGGCGTCAAGCCGACGAGGTAAGTTATTTTATCCTTTACGGGACACTTTTTTCATAGATTGACTCTACGTGGGATCTAAAAACTCCCTATTCTTTGACAGGACTGGCTGAAGACGTCCGGCGAAGACCAGCGGGGCCTTGGGATTGGCCGGGGCTGCTGGCTCCGGCACCCATGTGGTGCGGAGAGAAAACCAAGAAGGAGGCCACGGGAACTCGAAGGAGCTCCCGGCGCCAGTCTTGTCGGATTCTAAGCAGAATCTTCTCCTGAAGGCGAGGAGGAGGAAGAAGAAGCTTCTCCCCAGTGAGAGGAGAGAAAAGGAAGGCCGCCTCAAGCGGGGAGGCGGAGGGTCAGAAGGAAGAACCCTTCCTCGGACTTCTCCACCTGCGTCGATGGCAGCGAGGAGGATTGGCCTACAAGGGCCAAGCCCTGGCGAGATCGTAAGTGTCCGGATACCCATGGCTTTTTATTATTGCAGAGTGTTCTCTAATGTCGAACAATCGTGCAGCCCGCCCAAGGCGAGTTCGCCGATTCATCGGCGGGTCCACAGGCTCGTCGGAAATGGAGATTACCGCTTCCGACCGCCTCCTCGCCTCATGCTGCGGACGGCGCCATGGTGGGGCCCCAGCGGGGCTTGGTCAAGAGGAGGTGGTGCAGGAGGTGCCACAAGGCAACCTCCCGGACTCAGAGCGTGGGGGCAAGACCCCGGGGCTCTAAGCCCGACCCTTATGCGGACCCCATCCGGAACCTTGGCGGTTCGGAGTCCCAAGCGGTCCCTTTGCAAGAAGGGTAAGGCGCGGTGTCCTCTGTCCAACCGGAGGCACGGATAGCTTCTTGAGGCGCTCAGGCGCCTCCATCGAGGAGGAGCACCGCCTTTGTTATGAGTGCGGTGATCCGGACAGATTCGATCCGCCAAGAGTGGGCTGACGAAGCTGTACCAGCCTTCTAACAGGCTTTGAGGTAAGTTTAGAATATGTAAAAATATTACCGCATAGACAGTAGCCCATGATGCTTAGTTCGGTGTTGGAAGAAAGCGGACTAAGGATCTAAAAGATATCTGCAGAGTCTAACATAAGTATGTCAATATGGGAATGCAGGCTGCGCTGCTGACCTCTGCCGCCTTGACTGCGGAGGTCGATGCGTTAAGCGAGCCTCGGCGGTCGAGCGAGCTTGACCAAGCCAAGAAGCAGCTCGAGGACAAGGAAGGTCGTAGTACCTTAATAAGAAATACCATATAGAAAGGTTTGGTTGCAAAGATAACAGGAATAACATGGGTGCTGCGGGGGCCACGAGCGAGGTGGCGACCACGAAGGCGATGTCCGTGGCGAAAACAATGCGACTCTGGAATGCACCGAGCGAGAGAAGGGGGCGCAGCTGGCTAAAATGCGGCAAGAGCTCCAAGCTCGTGGAAAAACGAGAGTTTGGAGCATGACTCGAAGACTCGAGTCCGAGCTCGCCTCGGCTCTTGAGAGTGCCAAAGCTGCAAAGGCGAGGCCCAAAAGCCGTCAAGAAATTGAGGCGTTAAAGAAGATAGCGGTGGGTAAGGCATTCTTTATGCAAAGCAAGCACGTGAAAGTGAATTACCTATGACTTACGGATTCGGAGCTCTCCGGGAGCATTCGCAGATTTGCCCGTGGTGTGTACGATCTTTGTTGCAGTCTACCGCGCCAAGGAGGGGAGCTCGACAGAAAAGGTGTTTTGGTCTCAGTATGCTGAGGCCGAACATCCGGTGCCCCTGAGCGACCAGCTGAAGCAGCTGGTCAAGCTCCACAAGGTCGCCGAACAGGCCATGAAAGGCCTTATAGCGCGGCTGTGGCCATTGGAGGCCATGCCCGGGAGCTACTTCGGCTTGGTGCAGCGGCTGGTGGATGCCTGTCCATGGATTGAAGTCATCAAGCGCTCTGTTTGCATTGAAGGTGTCCGTCGGGCCCTTGCCCGTGCTAAACTGCACTGGGGCAAGCTGGATGCGGAGAAGCTTGTGACGGACGGGCCACCGAAGGGCCATGAGCATCATACGCCCGAAATGTACTATGAGGGCCTCTGAAGGGTGCTGCCGAATAGCGGATGAGTGCTCCAAAGATGTAATTTTTAATAGGCTCGCATTTGTTATCACTGTCGCTGAAAACTTGTTCATATCGCTAAGCAACGCTTACTAATTTAAAATATTACCTTACATGCGGCCGTTTGTCAAATTTGAGAGATGGCAAGTCGTTGGCTTCAGCCCCATGCCACAGTCTTTGGGGTGTTAGGGATAAACTTGAGCACTCTTGTTCCCATTCTTGGGTCCATCTAGGGAGGCGCTCAACACAACGAACAAGGCAACCGGACTTATAATGCTTGAACACTCTCACTTAGCCATAGAATTCTATAATTTTAAATTTGGCGAAGCCCCTAGTATTCGGAAGACCGAGTTGAGGCGCTATCACGCCTTGGCGGACAATTCCGGTTCCTCGCTCTAAGCGGCATAAGCCTTTAGGGTCCCGAAAAAACCTCTCGAACAGCGACCGGCTCTCGGCCTATCATGACGGTCAATTTTAGCTTTCTCCTTTGAGGTGCTCGACCCAGCTCAAGCTGGGCACAATCGCGATGGTTCTCCGTGCTACCTTAGCGATATAACGGGCGTAAGGTACCAAAACACGGGGCGGACAAACCAACTATTGACCCAAGACATGATTGGAGCCGATTCATATAATGCTATAAGTTCGGGTGCCGCACTTGTGAAAGTGTTGGACTTATCACACCATAATTTTGGGATACTTAAGCCCTGGTGTATTGGCCGTACCAAAGTGTACGCAGTTGTAACATGTCGTGAAATGAACATATGTATAGATAAAGGAAGTAGAGCAATAATAAGCAAAAGCTATGTATTGTTTATTCAAAAAGGTACTGCAATGAAAGCAGAACGATACAAATAGTGTGATAAGCAAGGGATGGGACTATCTAACATGTCCCCCTCCAGGGGTAAGCTGCGGGATGGTATGTAAAACAGGTATAATGCTCGTAATAGAGACCACCTGAACACTTCGACGTGGCTTACTGCTTCCCTGGCTGTTGCATCGTGAGTTCGGCAATTCTAGTGCCGGACAGGACTTCTGAAAGACGGAGTCATGAAAGTAAGGAAAAGGAAGAAAAAGGAAAAGAAAGACACAATCGGGAGCCCCTGGTGCGGTCGAGCCGCATTCTTTGCGTGCCGTGGTCTTGCCCCTCCCCATATGCCCATGGTATCTCCAAAGCGTAATTATGTACGCGTAACACTAGCTTCACAATTTCGCGAGGGCTGGGGTTGGGGCCGGATTGCTATGCGTGCTTGAATCATGCCAGGCGATCTTGTTGTAGGTTACTCCGGGCACGCTTGAGCGGTGTCCGGACGCTAACTCTAGCCGGACTCGAGAGTTCTTTGTGAGAGGCTGCTTTGTACCTCCGCCCGAGGGACGCCGTGTGCTCCTCCGTTCGGAGAGGCGTTTAGTGTTTCCATTGACCGTGATTACTCCTCGAGGGCTGGCATCTTGAGCTTGAGGTATCGTAGTGCGGCACCGCATTGAACTTTGCAAATGCGGTTCGTCCGAGCAGTGCATGATAGCCGCTGCGGAATGGGACGATGTCGAAGATTAACTCTTCGCTCCGGAAGTTATCCGGGGATCCGAAGACCACTTCGAGTGTAACCGAGCCCGTACAACTGGCCTCTACACCCGGTATGACGCCTTTAAAGGTCGTCTTTATAGGTTTAATCCTTGAGGGGTCTATGCCCATTTTGCGCACTGTATCCTGATAAAGCAGGTTCAGGCTGCTGCCGCCGTCCATCAGGACTCTGGTTAGGTGAAATCCGTCGATAATTGGGTCAAGAACCAATGCGGCGAAACCGCCGTGACGGATGCTAGTGGGGTGGTCCCTTCGATCGAAGTTGATCGGGCAGAAAGACCATGGGTTGAACTTCGGGGGGACTGGCTCCATCGCATATACATCCCTTAGTGCACGCTTCCGCTCCCTTTTGGCTATATGGGTTGCGTATA
Organism: Aegilops longissima; assembly: GCA_021605205.1. Taxonomy (NCBI): domain Eukaryota; kingdom Viridiplantae; phylum Streptophyta; class Magnoliopsida; order Poales; family Poaceae; genus Aegilops; species Aegilops longissima. The sequence continues at coordinate 213,201,600 of CM038679.1, read as the reverse complement.
TCATGTTCACCGTCCGCACTTGCGTGGGAAAACCCTTCTGTCCTCTATTGTTCGGCGGCCGGGGCTCTTCCTCGTCATCGCTATGCAGCCCCTTGTCATTGAGTTGGCACTTAACTTGCTCCTTGCTTGAACACCCAACAGTCCCTGTTGGTGTGATTAGCTAGTTTTCGGGGTGCCATGTATCGCACAAGTGATCGAGTATTCGGTCCAAGTTGGGCCGGGCCGGGTATTTCTTTTAATGGCTTCTTCCGCTGACGGGTTTAGAGCCTCTGAATCCGGCATTGGCGGCCGTATCTTGATGTTATCTCCGTTAACGCGGCGCTTGTTCTTGTTGCGGCGTGACCTGCCATTGCTCTCCTTGGTATCCGAACTATCGGGATGTTTGGCCAAGTTGTTGCTTGAGCTAGCCAGCTGTCCTCTCCCGCACAAAAGCGGGTCATGAGTGTTGTGAGGGCTGCCATGGATTTTGGCTTTTCCTGTCCTAGGTGCCGGGCAAGCCACTCGTCGCGGATGTTATGTTTGAAGGCTGCAAGGGCCTCTGCATCCGGACAGTCAACGATTTGATTTTTCTTTGTTAGGTACCGTGTCCAGAATTGTCTGGCCGATTCTTCTGGCTGCTGGATTATGTTGCTAAGGTCATCAGCGTCTAGTGGTCGCACATATGTGCCCTGGAAGTTATCAAGGAATGCGGCTTCCAGGTCCTCCCAACAACCAATTGATTCGGCTGGCAAGCTGTTGAGCCAATGCCGAGCTGGTCCTTTAAGCTTGAGTGGGAGGTATTTGATGCCATGTAGATCATCACCGCGGGCCATGTGGATATGGAGGAGATAGTCCTCGATCCAGACCGCAGGATCTGTGGTACCATCGTATGATTCGATGTTTACGGGTTTGAAGCCCTCAGGGATTTGATGATCCATTACTTCATCTGTGAAGCATAGTGGGGGTGCGGCACCTCTGTATTGGGCTATATCACGACGTAGCTCATATGAGCTTTGTCTGCTGTGTTCAGCCCGGCGGGTTTCTTTGTATCGGCGTGGCGGTAATCATCCAGCGTCGTTAGGCGCACGCGATCCGTAGATCGATCTTGTATGTTTTGCCTTATCCTCAATATATCTACGCAAGTCGGTGCGTTTTCCGTGCCTTGGTACTTTTTGGCGTCGGGGTGTGGCTTGGCGGAGGGCGAGAGGCTTCTGTCATCACGGCCGCGGGTGGCGATCTGTCATGTCGTCTTGTTGGTGACTTGGGTGCTTCCTCCTCTCGATCGAGGCAGCGGCCTGCGTTTGGGGTAGCTTTTGGAGGCGTTCGAGTTCATACTCTTGGCTGCAAGGACTTGATCCATCGTCGACTAGCAGGTCTTGGTCAGCTCTAAGCTGTTGCTGCTTTTTCTTGACGCTGTTTGCCGTGGCCATAAGCCTGCGTTTGAAACGCTCCTGTTCGACGGGATCCTTAGGCACGACAAATTCGTCGTCGTCGAGGCTTGCCTCATCTTTGAAGGGAGGCGCGTAATTATCGTCCTCGACCTCTCTTTCTGCCGCACTATCGTGCGGACTAGCTTCTCTCTCCTCCTGCGCTGAGTCCAGCTGGAGGGGGTTGTCTTTGGTACTGTCCGGGGTGTTATTATCTCCCGTACCGGAATCACCGTTTTTGCTGTGGCGGGATTTAGAGCAGCGCCGCTGACGCCGGTGCTTCGGTTGCTTTTTGGAGGGGTCATCCTCCGTTGTTCCATCATCGTTCCCATCTTTTGGGATATCCACCATGTATATGTCGTATGACGAGGTGGCCTTCCAGTGCCCTGTAGGCGCTGGGTCTTGGTCGTCTCCGGCATCGTCGTCCATACCGTCGAAGTCTTCGGAGTCGAAGTCTAGCATGTCGGTTAAATCATCGACAGTGGCTAGAAAGTGGGTGGTGGGTGGGTGTTGAATTTCTTCGTCGTCCGCATCCCAACCTTCCTGTCCGTAGTCCGGCCAGGGCTCTCCGGATAAAGAGAGAGACTTTAGTGAATTCAGGATGTCGCCAAAGGGCGAGTGCTGAAAGATGTCATGACAGTAAACTCCATGACCGGCGCCCAATCGGATTCGATTGGCAGGGGCGCGGAGGTTGAGTCCGGAGAGGAGTCCAGCACCCAGGTCGAGGTCTTCGCAAAGGACAGGGATGGAGTTCGGCTCAATCGCCGTAGAGATGGTAGCCCCCGAGGCGGTGTCCAACCACTCGTCCTCGATCGGGGAATCCGGCTCCGGATTAAGGGTCGGAGCGGAAGCGGGTGCAGCCTCCAGGGCACTGTTCGGCTGCAGGGCTAGATCATGCCCATCGAGACAGTGCGGCATGCTTGGCTGGGGCTCGAATCCGTCGAAGATCAAGTCTCAGCGGATATCGGCCGTATAGTTCAAACTTCCAAATCTGACCTGATGGCTAGGGGCGTAGCTTTCGATCTGCTCCAGATGGCCAAGCGAATTGGCCCGCAGTGCAAAGCCGCCGAATACGAAGATCTGTCCGGGGAGAAAAGTCTCACCCTGGACCGCATCGTTGTTGATGATCGAAGGAGCCATCGGGCCTATCGGTAACGACACAGAGGAACTCTCAATGAAAGCATGTAGCGACCTGACCCAAAATCGGTCAAATCTACGTATGCATACCATCCCAAGATCATCTTTGGTACTCACGGTACATCGATGAAATAATCAAAGTTCAATCACACCTGAATTTATTACGATTCTCATATAGAGTCTTTATTACAATAGAATAAATTGGCCAAAGGCCAACTCATGAGAAATAAACTACTAAAGTTGCGGAGCGTAGAAGTATAAGCGAGTCCATCCGACTCCAAAGGGCAATCGCCAAGCGCGGGCGTAGCCTCACTCTGATCGGAATAAATCTACGCAACATAAGGCGTTGCAGCCGTGTAGGTCAGCTATTTGAATAAGCTGGCAAGTCATGAAGAGAATAACAATAATAAAATTACTAACACTATATGCATTTTGGCTGTGGGGCTCTAAGTTTCATCATTTTGCGAAAAGCAAATTTTTCCCTACTACAGTGGACTTGATTGCAAATTACTACAAATTGTTGGTAGTTATTGAGATGGTTCCGCCAACCAATGTCTCATTCCCAAATTATTAAGTCATAAACCCCTCAAATTAATTTATTAATTTAGTGTTGAGATTTCCGAATACTTCCAAGTTCCAGAGGCTCAAATTGTCCGTAACCGGGGACACGGCTAATCGATTAGATCTTTAACTCTGCAGAGGTTTGCGCACTTTACCCGCAAGAATCATTCCCTCCTTTTAAGTCTTAGCACTTCATGGTGTTTGAAGGCGGGCCAGATAAACAGGGTCTTCCAAAGAGTTCTTCAGCTCTGCCGGTACCCATCAATCCTACCGTTCTTCTACATCTCGTAGTACCGTCCAGCCAGCGTCACTACTAGGGTTGACCCAGCGAGCCCATAATGGCTTGCGGCTGCTGAGTAAGCTTCGGTCAATGGGGCATCCATCCGTCTCTTCGTGGCTGGGTGAAGCTTTCCAAGATGTCATGGCACTTCTCCATGCATCCCGCCAACCTTTGGGTTCTCGAGGGTGCCCGTCAACAAATCCTCCACCCAGTGGTGAATTTGAAGTCCATCTTGATCATTGTAGTTCATGGGGTTGTCATCATCATTGACTCTCACATCTTTCTTATGAATTTCACTCAACCAAAACCGTCTCTGAGCATAGCAAAGTAAACTACTTCGTCCGGGGTCATGGTAACAAGGGATTGGTTCATCCTACCACATGATACTACTCAAGATTAATAACTTCAAAATTTCAACTCTGCATGCATGGTGGGGTGGTATAATTTCTAATGCACAAAATCATAGGTATTGAAAATAACATGATCAAGACTTGCCTTGCTGATGATCCTCGTAAGCTAAAGATTAAGTAGTAGCAAGCTTAGCACTCCGGAAACTCTACGAGACAAACAATAATCACAATAAGCATATAGCATAGGATCACATAATACAATAGCAATAGCATCATAACACACCAAAACAAACAAATCAAAACCCAAGGAAAACTCAAAGAAAAACCAACTCAAGTTTTCCTACTTCAAGCAACAACTAAAATAGTTTTATATAACAAAATTTTCTCAACATAACCTAATCATGGTTTTATGTTAACTTAACAGAAAAGATTGCATTAAGCAACTAGGAGCAAAAAGAATTAATTTAAAATCTATTATGAAACTCCTATTAGGCCTAATTCAATTTCTATTAAGAAAAATAAAATAAAACTTTTATTTATTATAAATAAAAGTTCATCCCTTAAAGTGACAGAAACTATCCTAGAATAATCAATCACATGTGAAAAATAAATTTATTTACTAATTAAAATAATAGGAAAACAGTAGCTAGTTAATTAATTAGGATTAACAAGATTCTGCTTAAAACTATTTTTTATTAATCCTAAAATACCCAAATTAATTTCTATGGTTTGGCAATGTCAAAACAAAGTTGGGACAAAAGAATCATATAAAAATAATTTTCCTAACTCATGTTATAACAGATTTACTATTCTGACTAAAACTAAATTAAAGCAATTTTAATTAATTTTAACATAGCTAATTATATTTTCTACAGAAACTATAGAAAATTTTCAAACCAACAAAAAAGAATCACTCAAAATATTAAACAGAATAAAAGATATGAATTTTTCAAATCTGGAACTATTCTGTTAAAACAGAAAACGAAAATAAATGAAAAATGGCCTAATGGGCTAACCTACATGCTGGCGTAATATAAACTAAGCGGGCCCTAGGGTTAAACGAGTCGGGCCGGGCTAAATAAAAAAAAACCTAACTAAAACTAAACCGGACTAAACTGGAGCGAACCGGTTTTTTTAAATAAAGAACGTACCCCTTCGGGGGTGTTCTAATCTACGCCGTAGATGTGCGATCGGACGGCGGAGGGTAACTCCGGTGACTTACCGGAGCTCGACGGCGGCGGCGGCGGCGGTGGCGAGTGCGTTGGCCTCTCCGGTCGTCGGGGAGGTCGGCGGAGTCGTCCGGCGGGTTGAGGCGACGAGGAGGGGTCAGTGGAGTGGGTGGAGCTCGGGAGGCGGCGGCGGCGGCGCAAATGGCGGTGGTGGCTCGGAGCGAGCTCGTGAGGAGGAGAGGTTCGGCGAGGGGGGAATGGGGTGCGGGGAGGGTATAAATAGGGGGGCCTCGGCTTGCTTGGGGGGCGATCGGGAGAGATCGGATCCGGATCCGTCGGGATCCGCGATCGTGGCGGCGTGCCAAGCGGCGTGGGCGAGGTTGAAGGCGGGGTGGTGGCCCACCTGGCGAGAGAGGAGGAAGTGCGGGCGGTCGGGCGACCGGCTCGGAGAGGTTCGAGGCGAGGGGGTCGGGGGCTGGGGCTCGGCTCGGTGGCGCTGGTGGGCTTTGGGCCGCTGGTGCAGCTGGTGCCTGGGGCTGGCTGGGCGATGCTTTGGCTGGCGCTTTGGGGGTTTCTTTTTTTAATTTATTTTTTAATAAAAACAAAACAGAGATAACTTATAAAATATAAATATTTTATATAGGACATATATATACCAAAATGATCGGGGAATATTCCTATCATTTGAACATTTTCAAAGGCAAAATCAAACTTTATAAAAATTCATTTTTTCAAATTCAAATAAAACTCAAGTTTGAATTCAAAACTTTTGGCATTATTTTCCTCTGATATTTTTGGAGTGTCATGTTTACTCCTCTCATACTTTTACTCAAGTATTTATCGAGGCATAGTTTTTGAAATGATTCCCACTTGCCATAGTTTGAATTCAAATTTGAAAACTCAAAACTCTGAAACTCCAAATGGCACTCAAATTCAAGCAGAATGCATAGATGCTTAGCTATAATTGTAAAACATTCCAAATAGGAAATTTGGGATGTTACAAACCTACCACCTTAAGATGAATCTAGCCCTCGAGATTGGGTTAACTAACAAATAGGTGCGGGTGGTCTCGAAGAAGGTCTTCTTGGCGCTCCCAGTGGCTTCTTCCTCGGAGTGGTGACTCCACAACACCTTGCAAAACTTGATGACCTTGCTGCGGGTGACTCTGCTCGCAGATCTCGAGAATTCGGACGGGTTTCTCCTTATAAGTCAGATCCTTTGTCAAGCTGTATGGCCTCTAGGGGCCTTGTGTCTCTCAACGGAATATCGGCCATGTCGGCATGACACTTCTTGGTGAGAAACATGGAAGACATCATGAACTCGGACAATCCTTCCGGCAATTCCAACTTGTAAGCAACTTCTCCACGACGTTCGAGGATTTTGTAGGGGCCAATGAATCGGGTGCTAACTTTCCTTTGACACCAAACCTCTTGATTCCACGAAGTGAGACACACGAAGATATGCTCGGTCTCCGCCGTAAGTCACTTCCTTGCGCTTCTTGTCGGCATAACTCTTACTGTCTCATTGTGCTATCTTGAGTCTGTCTCGAATCAGCTTGACTTTCTCTTGGAATCCCTGATAAGATCGGAACGAAAAGTGATCGATCTCAACACTATCCACACAATGGTGTTCGCACCTCCTTCCGTATAGAGCTTGAAAGGGCCATCTTGATTTGGATTGATAAGCTGTTGTTGTATGAAAACTCTGCGTATGGCAAATTATCATCCCAGCTAGACCCATAGTCTAGCACACAAGCTCTCAACATGTCCTCCGAATCTGGTTGACTCTCTCGGTCATCCATCATGCTGCGGATGAAAAGCTGTCTTGAATTCCAGCCTCGTACCCAAAGTTTCATGCAAGCTGCTTCCAAAACTTTGAGGTAAACTGTGTTCCTCTATCGACACGATACTCCTCGGAACTCCATGCAGACATCGATCCTGGTCATGTATATCTTGGCCAACTTAGCACTGGTATAGGTAGTCTTCACGGGAATGAAGTGAGCTACCTTGGTCAAACGATCAACCACTACCGGATAGAATCATAACCTGAGCAGGTCTGGGTAATCCTGTGATGAAATCCATTCCAAGTTTCTCCCATTTCCAATCGGGAATCGGCAAAGGTTGAAGTAACCCTGCTGGCTTCGATGTTCGCCTTTACTCGTTGACAAACATCGCATCTTGCTACGTACTCGGCAATATCCTTCTTCATACCGTCCACGAAACTTTCCTTCAAATCCGGTACATCTTGGTGTTACCGGGGTGAATCGAATCTGGTGAATCATGAGCCTCTGAAGAATTAGCTTCACGAGTTCGGGATCATTGGGCACATAATCGATCCTCGAACCATATAGTTCCGTGTTCATCCTTACGGAATCCTTTAGCTTTTCCTTCATTCATCTTTTGCTTTATCTCATCAATTTCCTTGTCCGACTTACGGGCTTCACGAATCCTTTCGGCCAAAGTGGACTGAACTTCGAGTTGCAACATATCCTCTCGGAACTATCTCCGATCGGAGATCTACGAGGTCATCGACTAACTCTGGGGTAATCCTCCTGCTATAAGAGTATTCACATAACTCTTACGGCTCAAAGCATCTGCTACAACATTAGCTTTACAGGTGGTAATGCAATCTCATGTCATAGTCCTTGATTAACTCTAGCCATCTCCTCTGCTGAGGTTCAACTCTTCTGCGTGAAAATATACTTCAAGCTCTTGTGATCTGTGTAAACATCACAGCGGTTTTCGATGAGGAAATGTCTCCAGTCTTGAGTGCATGCACTCGACTGCTAACTCCAAATCATGTGTGGCATAATTCATCTCGTGAGGTCGTAGCTATGCGGAGGCATAAGCTACAACTTTTCCTTCTGCATGAGTACTCCTCCGAGTCCTTGGCGAGAAGCGTCTAATAAACCTGGTATTCCTTGTGTATGTCAGCAAAATCAATCTTGGGGCTGTGACCAACCGTTTCTTCAATTCCTGGCTGGCTTCACAATCCTCGGTCCAAACATACTTGGCTTCCTTCTTCAACAGCTCAGTCATGGGCTTGGCAATCTTTGAAGTTCTCAATAAACCTCCGATAATATCCTGCGAGTCCAGAAAACTGCGGATCTCCTTGGTGAGGTGGGTGGCTGCCAATCGGTGGTGATTCAACCTTGGCGGGATCAACTGCTATTCCTTCTCCTGAAATAACATGTCAGGAATCCGACTTCCTTCAGCCAAAATTCACATTTGCTGAACTTGGCATACAACTGATGTTCTCGAAGTTTCTCGAACTAGGCATAAATGTTCCTTATGCTCTTCCTCGCTCTTGGAAAATCAATATATCATCGATGAACACCACGACAAACTTGTCCAGATATTCCATAAACACCTTGTTCATCAAATTCATGAAGTATGCAGGAGCATTAGTCAATCAAATGACATGACGGTATACTCATATAAACCATACACAGTAGTGAATGCTGTTTTGGGTATATCCTTTTCACGGATCTTCAAGCGATGATACCACGATCGAAGATCGATCTTGGAGAATACCTTGGCTCCAACTAGCTGATCAAACAAGATCATTAATCATCGGCGGAGGTACTTGTTCTTGATGGTTACTTCGTTCAATGCACGATAATCCACAACCATCCTCAAGCTTCCATCCTTCTTCTCTACCAAAAAAGCTGGGGCTCCCCAAGGTGATGAGCTTGGCGAATATATCCTTTCTCCAATAACTCATTAATTTGATCCTTGATCTCTTTCAACTCATTCGGGGCATCCGATAAGGTCTCTTGGATATTGGGGCTGTGCGGGCAATAACTCAATCAGAAATTCAATGTCCTGTCCGGTGGCATTCTGGTAATTCCTCCGGAAACACATCGGAAAGTCTTGCACTCTGGCACTTCCTCTGAACAACTCCGTGAGGAATTCACTGATTCTTCATCGGCTACGTGCTGGATACATACTTGATCCTCTTACGCTCCGGGGTGGTGGCGAGAATAGACTTCTTGAGCACGATCTATGTTCCTTCAAACCGTCAACCAATCCATGCCTAGGATTACATCCAAGGTCTGGGTTTCCAACACTATGAGGTCTGCGGAAATTTATGGTTCCCGATGTTGAGGTTGCATGACAGCCTAAGCCTGCCATCATTTCTCCTCTGCGGGCCCGGCGAAGGGGTTTCTAAGGGTTTTAGTGGGCAACCCGTACTTTTCCACAACTACCCTTGATATGAATGAATCGTTGCACGAGAATCAAAGAGTACCAAAACTGAGCGTGAATTCAATAAAACTTACCAACCACGATTGTACGGCTGATCATAGGCGTCCTCTCCGTCAATGTGGTTCACACGAGCACGAGGAGCAGGTTGGGCTTCTTCGCTGAGCTTCCATTGCCGTTTCCATTCCTCTGCTTGGCCTCCGGGCAGTCGGTGGCATAGTGCCCTGTCTTCTGGCACTTGAAGCAGGTGATGTGGCTCAGATCCTTCGGGGCCGGGGCAGGACGATGCTGATTACCATTACCGTTTCCATTGCCATTGCCATTGCCAGACCTGTTGTCCTGGTTGCGATTGTTCCCATTGCCTCCATGGTTATGTCCTCCATGGTTGTGATGGATATGCCCTCCTGAGTATGGGGCATAACGGGGCTTCTGCTGAGCTCCTGAGTTGTGCTTCCCCTGGCTGTACTTCCGCTTGCGGCTTTCAATCTGCTGCTGCTTGCCTTCAAGTACGATGGCCTTGTCTACCAGCTGCTGGTAGTTGGCGAAAGTAGCCACCATAAGCTGCATGCCCAGTTCATCATTGAGTCCCTCAAGAAACTTCTCCTGCTTTGCGGCATCTGTGGCCACATCATCAGGGGCATAGCGGGCTAGCTTGCTGAATTCATCCACGTACTGTGCCACAGTACGGTTCCCCTGGCGTAAGTTGCGGAACTCACGCTTCTTCAGACTCATGGCTCCAGCTGAAACATGAGCGGTGCGGAAGGCCTGCTGGAACTGATCCCATGTGATGGTGCCGATGGGATAAGTGGCGGTGTAGTTCTCCCACCAAGAAGCTGCAGGTCCATCAAGTTGATGTGCGGCAAAGCGCACCTTCTCTGCATCAGTGCTCCCAACAGTGATTAACTCTCTTCCGATCTTGCGGAGCCAATCATCGCCACAATCGGCTCGGTGCTGCTAGAGAACACTGGCGGATTCAGCCTCGAGAATCGAGTCAAGTTGTCAGCGAGGGGTGGTGGTGGTGGCGGTGGATTGTTGTTGTTGTTACGATTACGGATGAGCATCGCATGATGGCATTCTGCTGTTGAAGCAGTGGGTGAGCTCGGCGGAAAGTTGAGACCGGGTCACGTCTCGGAGGCATCTGGTGTTTTGGAGTGGATGAGAAAATTAGAATAGAACAATGGTCTAATGAGAAATAACACTACCCATATGAATGCACAATCATAAAACACACCAATCATTTATTCATTCCACTCAAACATGGTTCAATCTCGATTACAAAGCTCATGACTAATCGAAAATAACGACCTAACTGATCGACGAAAAAGTAAAAATAACATGGTGGTCGACTAAAAGTCTTCATCAATAATCCTTGCGTCCCCACAGTGCGATGTCCTCTGTTGTGGCGCCTCCTCTTGCGGCTTCCTCGGTGGAACTCCTTCATAATCCTGATCATTGCTCACGAGGGTCCATCATCTCCACTCGGAAAAGGTCCTCTCCCAAGTCCATCTTTTCCTCTATCGCGGCAAGCTTCATCTTGGTCGTCATTGTCTCCATGAAGTCGCGACTTCTTCCTCATGGTTAAGGAAGTCTGCGTGTGCCTTCTCCTCCAGTTCAGTTCACGGAACAATAGCCTCTGTGTGCCTTGAGTTCTGGCGAGTCTGAATCTCCCGTTTCTGAGGAGACACTCCAAGTCCTGGACATAGAGAGAATGGAGTCGTCCTCACAGTGCGGATGATATCTCCATTCCTTGCCTGCGAGAAACCATGGCGAGTGCGAGGGATCGAGCTCGGCCTGTACTCCTCTCGGAGATGTCCAAGGGCACGATAGATCGCCATGTCCCTTCCGATGATCCGGTTGAAGTCGGTGAACTCAAAGTCAATAGGCTCCGTGTGTCCTCGAAGGTTCTCCTGGAATATGCACCTCAATCCATGGCGGGTATCCGTCGGAAGTGCATTGGTTGGCTTCCCGGTGATCGAGGAAGAGCAATCTTCAGCTTCTTCACCATTTGGACCAGCTTCCTGCCGAAGGGCATCGTCTCATCGGGCTGGCAAAACTCCGGTAGCAAAACTGGGGTGAACTCGACGGCCATCTAGAATGTTGAAAATCGGAGAGGAGTTAGAAATGAACAGGGGAGAATTACGGAATGATAAGGATATAAAGTAAATAGTCTCTTCCTATGGCTTTCCGATCCTAGGGGTTACGATCCTACGGTCAGCGTGTGCTCTGATACCATCTCTATAGCGACTGACCCAAAATCGGTCAAATCTACGTATGCATACCATCCCAAGATCATCTTTGGTACTCATAGTACATCGATGAAATAATCAAAGTTCAATCACACCTGAATTTATTACGATTCTCATATAGAGTCTTTATTACAATAGAATAAATTGGCTCAAGGCCAACTCATGAGAAATAAACTACTAAAGCTGCGGAGCGTAGAAGTATAGCGAGTCCATCCGACTCCAAAGGGCAATCGCCAAGCGCGGGCGTAGCCTCACTCTGATCGGAATAAATCTACGCAACATAAGGCGTTGCAGCCGTGTGGAATCAGCTTTTGAATAAGCTGGCAAGTCATGAAGAGAATAACAATAATAAAGTTACTAACACTATATGCATTTTGGCTGTGGGGCTCTAAGTTTCATCATTTTGCGAAAAGCAAATTTTCTCCTACTACAGTGGACTTGCTTGCAAATTACTACAAATTGTTGGTAGTTATTGAGATGGTTCCGCCAACCAATGTCTCATTCCCAAATTATTAAGTCATAACCCCTCAAATTAATTTATTAGTTTTAGTGTTGAGATTTCCGAATACTTCCAAGTTCCAGAGGCTCAAATTGTCCGTAACCGGGGACACGGCTAATCGATTAGATCTTTAACTCTGCAGAGGTTTGCGCACTTTACCCGCAAGAATCATTCCCTCCTTTTAAGTCTTAGCACTTCATGGTGTTTGAAGGCGGGGACAGATAAACAGGGTCTTCAAAGAGTTCTTACAGCTCTGCGGTACCCATCAATCCTACCGTTCTTCTACATCTCGTAGTACCGTCCAGCCAGCGTCACTACTAGGGTTGACCCAGCGAGCCCATAATGGCTTGCGGCTGCACAGGTAAGCTTCGGTCAATGGGGCATCCATCCGTCTCTTCGTGGCTGGGTGAAGCTTTCCGCAAGATGTCATGGCACTTCTCCATGCATCCCGGCCAACCTTTGGGTTCTCAGGTGCCCGTCAACAAATCCTCCACCCATGAGTGAATTTGAAGTCCATCTTGATCATTGTAGTTCATGGGGTTGTCATCATCATTGACTCTCACATCTTTCTTATGAATTTCACTCAACCAAAACCGTCTCTGAGCATAGCAAAATAAACTACTTCGTCCGGGGTCATGGTAACAAGGGATTGGTTCATCCTACCACATGATACTACTCAAGATTAATAACTTCAAAATTTCAACTCTGCATGCATGGTGGGGTGGTATAATTTCTAATGCACAAAATCATAGGTATTGAAAATAACATGATCAAGACTTGCCTTCTTGATGATCCTCGTAAGCTAAAGATTAAGTAGTAGCAAGCTTAGCACTCAGGAAACTCTACCGAGACAAACAATAATCACAATAAGCATATAGCATAGGATCACATAATACAATAGCAATAGCAACATAACACACCAAAACAAACAAATCAAAACCCAAGGAAAACTCAAAGAAAAACCAACTCAAGTTTTCCTACTTCAAGCAACAACTAAAAATAGTTTTATATAACAAAATTTTCTCAACATAACCTAATCATGGTTTTATGTTAACTTAACAGAAAAGATTTCATTAAGCAACTAGGAGCAAAAAGAATTAATTTAAAATCTATTATGAAACTCCTATTAGGCCTAATTCAATTTCTATTAAGAAAAATAAAATAAAACTTTTATTTATTATAAATAAAAGTTCATCCTATAAAGTGACAGAAACTATCCTAGAATAATCAATCACATGTTAAAAATAAATTTATTTACTAATTAAAATAATAGGAAAACAGTAGCTAGTTAATTAATTAGGATTAACAAGATTCTGCTTAAAACTATTTTTTATTAATCCTAAAATACCCAAATTAATTTCTATGGTTTGGCAATGTCAAAACAAAGTTGGGACAAAAAGAATCATATAAAAATAATTTTCCTAACTCATGTTATAACAGATTTACTATTCTGACTAAAACTAAATTAAAGCAATTTTAATTAATTTTAACATAGCTAATTATATTTTCTACAGAAACTATAGAAAATTTGCAAACCAACAAAAAAGAATCACTCAAAAATATTAAACAGAATAAAAGATATGAATTTTTCAAATCTGGAACTATTCTGTTAAAACAGAAAACGAAAATAAATGAAAAATGGCCTAATGGGCTAACCTACATGGCGTAATATAAACTAAGCGGGCCTAGGGTTAAACAAGTCGGGCGGGCTAAATAAAAAAAACCTAACTAAAACTAAACTGGACTAAACCGGAGCGAACGGTTTTTTAAAAAAAACGTACCCCTTGAGTGTTCTAATCTCGTAGATGTGCGATCGGACGGCGGAGGTAACTCGGTGACTTCGGAGCTCGGAGTGGCGGAGGTAACTCGGTGACTTACGGAGCTCGGCGGTGGTGGCGGCGGCGGTGGCGAAGTGTCGTTGGCCTCTCCGGTCGTCGGGAGGTCGGTGGAGTCGTCCGGTGAGTCTTGAGCGACGAGGAGGTCTTGGTGGAGTCGGCGAGGCTCGGGGGTCTAGGCGGCGGCGGTGAGGCAAATGGCGGCGGTGGCGGCTCGGCAAGTCGGCGGCGCGTGTGAGGAGGAGAGGTTCGGCGGCGAGGGGGATGGGGTGCGGGGGGGGTATAAATAGGGGCGCCTCGGCTTGGCAAGGGGCGATCGGGAGGATCGGATCCGGATCCGTCGGGATCCGCGATCGTGGCGTGTAATGGCGTGGGCGAGGTTGAAGGCGGGGTGGTGGCCCACTGGCGAGAGAGAGAGGAGGAAGTCTGGTGCGGTCGGGCGACCGGCTCGGAGAGGTTCAGGCGAGGGAGGTCGGCTCATTTGGGCGGCTCGGTCGCGCTGGTGGGCGGCTGGGCCGCTGGCGGGCAGTCTGCCTCAGCTTGGCTGGGCGATGCTTTGGTGGCGCGAGGGGGGTTCTTTTTTTTAATTTATTTTTTAATAAAAACAAAAACAGAGATAACTTATAAAATATAAATATTTTATATAGGACATATATATACCAAAATGATGGGGAATATTCCTATCATTTGAACATTTTCAAAGGCAAAATCCAAACTTTATAAAATTTCATTTTTTTCAAATTCAAATAAAACTCAAGTTTGAATTCAAAACTTTTGGCATTATTTTCCTCTGATATTTTTGGAGTGTCATGTTTGCTCCTCTCATACTTTTACTCAAGTATTTATCAGGCATAGTTTTTGAAATGATTCCCACTTGCCATAGTTTGAATTCAAATTTGAAAACTCAAAACTCTGAAACTCCAAATGGCACTCAAATTCAAACAGAATGCATAGATGCTTAGCTATAATTGTAAAACATTCCAAATAGGAAATTTGGGATGTTACAAAGCACCAATGTCGGTGTCAAAACCGGCGGATCTCGGGTAGGGGGTCCCGAACTGTGCGTCTAGGCGGATTGTAACAGGAGACAAGGGACACGATGTTTTTACCCAGGTTGGGCCCTCTCGATGGAGGTAATACCCTACTCACCCTGCTTGATTAATATTGATGATATGGGTAGTACAAGAGTAGATCTACCACGAGATCAAGGAGGCTAAACCCTAGAAGCTAGCCTATGGTATGATTGTTGTTCGTCCTATGGACTAAAACCCTCCGGTTTATATAGACACCGGATAGGTTAGGGTTACACAGAGTCGGTTACAATGGTAGGAGATCTACATATCCGTATCGCCAAGCTTGCCTTCCACGCCAAGGAAAGTCCCATCTGGACACGGGACGAAGTCTTCAATCTTATATCTTCATAGTCTTGGAGTCCGGCTGTGATGATAGTTCGGCTATCCGGACACCCCCTAGTCCAGGACTCCCTCACTCTTGGTTGGGGCTAGTGTTTCCAGATGCTGGTGCTGGCGCTTGGGGAGTGAGCCTGGTCCTTGCTGTGGCGAATCTATTGGTTCCTTTGAGGCTCGGCCGGGAGGTGGGGCTGGAGACCATTGGTAAACCCAGCACCGCCCCTCCTGGAAGTCTTGGGGCTGATGTCGACGAGAGGCGCGCCTTCCTGCCCGCCAAGGTGGGAAGCGGTGCGCATCAAGCCCCTGGTTGTCCTGGCCGCTCGCCGTCTCCCCGGGGAAGGCGTTGGGCTGGATTCCCGGCCTTTCCCCTGGAACAGTGTTGATGAAGGCGAAGCCATGGCAGAAGGAGAAGACGGGAGGCAGGCCATCCAGTAGGAGCACGACTGCATCGATGCATTCGTCTCGTACTGGCGACCTGCTGCCCGTCTGCCTGGCTCCTCCCCCTTTCCCTGGCACCGTCATCACCGTTTCCCATGGCGGTCGGGGGAAGGCATGCCCCCTGGTGCTTCTGTTTCCCTCAGGGGCCTTCTAGCTGGGCCCCGGTGTCCTCCTCTGCCGGTGTCTGTGCTGGAGCCCCCCTTTTTAGCACTGGAAGCAGTGACCAGGGGCTACTGAGGTGCTCCGCACGTCTTCCTCCTTCACAGCCTCGCCACTCTCGATCTTGTCAGGTTGTGCTCATTAGCTCTTGGCGGGGTTCGGGGTGGCGTTGTGCCGACGTGTCGTCCATCGTCTTCTCTTCCCACTTCACTACCTGGGATAGGAGGGACAGGGAGAGGAGTTTACGGAGCACTTATATTTTTTCAATCTTAAACCTGTAGGCACTTGCCCAATTTTAATTCAAATAATGTAAACTCTCTAGTCCATGTTTGTGTTCTGTAATGCTTGTACTTGTATCAGCATATTAATGAAAAAGATGAACCTTGTCGGGAACCCGTGCATGTGTATGTCCATGCAGAGGCAAGATGCCTCTTTAATGTAAATAAACGAGTTTTCCCCGGCAGGTACCCTGCCAGCACCCTTTTTTTCTGCCGGAGAGCTATGTCTACCGGGCAACAGGCAAAGGGGTCAGGCCCCCACCAACTTCTTTTTACCAAAGGCCACTGCGACCATCCTGACCAAAGCAACTTTCGAGTCAGGGATGGGATCACCTAAGTCTCAAAGGAGTGGCGAGGTTTTCTTATGCACAAGTTATTGCTTGCAGAACACTAATGGACAGGAGGTATAACTTATCTGTTTGGCTTGCCGGGGATCACAGTGCCGGGCAGTCTTCCCAACTCCTTGTCAAAGCCAAGTTCACGGTAGGAACCTGCATCTTCATGAATATGAGAATGAATGCAGGATGCGATCCTATATATATCCACATGAAAATGCTCATGAAATGCTTATGCAATGATCTTGGAATGCTCATGCATGCATGCATTCTTGGTCGGGGGCCACCCACAACGCTTCTTTATTTTCTCTTGCACAGGGTCATCGCCCTGGCTTTGTACAAGGGGTTACATGCAGCTGAGGCAAGGCCTGTACAAATGGGTCACTGTGGGCCAGGGCCCGACAGCCGCGCCTTACGGGTAGAACTTGCGGAGATGCTCAATATTCCATGAGTTTTGCAACTGAATGTCATCTCCGGTCTCCAGACAGACTGCCAGGTCTGATGACTCGTACTACACGGTAAGGGCCTTCCTGCTTCGGTCATAACTTCTTTGTACCTTTGGCGGACCGAACGCGCCTAAGGACAAGGTCGACTTCCTCAAAACACTGGGCGTGAACCCTGCGGCTATGATAGCGACGCAGGGCTTGCTGATAGCGTGCAGCACACGTAGCAGCCCGGGAACGGTTCTCCTCGAGTTGCACAATGTCATCACGCCGGTGCTGATCTTGCGCTACTTCATCGTAGGCAAGCACTCGAGGTGACCCGTAAATGAGTTCTTTGGGGATAACTGCTTCTGCCCCGTAGACCAGGGAGAAGGGAGTCTGCCTGGTAGCTCGGTTTGGTGTCGTTCTGAGGGACCAGAGAACTACCGGCAACTACTCGACCCACCGCCTTCCATGCTTCTGCAGCGTATCAAAGGTTCTCATCTTGAGTCCACGCAACACTTCAGCGTTCGCCCTCTCAGCTTGCCCACTGCTCCGGGGGTGTGCCACAGAGGCAAATAAGATCTTGCATCTGAGGGCATGAAAATATTGCATGAAGGCGCGACTCGTGAAATGGGTATCGTTGTTGGTAATGATCCTTGCCGGAACTCGAAAACGCCACACCAATTCTTTCAACAACTTGATAGCTGACTGAGCAGTCACCTTCCTGACGGCAGTCACTTCCGGCCACTTTGTAAACTTGTCGATAGCAATGAACAAGAATTCAAAGCCCCTGATTGCTTGGGGGAAGGGGCCGAGGATATCGAGCCCCCAGACCGAAAATGGCCATGATAGAGGGATTTTCTAAAGAGCTTGGGCAGGCAGGTAGGTTTTCTTGGAATGGAACTGGTAGGCTTCTGTCGGATTTCGGGTTCCGGCAGACTCTTAAGGTTCGAACACTGGGGTGCGCGCGGAGATCCAACCTTCCACCGTCTCGCACCTCGCCGAATCGCAGGGACCTAAACTACTAACGGAATAGCACAAGAGACACAAGATTTATACTGGTTCAGGCCACCATTGTGGTGTAATACCCTACTCCAGTGTGTGGTGTGGTGGATTGCCTCTTGGGCTGATGAGGAATGATACAAGGAAGAACAGCCTCGCGAGGGTCTGTTCTTGGCGGGTGCGATGAACTTCTAGGTGGTGTTCAGTCGCTCTAGCTTGAGGATCGGGTCTCTGTCTTTCTCTCTGTCTTTCCCTGGATTCTAGATCCCTCTATGTCACGCCCAATATGCGACCCTATCCAAAAGGAACTCGACAGTCCCACCAAGGATAGACCCGCATATTGAAACGCTTTTGCAAGGTGGATATCATTACATCAATAGTACATAATAGATGGGGATACATACATAAGGCACAAATGCCACAAGAATACAACAACATCATATACAAGATCAACATCCGACTACGGATGAAACATAAACAGAAACTCAAGCGACATCCACCACTGCTAGCCCGGGCTGCCGACACTGGAACCTATCCCCGATCGAAGAAGCGAGAAGAAGAACTCAACGCAAGCAAGCATCGCTCTCGCGTCATGATCATCGCAAACCTGTACACTGCAACTGGTGGTGTAGTGTCTGTGAGCCACGAGGACTCAGCAATCCCATTACCATGGGTATCAAGACTAGCAAAGCTTAATGGGTAAGGAAGAGGTAAAGTGGTGAGGTTGCAGCAGCGACTAAGCATATATGGTGGCTAACATACGCAAATGAGGCGAGAAGAGAAAGAAAGGCAGTCGTCAACTAGTAATGATCAAGAAGTGATCCTGAACTCCTACTTCGTCATACATAACCCGAAACCGTGTTCTCCTCTCGATCAACCCGAAAAGAGACACTCGCGATTACGCTACGGTTGGTGTATTTTAATTAAGATCAACCGGGTTTACTACAACCGGATATTAACAAATTCCCATCTGCCACATAACCGCAGCACGGCTCTCGAAAGTTTATACCTGCTGGGGTGTCCCAACTTAGCCCATGATAAGCTCTCGCGATCAACGAAGGATATTCCTTCTCCCGGGAAGACCCGATCAGTCTCGGAATCCGGCTACAAGACATTCGACAACAATAAAACAAGACCAGCAAAACCTCGGCGTGCCGACACCACAGTAGTAGCCGCGTATCTCTCGTCGAGCCACGGCCGGATGAGCAGTCCGTTACAACTAAAACCAGCCCTCAAGTTTCCCGAGGTGGTATTTGCAAAGCACTCTAGTTTGTACCAACACTTAGACAAGCATTGGCCGGGGCTGAATAAAGATGACCCTCGAGAAGCGACTCCCAAGGGAAAAGTAGGTGGTGGTGAGGCAAATGGTAAAACCAATGTTGGGCCTTCTTTGGAAAAGTCTTATTCAAAGCGAACTGTCAAGGGGTCCCATAAATCACCCGACCGCGTTAGGGACGCAAAATCCGGGAACATAATACCGATATGGCGGAAACTAGGGCGGCAAGAGTGGAACAAAACACGAGGCATAAGGCGAGCCTTCCACCCTTTACCAAGTATATAGATGCATTAATTAAATAAGATATATTGTGATATCCCAACAAGTAAACATGTTCCAACAAGGAACAACATCTCCATGTTCAACAAGGAACAAACTTCATCTTCACCTGCAACTAACAACGCTATAAGAGGGCTGAGCAAAGCGGTAACATAGCCAAACAACGGTTTGCTAGGAAGGGTGCAAAAGGTTAGAGGCTGACATGGCAATTAGGTAGGCTTGATAAGCAGGTAATAGGTAGCGCAGCATAGCGATAGAAACGAAGCAACTAGCATAGCAATGATAGTAGTGAGATCCGAGGGTAGCGGTCATCTTGCATGAAATCCGCAAGGAAGAAGAAGCGAGTCCATGAAGAAGACGAGCGGATGAAGCCGAACCAAGCGTGAGCGAGCGAATCTTCATGATCATAGCGAGGAACTAACAAGAAGAAGCACACAACATAGGTAAACACACCACACACGAACAAGACATGATGCACAACAAGCATGATGCATGACAAAGCTACATGAAGCTACTCATGGCAAGAGATGATGCAAACAAGAGCAACACATCAAAGCAAGTTTAAATGAGGCCGGAAGCAACATAGAAAAATTCCGGTAAGTCCTCATATGCAAATTTCGAAATTGGTCCAGATATGAATAAACCTTAAGTTCAAGTTGTTAAACAGCAATTTAATATGCACCACGATGATCTACACGAAATTCTAGTCAAGTTACATATAAAGTTCATTTAATTCGGAGCTACGGCCTAGAAGATATGAGCAAAACAAGTTAAACATGGCATTGATGCAAAATGCACCCAAACATCAAGCAAACACCTCAAAACAAGGATGCAACATGATAATATGAAACTACATGCAAAATCAAGCAATTTTCATATAGAGCACACTCAAAACGGAGCAACGGTTCAACACATACACATGAAACAAGTCATAGCAACAATCTGTCCAAAACAGCAACTAGGCATATTGCAAGCATCAAAACAACATGCTACAGGACCTCAATATGAAAGAAGAAGGTATGGGCATGATGTATAGGTAAAGCATTACAAAACATGAGCACTGAGCTATCTCCAGAAATCACTAGAACATGCTCAAAATGACATGGCAAGATTGCAAATAATAACAGTTTCAGGCATTGGCAGAAATAACATCAGGTTGCAATGTTCAGAGCTATCAAACAACATGTTACAGGAACTTATCATGGCAAAAAAAGGCATGGCATGAATCTACTAAATGCATAGAACAAAAGTCCCTTACTGACCATAAGCCAAAAAGGATCAGAAAATATGATGGTACCCAAGTAAACATGGCAAGTTATATTACAGATTCATACATGGCAGGAACAACGATAAGTAGGCATGTTGGTGAGCTTGAACCACTCACCACAGAGCATCACATGGCATGGCAAGGCAATCAACGGTAAGAAGACATGGCATAGAAGCTATACATGGCAAGAGCAAGGTCATAGGGTGCATGGATCAACTACAACAAACTTGGCAAAATTGAATAACATGTAAACAATCTGCCAGGAAACATTTTATAGCAAAAGTAGAGCTCGATTGACTCAATCTATGGCACTCCATAATTGCAAACAAGGGAATGGATGGATAGAGCAAGACATGTAGAACAAAACATCCTTAATGAAGTATCTCAAAATAAGCATGGATCTCTCGGTAGCATCAAGTTAACATGGTATGAAAATATCAGCAAAACAGGGCTGAAATCAGCAACATCAGGAAGCCTAGTTTGCATGCTTGTGCTAGTCACCACAGAGATCACAAAAATACATGTCATATACCCCTGGAAAGATGGCATGGCATATTACAAAACACATGTAGGACTCAAGTTCATCGGATGCACACATCAATCATGGCAAAAATGACAAAAGTGCATGTTCTGATAAGAATCAGAAACTAATATCAGATAGCACTTTTCCAACAGCATTTCGGGCATTAATATGAGCTCAAATGAAAATGATGCAATGAGATGAAACGATCTACTCATCGAGACGAACAATTTGACATATTACACGCACAAAACGGAGCTACGGATGCAGAGTTATGATGCGATGAAAATGCATGAAAATTACTGCAGATTTCGGGACTTAGTCAAATTTGGACCTCGGGGAGGTGGACATGTCGGTCAGGGTGGACACGTCCGATGTGGCTGGGTCATCCTCCACCTCCGAGGAGGTCAGCGGCAGGAAGTCGTCGGCGGAGTCACCCTCCGGCGTCGTTAGAGCGCGAGAGAAGTGGAGGGAGGGGGGGCAGGCGATCCGGCCGCATGGGGCATCCGTTCCGGCGGATCGGCGGCGAGGCTCGGCGGCGCTCATCAAGCGGCGAACTCTGCGGGAGAGAGGAGCTCGGGTGAGAGAGGAGAGAGGAGAAGGAGTGGGCGCGACGGGAGGCGGCTACTGGTCCGGTGAGGCAGTCGCGGTGGCCAGGCTCGCATGGCCGGCGAGCAGGGAGGCTTGAGACGCCTGGATCGGGCGCAGGGGAGGCGGAGGCGGGCGGCGGCACGGGAGCCGAGGGCAGTGGCCTTCCTTCAGCTGTGAGCTCGGCGCTGGGCCCGATGGGCCAGCAGGCCTGGCCGGGCTGGGTGGGCAGCTGGCGGGCGGGGCAGGGGCGTCTTTGAGGGCGTGGCAGCCCCGGTTGGCTGGCCGGTGGCTGCTGGTGGCGCAACCAAGGCGTGGCGCCACGTGGTGAGTTGAGGTGGCGGAATTTGAGGAGGAGGCGGAGATCCCGAGGAGGAGGGATTGGCTGCTGTGGGGGGTTAGGGAAGGGTAGGCTGCCCAAAATGGAAGGAGGAGGGGTTTAAATAGGAAAGGGGGCTAGGGTTTAGTCTCTAGGGGGTTTTGGGCGTTTGGGGCCTCGGATCGACACGGACGGCTCCGGATCGGAGGGATCTAGGAGGGGGTTGGTGGGCTGTGAAGAAAGGCCAAGGGCTGCGGGATAGAAGAGGAGAGGCCAGCGACAGTTTGAAGACCGAAGCGTTCGGCGAAAACCGGCTACATTGCGGTTGTAGGTTTAACGGTTGGGCTATCAAATGGACTCGAATCGACGAAACTTGACTTGAGCTCTGTCTACACTATAATAAGACCGCATAAGCCAAGCTTGACCCATTCGAGAACATTTAACACCCTTTTACGAAAAGAGGCAAAAGGCGCGGGAGACATAGGAGTGCGGATTGCAAAAGCGGACAACGGGAAAATGCTCGGATGCATGAGGCGAACACGTATGCAAAATGAAATGCACATGATGACATGATATGAAATGCAGATGATGACATGGAAAAGAGAGACACGCAAGCACATGACATGGCAACGACGGCGAATAACTGGCAGACACCTGGCGCATCGAATCCGGGGCGTTACACTCTACCCTGTGGGTGGCTACTCCTATTTATAGGCGAAGGCCCTGGGCCTCTTCCCAAATATTGGCGGGAAGGCGCCAACAATTAGCCATTTGAAGGGAACAGCGGGTACACTTATCTGACTAAAGTTGGTCCTCGCTTGCCAAAGGCTCTGGTGATGGCCTTTGCTTGGGCTCCATGATGACTCCCTTCATGCCGTTGGGCTGGTCTTGGTCTTGTTGCACCAAAGCGGATGCCTTTGCTTGATGCTCTACTTTGCACTTGCTCCCTTTGCACCAAAGAGGAAAGGAGGGCCTTCTGGCTGGCGCTCTTAGTCGTCATGGCTGCGTCATGGGCACCTCGCGAGTACCCCTTGAACTCTCCGCCTCCTCATGAGCCAGCGGCTGACGAGGCGTGCTGAGGAAGCTCCTTGTCGTCCGCCCAGCAATCTGGCCCCTCGCGAGGTCTTGAGCTTGTGTTGATGAAGGCGGGCCTGCTGGGCCTCCTCCGAAACCACGCCCAGGGGCAGAGCGAGCAAGTGCAGGGACCCCGTTCCCGAGAACACCGGCGATAGCCCGGGCCTGGCGCGCCCGAACCGCCCGGCGAGAGGCGAAAGGGCAAATCTGAGCGTCGCGGGCCCTAACAGCCTGCGGCCTTGGGCTGCACGTGGCGGTTGATTGGGCCGTCGCGCAATGCAACGCGTGGGTTGATAACGAGCGGCATCTTCCTTGCCTCCTTTACTTTCTCCGATTGCTGCTCAGATCCCTTTCTTGCGCCTCTCCCTCTGCTTCCAAGATCTTTAGATCCTCCGCTGCGTGCCCTAGCCGATCATGGCGCCTCGCCAACCCTAGCCGGAGCTTGGTACTCTCCTGCCTTGGACCCGCCAAATGTGTAGAAGCGAGCCTGCATACAATCGCCCGATTAAGCCAGGCGAAGCGTCAATGGAACGAGTGTTCAAGGCGGCTCTGCCGCCCGGAGGTCGGGGAGTACCTTCTACCCGTTCTTCGTGAGCGCCATCATTGTTGGTCTGGTTCCTCCCTTTTCTGAGTTCTTCTTCTCCGTCCTCCGTCACTACAACATTCAAGCTCTGCACCTCCATCCCAACTCCGTCCTTCTTCTGGCAATCTTAGCCTACTATTGTGAGGCCCATGTTGGGGTGAAGCCCTCGGTGGCCTTGCTGCGCCACTAGTTCTCCCTCCGAACCTGCCGTGGTTCCGCCTCCAGCGTCTTGTGAGCTTAAATGCATCTGGTGGAGCCATCGCCATTCAAACCACAGGAAGCGGATTGAGGCTTGAGGAGCAAGTGGGTCTTAGTGGATCTGGGCGCATCCACCTCGGCTGATCCTGCCCATGGAGTGCCCAAGAGCTCCGGCGGCTGGTCAGAGTGGAGCTTGGATCCTGCGTGAAGCTGGTCTTTGGAGAAGATGGATGCAGATCTAAAGCCGCCAGCAGCCGGCGAGAGTTGACGGTGCGTCGCTCTTGAGGGAGTTCTGGAGCACCAGCTGGCTCCACTTCATCGATGCTCGCTTCGATGTGGAGGCCTCACTCGAGCCCGTGGCCTGGCCAGCGAGGATCTGGCGGCAGTCCTCAGGTCCTTGGTTAGAGGCGATGTGGCGAGGCAGGCGCCCAGCGCCCTGTTCCTCAGCGAGGATTGGGAGCAGGTTGTGGGGCACATGCCTGCCTTCAATGGGGGCAGGCCCGTGCCCGTGGAGGCTCGGAGGACTGGTGGGCGTGTCCTCTTCCGACTCAGCGAAGAGGTGGAGGAAAAGAGCCGGGAGAGGGAGTTGATTCGAGGGGAGTCAAGGCTCCTCCCCTGCGGCGCAGGTCCCGCATTCTCCGCCTCCTGAGTGAGTGGCGCCGAGGATGAGGATGGCGGGGAGGCGAAGCCTGCCCCGATCGAAGAAGGACGGTGGGCTGGTCCCAGCGGATCCGCCCGACCCGGGCCGACCCCATGAATCGCCTCTGCTCTGGTCCCCTTGAAGCTGATCCTGCGGTCGGCTCTCGGGCTTCAAGTATGGCGGAGGTTGCTCGAGAATCCACCGTGACGACCAGTAAGTGCTTGATTCTTGTTTTGTTCCTTGCTTTGTCGTGAGGCTTGATATCTGTATCTCTTGGCTAGGGTGGCGCTGCGAAAGAAGTGAAGGGGCTCTGAGGCTTCATGCTGGGCGATGCCTCTGCCCAGAAGGAAAAGCGATGGCAAGACACAGGCCTCTCCTGCCGGTCATCCTCGCGAGGCTGGCGGAGCTGGCTAAGCGAGCTCAGCCCCATGGCCCAAGTGACTCCCGAGTGTCATTGCACGATGCCGCCGCCATAGCTGTTGGGGCGGCAGTCCCTCCTCACGATCTTGTGGTTCGCCGCCGCCATCTCCTCCTACTCCACCAGCTGTTGTCTCTCCGACTCTCCCTTGTCTGGATCGTCTTGCCGCTGAATTGGATCCGGCTGGCTGGCGGAGATCTTCTGGCGCCGACTCTCACTTGCTGGCGGGCGCTAGAGGCTGGCACAGCTGGATTCGCTCAGATGATTCGATTTCGGCGGCGCTGGTCAGAGCCTCGGCGGCTGCGATGAGGAGAAGCAGGCTGTCCGTGAGGCGAAGATTGCCCGCGATGCTGCCTGAAGGAGGCAGCCAGCATCAAAATCGCTGTGTGAGGCCAGCTGGAGGCGGTGAAGGGCTGCAGAACCGGCTTGCCGAGGAGGCTCGCTCCGCCCGAGGAGCAGGAGAAACTTATGAAGGCTCATGGCGCTGTCAGGGCTGGGAGGCCAAGCTGAAGAAGAGCCGTGACCGCCTAGAAGTATTTGGGCAGGAGGCCGGAGGCGAGGAAAGTCGAGTGGACGACAAGCGCGGGTTCTTGCCGAAGATCGCGTGGCCTTCATGGATATGGAGGTTAAGGCTCGCGCCTTCTTGTGGGAGCTTTATGATGGCGGCTGGAGAGCCCAGCGGCGGCGAGGGACGGCCCGCCAAGCTGCTTCCCTTCTGGTTCGCGCTCTTGAAGATGTCTCCCTTGGTCTTGGCCCCACGGCTAAGGCCGTAGCAGCGTCTTGTCTTCTGCGCAGCAGCGGGTCCTCACCACGTCTACCTTGCGATCCCAGCGTCGACTGGACAGCCTTACGGAGCCAGCGGCGGCGAGCATGCAGCTGCCGCTGCGAGGCTGTGAAGGTCGCGTGGAGGCTCTGTTGAGGAAGTTCAGG
This sequence comes from Aegilops longissima, assembly GCA_021605205.1. NCBI lineage: Eukaryota > Viridiplantae > Streptophyta > Magnoliopsida > Poales > Poaceae > Aegilops > Aegilops longissima. The sequence continues at coordinate 213,175,777 of CM038679.1, read as the reverse complement.
GCCTTGCACCAAGCGAAGCGTGGCGCTGCCCGCCCTGCTGCTCCACCAGGCGAACCCACTCCAGCGCTGCTCCACCGCCGACAAGTGACTCCGTTGTGGCTCATGTCCTGCGTTTAATTCCTGCACATGTATCATGCCTCGGGAGGCGTCTAAACTTGCATTTGGTATTGCGATAACAGTGGACTATAATATTTGCTTTTGAATTCCTTGAAATTCGCTTCCTACTTGCTTATGTTCTCGCGGCGAGCCGGCCATTGCTGCTTACCTCAGCCGCGTTAGCCCGGACGGAAACCAGGGCGGGACCAAGGAGTGAGGGGCTACGTGACAAGTTAGGCTCTGATCGCGATGCTCAGAGTCCCCCTTAAGCGCCTGAACAGCAAGTAGGGAGGTGAGGCAGGCGGATCTACCGTTCTCGTCTGCAAAGCCCGGCCCGCGCATATCTCAACCGCCGTTAGCCTTTCGAGAACTAAGGGGTGAGGGCTCGTGACCAGTTAGGCTCTGAGTCGCGATGCTCGTGGAGTCACCCTTCAACGCTCAAGCGGCATTCGTACCTTAGCTCCGCTCGGGAGTAGCGTCGACGAACCAGCCGAGGGGCTGGCTGGATGCGCGTCGTCGGCCGTGACCAAGCGCAGCCCGTGTCCAGCCCCTCGTGCGGCGCTCCCGGCGGGAGGCGTTGCGATGAGGCGAACTCTTGAGCTCTAGGCTCCACGAGGTTGATCGACCGGAGGCCACCTCGGTTGTTTATCACCAGCCCAGAGACATAGCGCTTCCGCATGCGTCTGGTCATAGCCGCTCCTCGGCGGTGTCGTCGACCAGGTAGCGGAGCATGGTGCTTCCAGCAGTGCGTGGGAGGGGCTCCCCTCGGGAGGAGCCCAGGCGTATCTGGCCCACCACGACCGCGTGGCTGTACGGTAGGGCTGGGCGAGGTGTATCTTAGCACTGTGAGCCAGTAGCGGGACTCACGGGGCCCTACCTCAAGCGGGTTGCGCTGGCTCTGAGCCTTATCTTGAGTGTGTTCCTGCAAATTTGGCGGATGCGGTGCTCTCGTCTTTGGGTCCGGCCCTCGGGCTGGTCTCGGCCGTCGGTGCAGCAAGCCAGTCGCGATGCCATGGACAAGACCGGAGGGTGAGGGCTGGAGCCGGTAGGAGCCACAGTCGCGATGCTCGGGCACCCCCCTTTAACACATAAGCTGGGTTAGATGGCGCAACTCGTCCTCGGGTCCGGCTCTCGGGCAGAGTCTCGGCCGTCGGCGGCAAGCCAGTCGCGATGCCATGGACAAGACCGAGGGTGTGGCGGAGAGCGGTAGGAGCCACAGTCGCGATGCTCGAGCACCCCCCTTTAAAGCGCAAGCTGAGTCGGATCTGACAACTCTCGTCCTCGGGTCCGGCTCTCGGGCTGGTCTCGGCCGTCATTGGCAAGCCAGGTCGCGATGCCATGGACAAGACCGGTGAGGGCGGAGGAGAGCGGTAGGAGCCACTGAGTCGCGATGCTCGGGCACCCCTTTAGCATAAGCTGGGTTAGATAATGAAACTCTCGTCCTCGGGCCCGGCTCTCGGGATGGTCTCGACCATTCTTTGGCAAGCCAGTCACGATGCCATGGACAAGACCCGGAGGGTGAGGGCGGAGGCAGTAGGAGCCACTGAGTCGCGATGCTCGGGCACCCCCTTTAGCGTGCAAGATTAGTCACCCGGAAAAGGCACCAAATAACAAGCATGGTGGAGCGAGGCATAATCCTAAGAAAAGCGCAAGAAGGATACATGCGGCTGGGACAGGCCCGGCGGCTTGGGGATGGCAGCCAGGCGCCCCAACAGGATAGGCTAATGACATGAAATAAAGGGATACATGCAGCGGGGCGGACCCACACGGCACTGGGAATAATCACGACCTGAAGGCGCTCCCAACCAGAAATAAAACTTAAAGATGTCACTGGTGATGTTGGGGCGAGTGGAGTTGGTGTAGCCGACTTGGTGGGCTCACGCGGAGCCGATCCTCACGAGCCCCAGGCCGGAGGCCTCGGGAGGATCAGAAAGCTGGCGGCTCCTCATGGGCCATCTCCATCTCCGCCCGGGGCTGCAGGCGTGCGACCTCTTGAGCCTCGGGATGGCCCTCATGAGATCTTGGTGCTTGCGGCTGCCGTGTTTGGCGAGCCATGAGGCATGCTTGCGTAGGCTGTGGGGCGGGCCCTCGCAACATCCCACTCGCGAGGGCAGGCGCTCTTGAGGCGGCTCGGTTGAGCCTGGTATGTCAATCTGGAACCACGCAGCCCACCATCCTCGCCCGGGATGGGGGCCCCAGCGGGTAGGCGGCGGCTGCACCTCATGACCCTTGACTCCTGGAGCTCCTGAATGGCCTTGCTGACGAACTCCTGAGGGTTCGGCCCTCCTTGCCTTGCTCCTTCTTGCGGGAAACATGCTTCGAAGCACGCCTCCATGTGGTGCCCAAGCGCCTCCCTCGAGACCTTGGCGAGGTCGGCGGCCCTCCAGGGGAGAGCCCCCGAGCCCGGCCTGAGGAGGGCGCTGGGTGGTCGCTTTCCTATCTGCGATGGAAGGAGGCTCCCTCGGCCGGTCTGAGCCACAGGGGCTGTTTCTTGAGTCGGGCGGTCGATGTCTTCTTCTTCTTGGGTGCGGCCTCGGGAGGCCTCTGCTGCAGTGGTGCAGGTCTTCCGGCGATCACGGCTGAAAGGCTTGCTCGAGGGAGCACCTGCGTCTCTCTCTTCCACGGGGCACCGTGATGACCCGCCGCTTCTGGCATCTTGAGGGCGTTGTAGCCATGGTGGAGTCCACGGCCATGAATTTGCCAGCGCCGGGTACCGAGGATGGTGTTGTCTGGCGGCGAATGTGGGCGGCGTCGAAGTCGATGAGCTCGGTCGGTGGTTATCGCCAGCCCGAAGGTGACGAGGATGGCGGACCTGCCCGATCGGTACCGTGGAGCCGTCGGTGACTCGGAGAAAGGCTTGGTTGGCTGAAGCTGGTGTAAGGCACTTGAAGATTGTTGAATGTCTCCACAGACGGGGCGTTGAGCCCTGCTCCGCCATCGATGAGGATCTTGGTGACTAGCACATTCGCGATGATTGGGAACAAAGCATCGGAGAACTCGGCTGTGGCTGCGCGCTTGAGCTGGTCGGCTGAGCTGAATGTGATGGCGCCGCGCCGACCACACGAGAGGCGCGTGGCCTCGAGCTTAGGAAGGACTGCATTCGCCGTGGGCGAACTTCTTGAAGATGCGCTGAGAGGCTGGGGCTTGAGCTCCACCTAGGATGCAGGTGATCGCACGTGGTTCCTGGAAGCCACTAGCCCCCTCGTCCTGATGACGGTCTTCAATTCTCCTTGGTGGTGGCAGCAGCGGAGGGAGGCCTGCGTTCCCTGCAGGCGATCCTCATGAGCTGATCCCTCGGCCTCCCTCATGGCCGGGTCTTGCCAGCGGTCCTCGCGAGGTTAGTCGCTACCCTTGGCGCGGGCCGCGGTCTTCCCAGCGTCCTGCATTCCTTCCTCCTCCTCGGTCGTAGCCCCGGTCGCTGCGCTCGGGGCATCTGCCGACCGTTCCTTCGCGTACGGCCCGGAGCTCTTGGCATTCATTGGTGTTGTGGGTGTGGAGGTCGTGGTACACGCAGTACCGGCTGCCCTTGGAGGACTCGGGCTGATCTCTACCTCGCTTAGTGTCTGGTTCGGCCGCAAGTACGGCAGCCCCCTTGCGCTTCACGTCCTTGGCCTTGGACTTCTTTTCTTTAGGATCTGCGGCAGGCAGCTCGAGGAGGGAGAGGCGCCCCTCCTCAGCCCTGCCGCACTTGGTCGCCAAGTTGAACAGCTCCAAGGAGGCGCACAGATCTTCATGCATCGCCAGCTCCTCCTTCATCTTGACGTCGCGCACACCGTCGGAGAAGACAGAGATGATGGCCTCCTCCGTTACCCTGGGGATCTTGAGGCGTGCGTTGTTGAAGCGCTGGATGAACTTTTGCAGGGTCTCCCCTGGCTGCTGCTTGATTCGGCGCATATCGCTCACGGTGGGTGGCCGGTCGCGAGTACCCTGGAAGTTGGCGATGAAGCGGGTACGCATCTCGGCCCAGGAAGAGATCGTGCCTGGGGCCATATTCAGGAGCCAAGTGCGGGCCCCGTCCTTGAGCGGCATGGGAAACCAGTTCGCCATGACCTTTTCATCCCTGTATGCAGCCTCGATGCCCAGCTCGTAGAGCTGGAGGAACTCCGTAGGGTCATCCATGCCGTCGTAGCGAGGAGGCAGGTCCGGCTTGAACTTGGCGGGCCCGCTTGACCTGCGCAGCTCGAGAGTGAAAGCGCGGCAGCCCGCCGTGGCATGAGGGGCATCGGACGGCGAGAGCTTGGTCTTGTGGGCCTCCCTGCGCTTGGTGGGGGTAGCGAGGGTCTTAGCGTCTTTGGGGCGGGGGCGCTCGGGCAGCTTCTTGTGGGCGAGGAACTTCTTGACAGCTCTGCTCTTGCCGCGCCACACTGCGTCTCTCTCTTCACAGGGCACCGTAATGACCCCGCCGCTTCCTGGCATCTTAAGGACGTTGTAGCCATGGTGGGTCAAGGCCATGAATTTGGCTAGCGCCGGGTACCCGAGGATGGCGTTGTACGGCAGGCGAATGTGGGCGACGTCGAAGTCGATGAGCTCGGTACGGTAGTTGTCGCCAGCCCCAAAGGTGACAGGATGGCGGACCTGCCCGATCGGTACCGTGGAGCCGTCGGTGACTCCGGAGAAAGGCTTGGTTGGCTGAAGCTGACTGTAAGGCACTTGAAGATTGTTGAATGTCTCCACGGACAGGACATTGAGCCCTGCTCCGCCCGTCGATGAGGTCTTGGTGACTAGCACATTGCGATGATTGGGAACAAAGCATCGGGAGAACTCCGGCTGTGGCTGCGCACTTGAGCTGGTCCGCTGAGCTGAACGTGATGGTGCACGCCGACCACCTAAGAGGGCACGTGGCCTCGAGCTTGGGAAGGATTGCATTCACTTCGCGGGCGAACTGCTTGAAGATCTTGTTGAGAGGCTGGGGCTTGAGCTCCGCCCCGGATCTGAGGCGATCGCATGCGGTTCCTGGAAGCCCCTAGCCCCTCGTCGATGTGGTCTTCAATTCTCCTTAGTGGTGGCGGCAGCGGAGGGAGGCCTGCGTTCCCTGCAGGCGATCCTCGCGAGCTGATCCCTCCGGCCTCCCTCATGGCGGGTCTTGCCAGCCGGTCCTCGCGAGGTTGGTCGCGCTACCCTTGGCGCGGGCGCGGTCTTCCAGCGTCTGCATTCCTTCCTCCTCCTCGGCCGTAGCCCAGTCGCTCTTTCTCAGGCGTCTGCCGACCCTTCCTTCGTGTGCGGCCGGAGCTCTTGGCATTCATTGGTGTTGTGGGTGTGGAGGTGCGTGGTACCTGCGATACCAGCGCCCTTGGAGGACTCGGGCTGATCTACGCCTCGCTTAGTGTGCGGTTGGCCGCGATGCGGCAGCCCCCTGCGCTTCACGTCCTTGGCCTTGGACTTCTTTTCTTTAGGATCTCGGCGGGCATCTCGAGGAGGCGGCGCCCTCCTCAGCCTGCCGCGCTTGGTCGCCAAGTTGAACAACTCAAGGAGGTGCACAGATCTTCATGCATCGCCAGCTCCTCCTTCATCTTGGCGTCGCGCTTACCGTCGGAGAAAGCAGAGATGATGGCCTCCTCCGTTACCACAGGGATCTTGAGGCGTGCGTTGTTGAAGTGCTGGATGTACTTTGTAGGGTCTCCCAGCTGCTGCTTGATTGGCCCATATCGCTCACGGCGGGTGGCGATCGAAATACTGGAAGTTGGCGATGAAGCGAGTGCGCATCTCGGCCCAGGAAGAGATCGTGCACTGGGGCGGATCGAGGAGCAGTGCGGGCCCGTCCTTGGCGCCATGGGAAACCAGTTCGCCATGACCTTTTCATCCTGTTTGCGGCCTCGATGTCCAGCTCGTGAAAGCTGGAAGAACTCCGTAAGGGTCATCCGTGCCGTCGTGGCGAGGCAGGTCGGCTTGAACTTGGCGGGCCCCGCGACCTGCGCCTTCGGGAGGTGAAAGCGCGGCAGCCAGCCGTGGCCTTGAGGGGCCTCGGACGACGAAGCTTGGTCTTGTGGGCCTCCTGCGCCGTGGCTGGGGGCAGCGCGAGGTCTTGGCGTCTGGGCGGGGCGCTCGGTCAGCTTCTTGTGGGCGAGAACTTCTTGACAGCTCTGCTCTTGCAGCGCCGGCGGCTGGCGGAACAGGTTACGCCTAGGGGCGCGCGCCTTAGGGCGAGGCACCTTCTTGAGAGGAGGCGGCTGGCGCCCAGGAGCTTCATCGCTTCATGGCGAGGCGGGGTGCGGTGCAGCGAGACGGACAGCGAGGCGCCCTGCGTCGCAGACGAGCTCGGCGACTTCGGTCGAGCCATTCTTCGTGAGCGTCGTCGGCAGGCGGTAAGCGCAGGAGCTCGTTGCGCGATGAGTGCAGCCGGGCCTCCATGGCAGCTTGAAGTGCGGCGTGGCGAAAGAACTAAGCGGGGGTGAGTGAAGGCGTGGCGGTGCGGCCGTCCCGCCTCATGGGCGAGTCTTTGGGGCGATGCTTGCTGCTCGTTCCCCGCCGGGCGATGGCGGCGTTGGCGGCGGCGGCAGAAAGCAGCAGGCGCCCGCCGGCAGGGCTGTCTAAGCGACATGGGAGGCGAAGGCGGCTCGGCGCTTCAGCCAGAGCCCGGCAGGCGTCGGAACATAATTGCGGTGGTCGAGGAAGAAACGAAGCGACGACAGCGAATCAGCGCACCCTACGGGTGCGCCAAATGTCGGATTCGGGTTCGGCAGACCCTTAAGGTTCAAACCTTTGGGGTGCGCGGAGATCCAACCTTCGCCGTCTCGCACCTCGCCGAATCGCAGGGACCTAAACTACTAACGGAACAGCACAAGAGACACAAGATTTATACTGGTTCAGGCCACCATTGTGGTGTAATACCCTACTCCAGTGTGTGGTGTGGTGGATTGCCTCTTGGGCTGACGAGGAACGATACAAGGAAGAACAGCCTCGCGAGGGTCTGTTCTTGGCGGGTGCGATGAACTGCTAGGTGGTGTTTAGTCGCTCTAGCTTGAGGATCGGGTCTCTGTCTTTCTCTCTGTCTTTCCCTGGATTCCAGATCCATCTACCCTGTGGGTGGCTACTCCTATTTATAGGCGAAGGCCCTGGGCCTCTTCCCAAATATTGGCGGGAAGGCGCCAACAATTAGCCATTTGAAGGGAACAGCGGGTACACTTATCGACTAAAGTTGGTCCTCGCTTTGCCAAAGGCTCTGGTGATGGCCTTTGCTTGGGCTCCACGATGACTCCCTTCCTGCCGCTGGGCTGGTCTTGGTCTTGTTGCACGAAGCGGATGCCTTTGCTTGATGCTCTCGCTGCGCTTTCTCCCTTTGCACCAAAGAGGAAAGGAGGACAACTGCCTTGGTGGCGCCCGGCAGGCGCCCTGGTTGTCATGGCTTCCGTCATGGGCACCTCATGAGTACCCTGCCTTGAACTCTCCACCTCCTCATGAGCCAGCTGGCGAGGCCGTGCACGAGGAAGCTCCTTGTCGTCCGCCCAGCAATCTGGCCCCTCGCGAGGTCTTGAGCTTGTGTTGATGAAGGCGGGCCCTCTTTGGCCTCCTCCGAAACCATGCCGCGGGCGCAGAGCGAGCAAGTCAGGGACCCCGTTCCCGAAGCATGACAACTTCACATTTGGTGACTAGCTCGACCACATCTTGGAGGGTTGTGGGCCAATAAAATCCTTGCTGGAATGCTTTCCGAACTAATGCCCTTGATCCAATGTGGGAGCCGCACATGCCTTTGTGTATCTCAGCCAGCAGTTCCTTTCCTTCTTCCGGATGACACACTTCAATTTCACACTGTTGGGCCTCCTTCTATATGGAGTGTCATAGACAAACTGATACATACTGGCCCTCCGGGCTACTTTTTCATCTTCATCTTGGTCGCCAGGAAGCTCTCCGGTTTGGAGGAAGTGGATAGTGTGCCTTGCCCAAGTTGGAGCCTGGGGCTCGGCAACGAGAACTGGCGTCACCTCCTCTGCTGCGGGAGCACATGCCTCGTACGTGGGGTCCATGGGCCTAGTTGGAGGGTGCGGTCCGGCAGGCTGCGAGGAGTTGTTTCCGGCAGGGTCTCTGCCAGGAGCGGACAGCTCCGCCGGGAGAGTCTTACCGGAGTCCAACTTTCTCCTTTTCTGGGCCATTGTTGCTGGGGATACGGAGGGCTGAGTGAGATGGAGAACAAAATTCCCTGGTTCCACAGGAAGCTTCTGCGCATCACACTTTAACAGATGATCAGCTACGATATTTTCTGCACGAGGTACGTGCTCTGTTTGTAATTCATGAAAACGCTCCTCCAATCTCCTCACTTTCTCGACGTATGCCTCCATCAATGGACCTTGGTAATCCTTGTTAACTTGTCTCACCACAAGCTGTGAATCTCCTTGAATGATTAGCTTCTTAATTCCCAATTCAGCTATAATCCTGAGCCCGGCAAGGAGCCCTTCATGCTCTGTTGTATTGCTGGTGGCTTCTTCCCGGGCAAAATGCATTTGGATGACGTACTTCAAGTGCTCCCCGGAGGGGGCGACAATAAGCATGCCAGCTCCTTCACCTTGTAGGGAAAAAGCACCATCAAAATACATAATCCATTCTTGGGGTGATTCCTTGCCGGGGATAATTGTCTCTGTCACTTCCTCGTCAGGGGCTGGCGTCCATTTTGCAATAAACTCCGCCAATGCCCTGCTCTGAATAGTAGATGTGCTCTCAAACTTCAAACCAAAACTGGATAACTCCAAAGCCCACTCCACTATTCTGCCAGTAGCCTCAGGGTTCCAGAGTATCCTTTGCAATGGAAAACGAGTGACAGTCGTGATCTCATGGGCTTGGAAGTAGTGCCGCAGTTTCCTTGAGGCCATGATGAGACCAAAAATCAACTTTTGCACGCCATAGTACCTCGATCTAGCCCCCTGTAATAGGGAGCTGACGAAGAACACTAGGCGCTGCACCACTTTCTTCCTTGCCGTGTCCTTGGGGTTGCTCTCTTTGCCGTGCTCACTGCTATCCTGATCCTTTCTGACTCTGCCGATCTCTGCTCACTCTCTGCCTCATCCACTTCTCGCTGTGCTACCAAGGCTGCACTGACCACTTGGTTAGTTGCCGCTAAGTACAGCAGCAATGGCTCTTGGGGTTTAGGAGCAACCAAGGTAGGTATGGTGGAGAAGTAGGCCTTCAACTCTTGCAAAGCTGCATCTGCTTCCGGGGTCCACTACATGGGCCCCGCCTTCTTCAAGATTCTGAAGAATGGCAGGGCGCGCTCAGCAGACTTGGAGATGAATCTGCTTAGCGCAGCAACGCGTCATGTCAGACGCCTCACATCATTAACTGTCCTTGGTGCTTGGATCTGCTTGATAGCCGTGATTTCGTCGAGGTTGGCTTCGATCCTGCAACGGGACACAAAGAACCCAAGTAAATGGCCGGAGGGAACACCGAATACACACTTCTCCGGGTTGAGCTTCAAATTGATGTTTTGCATATTAGCAAATGTCTCCTCCAAATCCTGAATAAGGTTGGCCCTATCCTTGGTCTTAACCACAATATCATCCATATAGGCTTCTATGTTTCTATGCAGTTGTGGCTCAAAACCAATCTAGACTGCCCTTGCAAAAGTTGACCCGGCACTCTTTCATCCGAATGGCATGCGGACAAAACAGTACGTACCACATTGAGTGATGAATGATGTCTTCTCTTCATCTTCCTTGGACATTAAGATTTGGTGATACCTAGAATACACATCCAGAAAGGAGAGCAAATAATAGCCTGAAGTGGAATCCCCAATCTGATCAATGCGCGACAAGGGAAACGTGTCCTTCGGGCAAGCCTCGTTGAGATCTGTGAAATCTATGCAAAGCCTCCACTTCCCGTTAGCCTTCCGGACTACCACTGGATTTTCCAACCACCTGGGATGCAGTACTCCTCTGACCAATCAAGTTGCCTCAACTCTCTTGATATCTTTCGCAATGAACTGCTGCCTCTCCAAGGCCTGCTTCCGGACATTCTGCTTGAAAGGCCAGGCATGTGGGCAGATAGCAAGGTGGTGCTCGATTACCAACCTGGGAACACCGGGGATATCAGATGGTTGCCAGGCAAACACATCGATATTCGCCCGCAGGAAGGCAACGAGCGTGCTTTCCTATTTGTCATTGAGGGTGGCGCTGATAGTGAAAGTACCATCAGCACCAGCCAGCCCTGCTGGGACCTTCTTCACTTGAGGTGCTGCGACCTTGGATATCTTGCTGTTGGAACACTCCGCCATGTCGTCAACGGGTGTCGTCCACTCGGTGGGGGCACGCTTCCCGGACTCTTTACCATAGTCCCTACAATACCTCTTTTTTCCTTTGCTTTCCTTAGCGGGAGTTGCTGCTGCTGCTGCCGCTGCCTCTGCCGCAACCGCGTCCCGGTACATATGGTCTACACAAATTATTGCATCCTTCTCATCAGATGGGATGGTGATGACTCCCAGTGGCCTAGGCATCATCAAAGTGTTGTAGGCAAAGTGAGATGCGGCCATGAATTTGGCCAGGGAAAGGCATCCAAGAATCCCATTGTACAGCAAGGGGAGATCAACCACATCAAACACAATCCTGTCAGTCCGGTAGTTCAGTTGTCCCTCAAACGTTACTGGCAACGTTATCTTTCCCTTAGGATGACTCCTCCCGGGATTAACTCCTTGAAATGTGCCAGTAACCTCTAGCTCTTCCTCTGCTATTTGAAGCTTTTTGATAGCTTCTTTGAAATCAGATTCAACGACCTGTAGTCACCAACATCTTTGTGACCTTGAGGTTGCGAATTTTTGGGGAGACCAACAATGTCAAACACCCTACCGCAGTGGTACGGCTAGGATGATCCTCCTTGTCAAAGATGATGGGTGTATGGGGCCATTTGAGCGGCTTCTGGGCCTCGGGCGCTGGCTCCACGGCATTGACTTCTCGCACCCACCCCTTGAGTTGGAAGTGAGAGGTGTGCATAGATGCACCCCCGTCAATGCACAGGGCCTCGGTGGCCTTCTCAGACTCTTGCTCACTGGTTTCCTCTTCGTCCCCTCCATCACTCTCATCACCACAGGCTTCCTTCTCTCGATCTCTAGCGGGCTTCCTTTGGTTCTGAATGAGTTTGCCGGGGCAATTCACTTCACCAACTCGGTCCTTACCACCAGCAACATTCTGACCCTTTTCCTTGTCACGCTTCTCATACTCTGCCCACTGTCTTTTGACAAGCTGCTCAACCTGATAACACTCTTGAAGGTCGTGGCCCTTGGTCCGATGAATCTTGCAATACGGGCCATCAGCTTTCCCGGCTTTCTCGGCAGTCAGCGCACCCGATCCTTCAACGGTCATCACTACCTTATCCCTTTGCTTCTTACTGTGCTTCTTGCTCTTCTTCTGACTGGTTGATTCATCATCATCCTCGGAATCAATATTGGCGCAATCTTCCTCTCCGGGCAACTTTCTCCCCTCCTCCATCCGAGCACACTTGTGCACCAACGTGTAGAGCTTCTTCAGTCTTGGGCAACCGTACGTTCATCTTGGAATGAATCCAGTTGTTGCGCACACTGCAATAGAAGGCGGCTATCACGGCCGTCGGGGATATTTGGGATATTTCTATGAACTTTGCTGAATCTCTGTAAATACTTACAGAGGGTTTCTCCTTCCTTTTGTTGGAGAAGCTGCAAGTCGCTGGGTCGGCCCGACTCTTGGTGGCCATTGGTGAAGGCACCGATGAACTCATGGCACAGGTCTGCCCACGACGAAATGGAGTTCTTGGTAGGTGCACCAGCCATGTCCTCACATTGGACTTGAGGGCCAAAGGAAGGTAGTTGGTGAACACCTTCTCATCTCTTCCCCCGACAGCCTGAATAGCGATGGTGTAGATGCTCAGGAACTCTGCCGGGCTCAGCCTCCCATCGTACTTCTCAGGTATCTCTGGCTTGAACGAGCGAACGGACGGCCAGCGGACTTGCCGCAACTCACGGGTTAAGGTAGCGCAGCCAACCTCGAAAGGTAGGAACCCGCCAATACCGAGGGCGGCCTCGTCGACACCTGGGCCATCACACCCATCGGTCCGGCGGAGGTCATCGCGGTGTTGCTCAACAACATGCGCGTCTCCTCTCAGGCTATCCTCCGGGGGTTTGTCGTTGTCCTACATGCACTCGAGGGTCAGAAGAGGCCATCGATACGTCATTGGGGTCTTGATTCTGTTGCGCTCGCGGTGGCTGCCGTGGCGGGGACTGCGCCATGGGGATATCCCCCTCTGTACAGTCAGCAGCTGTCGCTTGGGGAGGCCGTGGCAGGCCAGCTCGCCGTGAGCCCACAGCTTCGGGGGAACCAAGAAAACTTTGGGTGGTGGCACGCCATTCGTACATTTGCTGGGCCGCTCGTGGAAATCTCAGCAGCAGCTGGGCCCGCATCATGGTCTCCGAGGTTGTACTTGGCATGAGTGAGGATTAAGTCGATCGAACCATCGCTCGGCTCCTGACGGTGCTAGCGGCGGCAACACTGCGCCCCCGCCGCTGCGGGGCAACCACCTGGATTGCAGGGTGGTGCAGTGAAGGCGCTCGAGGGCCAGCGGCTCCGTCGGGCGTAGCGGCTTGGTCGACCCGTCCCGGGGGAGGTGCACACCCTGCGACCACACCTATGGTGGGATCGGTGCGAGGGTGGCTATTCGCCCTGGTCCAAGCGCCGTTGCTGCGGCTATGCCCGTCGGTGGGCGAAAGGGGCGTAGGTGGAGTAACCCCTTCACCCGGACCTTGTGGAATGTGGCCGTCGAGGTGTTGCTGATTTTGTTCTCCTCCTATGGCTCCTGCTCCTGCATCGGCGGCGGGGGAAGTGGTGAAGGTGCCGCCTGCACCGACCACATCCCCAGCGGCGTCCATGTCCTCGCGTGTCTCCGCACCTCCCACAGCGTTGGAGGCCGTGGGTGGCGGAGCCTTCGAGGTGGGTGGATCAGCCGAAGAACCGGGTTTCTTCTTGGGCGCCATGGTCGATGGCATCGTCGAAGATGCAGATGATGATGAAGGTGACGTGTTGCACACATCTTCAGGTTCGCGCAAGTGATCCCCCTACCTGGCACGCCAAAGATGTCATAGGAAACCACGGCTACCAATGGGGCAAGGAGGCCCCTTGCTGGTTTGGCAGGGGCCGTCTTATTGCACAAAGAGCAGAAGAGTGTGTGGCAGCTCGACAGAGATCACACAAGCATTTTTACCCAGGTTCGGGCCATCACGAGGCGTAAAACCCTACTCCTGCTTTGGTAGATTGATGGTGGAAAGATAGTGGTGGAGACTAGTACACTTGCCCAGCAAGGGTTGCCTCAGGGCAGCAGTGGCTATGCGTACGGGGTGTGAGTTATCCAACCTTCTAACCCTTTCAATCGTTGCCATGGGCCTCCTTTTATAGATCAAGGGGTTACCACAATGGCAAAGTAGTCATTATGCACTGATAAGATAGCAAATAATGCTATCACACCTAAATCTGCGGGCTGACATGGCGCATTTAATGCACCGCTCAACGTCACATTGTTGGTTGCCCGGCAAGCCTTGTCGGGCTATCTTACCAACTCCACGCCTACTCGCTTGACACGTTGCAGGACGGGTGTCATGTGTAGGTGTTTCCTGTAGGGAGATGTTGCCATGTGGTGAATGGCTGCCACTGAGTCACTTCGCGGCTTGACACCGCACTGATGGACGACATGGGTCGTGGCAGAGTAGTTGGTGAGGTGGCTTTTCCTCCGTGTGTCCCGGCAGGCCCTGCTGGGACATCTCGGACGTCTTCTTCCGAGGGTGGCCTCGCCCCTTGCCGAGCTTGCTTGCCCTGCAAAGGAGGCCCTTCTCCTGATGGTGCCTTGCTTCTCTTGTTTGATCTTGATCCCTATTGTCGGTGTCACAACCGGCGGATCTCGGGTAGGGGGTCCCGAACTGTGCGTCTAGGCGGATGGTAACAGGAGACAAGGGACACGATGTTTTCACCCAGGTTCGGGCCCTCTCGATGGAGGTAATACCCTACTCATGCTTGATTAATATTGATGATATGGGTAGTACAAGAGTAGAACTAACACGAGATCAAGGAGGCTAAACCCTAGAAGCTAGCCTATGGTATGATTGTTGTTCGTCCTACGGACTAAAACCCTCCGGTTTATATAGACACCGGATAGGTTAGGGTTACACAGAGTTGGTTACAATGGTAGGAGATCTACATATCCGTATCGCCAAGCTTGCCTTCCACGCCAAGGAAAGTCCCATCCGGACATGGGGCGAAGTCTTCAATCTTGTATCTTCATAGTCCGAGTCCGGCCAGCGGTGATAGTTGACTATCCGGACACCCCTAATCCGGGACTCCTCGGTAGCCCGAACCAGGCTTCAATGACGATGAGTCCGGCGTTGATTGTCTTGGCATTGCGGCGGGTTCTTCTCCAAATTCCATATACTTGTTGAATAGTGTCAAACCCGATAAATGCTGCGCTCCTTGGGTTCTCGCCCAATAATGGCCATCTTCCACGTGTTTGAATGAATGCGAAAAGACAGGCTATTTTTACACTTACCCCCCTAGCTGCGCAAATGAGCTGCCTATAAAAGGGGCGAGGATCTAGACCTAAGTCACACCATCCCCCCTTGCGGCGTTCATCAGGCGCCTCGACCAAAGCCCATTCCATCATGGACGGTCGTGCGGCTCCTCCTCTCGCGCTCCCAGCCCCAGCACAGAAAGTGGGAGAGATGCTCGATCCGCATAGCGAGCTAGTTATACTCCAAACCAAGGATTTCTTCCCCAGCCTTCATGGTTCGGTTCGAGCGGACTTGCCACCTACAAGGCGGAAAGCAAGCGGAGGCGTCCCGATCCCTCTAAAGGAGGCGGGTATGCTTCATCTCTTATCTAGTAAGAGGACTCGGATTTCCAATCCATCCGTTTCTCCGGGGCTCTTGGAGTTCTCGGCCTCGAGTTGCACCACCTTCGCCTGCCTCCATTTTGCACATCACGGGCCGTGGCCCTTTGTGAACTGTTCTTGGGCATCGAGGCTCATTTGAGCTGTGGAAGAGATTATTCTGCCTAGTACCCCGTTCTCATGAGGGGTCAATATATCAAGTGGGCGGAGCCGAGCTATGGCGCATCGCCGGGACTGGATTCTATCCGGAACCCGAAGAAAGCGTCGAAGACTGGCCTTGAATGGTTTTACATGGAGGGCGTCCGCTGCTGGATCTGTTCGGATCGGCCTTCGGAGTTTAGCAATGCTCCTCTGAAGAAGCGCCTAAGCTGGCGCCCTCGGAGCCCCTAGAGGAAAATGACCGGGATGTCCTCTACTTGATGAGCGAATAAGATTCTTGGCTCATGCGGATTGACCATGATTGGAGTCATGGCAATCTGCATTATGAGGAGTGCAGCCGCTCCAATATAGGGGCCACCCATGTGGGACTTCAGCGGGAGGATGATGCCACCGCCATGGCTGCAAAGGGCCGGGATCGGTCACCGAACTGGTGAAGACCTTGTCTGCCATGTATAAAGGGGAGGAGGAGGATTTCCTCCGCGTCAATCCACTGAAGGAGTTTTCTTTGAATAATCCTCGAAGCTGGGTAAGCAAACATCTTAGTGGCCTATCCGATCCATGTTCCCGTGGTTAAATATCTCATTTCATGGTTTCTGCGTAGGAACTGCGCCGGATTGTGGAGAAGATACACAGCCCGCCCCCACAACCCGAGGATCCGGAACGGTCCCTCGATCCGACCTCCGAAGAGGATCCAGATATAAAGGTGGAGTTGATCGACGGGGTGTTCCACCAACTTAGCATTGACAATGCCTTGGTTGCCATTACGGCCGATTACCCCGGAATACTCCCAGCCTCACAGGTAACTGAGACCGAGGTCCCAATACTCTGATAATGACCCATCCGTGCTAATTTCTTGATCAACGTATAACAATGGTGTTTCGCGGGGGTACCTTTGAGGCAGGAAGCGAGCCAGCGGCTAGCCAACAAGGGGCGATCTGACCCCTTGAAGCTAAAAACAAGTGCGGTCCGGATCGAAACTCCGGCGCAATGGTACGGCGTGTCACCATATTCCCAGGATTGATTCCTGAAAGGCGTACTAATGCTTGTGCTCTTTTCAGGAAAAAGAGCGCTCGCCGGACTGAGTCTGGAGAGGTTGCCAATCGAGCCTCCGCGGCCAGGCTCCAAAGCGGGTCGGAAGCGGAGGTGAGCCGCAGCGTCGTCGGATGCTCCTCCGACAGAGGATGCCGACAATTGTCCGCCACCAACTCCGAGGTGGAGGCGCCATGAATCACAGGCGCCGCCCGGACAGTTCTTCGTGGCGCATGTTTTTCCCAAGAGGCCTTGAATGCCTTCAATTAGGAGATCGCACCTCCGTGCCGCTCAAGATGGTCTAGCGAGCCACGGAGCGGTATGTAAAGGACATCTGGTAAGGAAATTTGACAGTTATATATGCAGTGGCGAGACTTAAAATAGTTAGAATAACTGATTTAAGGATCATTTGTTATCAACTTCTTACAAAAAGAATACCCGACTGTCCCGGGGCTTGAAGAATGCAAGGCCCAACTTGAGGCCGCACTAGCCATCTGAGGGGGCGCGAGACCCCTCACGGTAATATATGCTTCAAAAGATAAATAGTTTTGAAGTGCGGCGGGTGTGTAAATCGACAAAATATTGCAGATGGCGCGGACTAGATCCGGACAAGCAACAGCTCTTGCGCCAGCTAAAGGCGGCGAGGCGTGCTTACGAGAGTGCGGCGGAGAAAATAACCTCAAGATGCCAACACCAAACTGGGTGAGGAACTAAAGGATGTTCGTGCCCGGTTATGCGACTCCGTAAAGGAGAATCGGCGGCCGTCGTGGCATTTTCGATAAGTGCTTGGCGAACTTTGAAAGAGTTCGGTGAGGAAGCGACTAACATAAACATGTATGTAGGTTTTCTCACAGGTCGTCTGACGAGGAGATGCCCGATGCTTGGTGATCTTCTTCCCGAACTGCGTCGGCTACTGAAACGAGTTCGGCGGTGATGAAAGGTGTCGGCCAGGCCTTGTGGCCATCTATCTCCCTGCCGAAGGCATTGGGGAGCTGGCGAGGCGGATTCAAGGAGCACAGCGGCGCTTCCGACTATGGAAGATAATGGCCTGCCATCAAGGCGCCGAGGAGGCACAGGCCATGGTAAAGGCAGCGATACGGGTGACCCAAACCACATGGCGAGTCGGACTGTGGGGCTGATGGGAAGGAGATCCTGTAAGCTTAGTGTGCGGCCAAGTAGAATTGGCGTCAAATATTCAACAAGATTGTAAATTAGATAGCCTATTAGATGGCATTGAGGAGGAATACAATGAGTCGAGTTGACTATGTAAAAATATGACATGAAAAATGTCTTCTAGCGGATTGTAGATCGTTTGTCATAGTGGACCTTTTAAGCCCGACCTCGGGACCCAATAGTCGGGTGTGTCCGAATACCTTGTTGCTGTATCAGACAAGTGCCCAACTAGTTATGTTATATTACATGGATAATAAGAAACATCTTCCAGGGAGAATAGTTCCGTTAAGGGTTCCTTTATTTGGGATGCATGCCTAAAGTGCATGTCAAAACTGCTAGGAAAGCGAGAAAATCATCACGGGGCAGATGGGTAAATAGTTAAAAATCATCTTTCAGTTCACCGACCGAATATTCCCTTAAGAACGCTAGCTTTCAGCTTCACCCAGTCTCAGGTACACATCCGGTTGACCCGGCAGTAACAATCGCAGAGGTGCTCCTTTACCACCTAGCGAACAATCGGGAGCGTAGGGGTAAGCACAGAGCGAACAACCCAGCTTGGCCAAAACTTAAGTCATATCGATGCATATAATGGTGAATAGAAGGTACATGCGAAGTTTGGCGCATGTGTTGGGCATGAAGCCCGTATAAATAAGCACGGTAAAGAAGCCCCAGGTATAATGGCGCGTACGGTCGTCAAATATGTGAACAAAGCGCCAAGCGAGCCTCTAAAGGCTTGGGAAGGAGGAGGAAGGAGAGAAATAAAAGACAGCAAAAATAGAAAATGTGGATGGAGGAAGGAAACGAAGTTGGAGTCCGGCGCATAGGCGTAGAATCTTCAGAGGCGGGCTGCGTTCCATGGGTTCGGCTCGAGTCGGTTATCCGTCGTTTAGCGACGATGCGCTCCGCCGGTCAGGACCTGGTCGATGATGAAGGACCTTCCCATTTGGGCTTGAGTTTGTCCTTTTCTTGTCCGGCAGGCGTAGAACTAGTTCACCAACGTTATAAGCTTTGGCCCGTACTCCCTTCTTTGATATCTTCGAGCCTGCTGTCGATAGAATGCAGAACGAGCTTTTGCCACGTCGCGCTCCTCCTCCAATGCGTCCAAACTGTCCTGCCGATCAAGCTCGACTTCTCTTTCTTCATACATGCGCCGCGAGGTGAGTCATGTATTATGTCATGAGGCAAGACTGCCTCTGCGCCGTACACCATAAAGAATGGTGTGAATCCGGTAAGTACGATTCGGCGTGGTCCGCAGCCCCAGTCTGGTCGAGCTCCTCAACCCGTGTGTGTTAGATTCCTTGAGGACCGCACTAGTCTGGGTTTAATGCTGCTCATGATTAGACCGTTTGCTCGTTCGACTTGGCCGTTGGTTTGAGGTGATATCTTGGCGTAATCGAGCTTGATGCCCATGTTTTTGCACCATAATTTGACCTCATCGGCCGTGAAGTTGGTGCCGTTATCGGTGATGATCTTGTGGGGACACCGTATGCGGTAAACTACCCCAGATATGAAGTCTATCACCGGTCTGAATTCGGCCGTTTTAACAGGTTTGGCCTCTATCGTTTTGGTGAATTTATCCACCATGACCAATAGGTATTTTTGCTTGTGGGTTCCCCCTTAAGGGTCTAACCATGTCAAGCCCCAGACCCTGACGGCCAGGTGATGGGTATAGTTTTGAGGCGGTGGGTGGCATGTGGCTTTGGTTAGCAAAAGCTGGCAACCGACGCATCGTTGGACTAAATCCTGCGCATCTGCTCGGGCCGTCGGCCAATAAAATCCTGTCGGAAGGCCTTGCCTACAAGGGCCGGGCTGCAGCGTGGTGCCCACCAGTCCGGCATGAATTTCAGCCAGGAGGTTTCGCCCTTCCACTTGAGATACACCTTTGAAGGACTCTGTTGTGCTTTTCTTATAAAGCTCTCCCTCATGGACTTTATAGGCTTTAGATCGCCGTACTATGCAGCGAGCCTCATTTTGGTCTTGGGGAGTTCCTGCCTAGTTAGGTAGGCTAGGAATGGCTCCATCCGCAGGCGATAACCGCCATTATTTCGTGGGAGGAGGTGTTATCTCGGTGGCGAGCCGCCGATTGTGTCGAAGTGTTGGCGTCGAGGCGGTGCGGTTGGGTCGGATTGTTATTTCGGACTCCCTTCCCATAATACGGATGGCGAACAGCCATTCCGGGAAGATGTTAGGCGGGGCGGCATCGCATTTTGCACCGATGCGTGCCAATATGTCCGCCGCTGGTTGTTATCCGGGCTATATGATGAAATTGAGCCCTTGAACCGTCTTGACATTTTAGGACCGCATTGCGGTATGCTGCCATTTTGGATCTTTGGCATCAAAGTCTCCGTTTATTTGAGATATCGCGAGGTTCGAATCCCCGCGCACCTCTAGGCGTTTAATGCCCATGGAGACTGCCATCCGGAGGCCATGCAGAAGGGCCTCGTATTTGGCTGTGTTGTTGGAGTCCGTATACATTATCTGAAGGGCGTATTGGACTGTGTCCCGGTTGGGGGCGTCGGGGCAACGCCAGACCCAGAACCGGCCAACATTTTGGAGCCGTCAAAGTGCATGATCAATTGGAGTATCGCCGTACTCTTTAGGGAGTTCGACGGTCCATTCGGCCACGAAGTCGGCCAAAACCTGCGACTTGATAGCTCGTCGTGGCTTATAGGTTATGTCGAATGGAAGGAGCTCTATGGCCCATTTAGCAATTCGGCCCTTCACGTCGCGGTTGTTTATAATGTCGTTAAGAGGTACTTTGGAGACTACCGTTATCGAACACTCTTGAAAGTAGTGTCGCAGCTTCGGGGATGCCATGAACACGCGTATGCTATCTTTTGATAATGTGGGTACGGGACTTGCATGGAGTTAGGACGGTGGACACATAGTAAACGGTTTTGAAGAGGAACCGGTGTCCGTCGTTCTCGTTCGACGACGAGCACCCGTGACAACTTGATGTGTTGCAGCGATATATAATAGCATTGGTTCGCATACGTTGGCGCGGCCAGAGCGGTTGTTGCCAATATGGCTTTTATCTCTTGAGTCCGGCCGTGGCGGCATCAAATCCACTCGAAGTGTTCGGTGAGGCGGAGGAGGCGGTAAAGGGTAACGCCTTTTCTCCCAAGCGGAAATAAAGCGGCTTAGAGCCGCTCGCATCCGTCAATTTTGTATTTGTTTGAGGTCTTTTGGAATATCAATTGTTCTGAGCTCGGATCTTGGCTGGGTTTGCTTCAATTCCTCTACGGACACAATGAAGCCGGGAGCTTTCCGGCTGGAGCGTCGAAGCGCATTTTCGGATTGAGCTTGATGTCATATTTTGAAGATTGTCGAATGTGAGCCTCAAGTCGTCTACTAGAGTTTCGACATGCTTGGTTTTGATGACCACGTCATCTACATATGCTTCCACTGTTTTGCCGATCTGGTTTGCGGACATGTACGAATCATGCGCTGATATGTTGCGCGGCGTTTTTGAGCCCGAAGGGCATTGTGTTGAAGCAGAACGGGCCATATGGAGTGATGAATGCTATTGCAGCTTGGTCTGGCTCCGCCATCTTGATTTGGTGGTAGTCAGAGTACGCGTCGAGGAAGCACAATGAGTCATGTCCTGCTGTAGCGTCGATAATTTGATCAATTCGACGGAGGGGGAAGTGATCCTTTGGGTAAGCCTTATTAAGGTCTTTAAAATCTACACATAGGCGCCAGGATTTATCCTTCTTGGGTACCATCACCAGGTTTGCTAGCCAGTCCGGATGTTTTATATCTCTAATGAATCCGGCTTCCAAAAGTTTGGCTAGCTCCTCTCCCATGGCCTGTCTCTTGGGTCCGGAAAAGCGCCGAAGAGCCTGTTTGACTAGCTTGAATCCTTTTAGGATATTTAGGCTGTGCTCGGCCAGCCGACGTGGGATTCCTGGCATGTCTGAAGGGTGCCAGGCAAAGATGTCCCAGTTTTCTCGTAGAAATTCTCGTAGTGCGGCGTCTACATCAGGGTTTAATTGTGCCCCAATGGAGGCCGTCTTTGCAGGGTCCATTTAGCCAACCCTCCAGTACGGTTCCGTACCCTTTAGGGGGTTTTGGTTTTTTTGGTGTTTAACCCAGGTGCTTGGTAATGATGCACCCTTTTATTTCGGACTAGGGATGTATTCGGGGCCGGATTATCCCAAAATTTACCTTCGGTTTTCAGGCACTCTCCATCGCACAGTACTTTTGTACTATGGTCACCAAGTCAGCAAAGCGTGTAATTTATGACGACTTATGGCGTTTAGGATTCCTTGTCCATGCAATTATTGCAGAAAATTGGGATTCGTCCTCCTCTCGGCAGTCCTTTATCCTGTCCATAACCGGGAGAATCGGCCCGATAATGATGTCTTGTTTCAGCGGGCTCTTGCGGAATTCGGGATAGATCGCTAATGTTTGGGTGGGCGGGTGGATTTGGATCCGGAACCCGTCAATTTAAGACTCGAGGGCGAAGTTTCGAACTCGGAAGTTTGGATTTTGAATGCTATCAATGAATCCATCCGTCGCTGACTTTAAGTTCAGGGCTTGATCGACATCCGTCCCTCTGCGGGAATCCGGCATGGAGGGATCAGGAATCTGGACGTAACTAATCCTTAAGATAGAAGAAGAATCGCCGCATTGCTCCTCTATCACAGCAACATGATGGGTAGCCTAGGGAGAGTTGATCTCTCGGATCGGTTTAGGCCCAATCCGGTCGTGATCTGTGGCGACTCGAGCGGCGATGCGATCCAAGAGCTCGTTTACGGAGGAGAGCTCGATCGGATCTAACTGTTCGCACGTTCGAATTAACGTGAAGATTGGTTTCGATGACTCGAGAAGTCATCGTCGGGTGTGATGGCGAACTGGCGGTCATAAGAAAACCACCTGGCGAAGAGTCGACTAGTGGCCAAGGCTCCTTTGGCGATAGTATCGTCTTTAAAGGCGGGATGTGGCATCCTTCCGACGGCGCACGCACGAGAGGAACTCTCAATGAAAGCACCAATGTCGGTGTCAAAACCGGCGGATCTCGGGTAGGGGTCCCGAAGCGTGCGTCTAGGCGGATGGTAACAGGAGACAAGGGACACGATGTTTTACCCAGGTTGGGCCCTCTCGATGGAGGTAATACCCTACTCCTGCTTGATTAATATTGATGATATGGGTAGTACAAGAGTAGATCTACCACGAGATCAAGGAGGCTAAACCCTAGAAGCTAGCCTATGGTATGATTGTTGTTTGTCCTACGGACTAAAACCCTCCGGTTTATATAGACACCCGATAGGTTAGGGTTACACAGAGTCGGTTACAATGGTAGGAGATCTACATATCGGTATCGCCAAGCTTGCCTTCCACGCCAAGGAAAGTCCCATCCGGACACGGGACAAAGTCTTCAATCTTGTATCTTCATAGTCCAGGAGTCCGGCCAACAGTGATAGTTCGGCTATCCGGACACCCCCTAATCTGGGACTCCCTCACCTATCTCTTGGTTTCTTCTACTCTGGCTTGGCTTGGTGCTTCAATCTTGTTCGCGTGCCTGTGCACAGTCTGGGCAACAGACCCAGGGTTTGTTGCATCGACAATGAGTATCTTCATCGTCATACATCACAAACTCATCGGCCTCATCAAGGACCACCTCAAAGTTGGAGCATTGAATGCTTGAGCTCCCCTTGTACAAAGAGAAGATGTGCTCCCATGCCTCTTTAGCAACCGTGAACGACCGCAAAAGAGAGAGCTCTTTGGGAGGCATGGCGGCTTAGAGGATGAACAAGGCGGAGTGGTTGCATTGGTTGTCCACTTCTTCCCTTGGAGTGAAGTTGTGTGGATCATGCGGGTAGAAGCCTTGCTCAATAATACTCCAAAGATGAGTTAAGGTGTGATTCAAATGGGACTTGATATGAAACACCCAATAAGGAAAATCATTTAACACAAGCTGAGGAGGATGACCAACGTGGTTGATATGAGGTGCATGGACCGGTCCCCCATAGACCGGGGAAGGGGCAAGCGCAGCATGGATGCCATCCCATTTTTACCTTGAGGGGTGGTAAGTTTATCATGATTAGACGCCTCCTTAATGAAGTTGGCATTCGAATCTGTGGTAGCAGGTTTGACCACTTGCAACAGAACAGTATGGAGTTTAAGACCCTCAAAGTAATTCCCTGAACAAGGATTTGACCTTGGTCATCATAGAGGTCCTAAGTGAAGCCATAGCTTCATTTAGGTTCTCTCGTGTGATCGTGGCCACCGCATCGGCTGTGGGAAGACCACCATCACTTGACCCTTCGTCAACCATACTCTTAAAGCGGTTAAGCTCTTAAAAAGACCAATTGAAATGGTCGATATGGTTTACTATAGGGGGTGAATAGGCAACTACCATTGTTTAGGTTTTCTTAACAAATTAGGTTTAGCAACAAATATGTGATGACCCACAAGTATATGGGATCAATTGTAGCTCTTTTCGATAAGTAAGAGTGTCGAACCCAACGAGGAGCAGAAGGAAATGACAAGTGGTTTTCACCAAGGTAATGTCTGCAAGTGCTGAAAATGTAAGTAGCAGAGTAGTTTGATAGAAATATCATTTGTAATGATCAACTAACGATAGTAGTAACACAAGTGCAGCAAAGGACAGGCCAAAACGGTCTCTTATGATAAGCAAAGCATTCTTGAGGGTACACAGGAATTCTATCTAGTCACTTTCACCATGTTGGTGATTTGTGTTCGCTACTTTGATAATTTGATATGTGGGTGGACCGGTGCTTAGGTGTTGTTCTTACTTGAACAAACCTCCTACTTATGATTAACCCTCTCGCAAGCATCCGCAACTACAAGAAAGTATTAAGAATAAATTCTAACCATAGCATTAAACTTTTGGATCCAATTGGTCCCTTACGAATAAGCGCATAAAGCTGGGGTTTAAGCACATCACTCTATAACCCATCATCTAATTGCTACTCCACAATGCATTCCCTTAGGCCCAAATATTGTGAAGTGTCATGTAGTCGACGTTCACATGACACCACTAAGGGAATCACAACATACATACTATCAAAATAGCAAACACATATCAAATTCACATGATTACTTGCAAAATGATTTCGCCCGTGACCTCAAGAACAAAAGTAACTACTCATAAATGATACCATTCTCAAGATCAGAGGGGTATTAAATAGCATATTGGATCTGAACATATAATCTTCCACCAAATAAACCATATAGTAATGAACTACAAGATGTAATCAACACTACTAGTCACCCACAAGCACCAATCTATAGTTCCGGTAACAAGATTGAACACAAGAGATGAACTACGGTTTGAGATGAGATGGTGTTGTTGAAGATGTTGATGGAGATTTCCCTCCCCAAGATGGGAGAGTTGTTGGTCATGATGATGACAATGATTTCAACCTCCGGGAGGGAAGTTCCCCCGGCAGAATTGCTCCGCCGGAGGGCAAAAGTGCTCCTGTCCAAGTTCCACCTCGAGATGGCGGTGCTCCGTCCCGAAAGTCCTCCCCTTATTTTTTCTTGGTCAAAATGACCTATATACCAGAAGATGGGCACCGTAGGTGGGCCTGGGTGAGCACAACCCACCAGGGCTCGCCTGGGCTCCCTGGCTCGTTGGATTGCGCCCACCTGGTGGGCCCCCTCTGATAGTTATTTGCTCCAATATTCTTCAAATATTCCATAAAGAATCTCCATGAAGTTTCATCTTGTTTGGAGTTGTGCAGAATAGGTGGCCTGACATAGCTTTTCCAGGTCCGGATTTCCAGCTGCCGGAATTCTCCCTCTTTGTGTGTACCTTGCATATTATGAGCGAAAAGGCATTAAAATTGCTCCAAAAAGCATTATTATGGATAAAAACATTATGAATAACAGTAGGAAAACATGATGCAAAATGGACGTATCAACTCCCCAAGCTTAGACCTCGCTTGACCTCAAGTGAAAACCGAAATCAAAAAACATGTCCACATGCTTTGAGAGAGAGGTGTCGATAAAAACAAAACATGGACATAGAAGCATCATGTTCATTATTATAACAGCAACAAAATTAAACATAACGCTTTTATCATAGAACTTTTATCATATCCTTCTCATGAATAAGTAACAGTTCATCAAATAGTCAAAGTATAAAGCAAAAACTCTACTAAAAACCAACAAACTATGTTCTTAGTCAACTTTGCAACTACAATTCATTATGTTTTGAGGAAGGGTCACGTATCGGAGCCTTTAGGCAAGTCCACATACTCAACCATCATATAGTCTTCTATGATTGCTAACACTCACCGCATAAACATGAGCAAAACCTTTCAACCAGACACATAGAAAGATAGGGGCTTATAGTTTCGCCTCCCAACGTATTCACCTCAAGGGTGATGTCAACAATAATAACTCATGCCACCCATATTCAACTGGACATATGTGCCTAGATCTTTCCTCACCACATGAGGCTTGCCAAAGGAGAAAATAAAAAGGAATAGAGAGAAAACTTTGACTCTTTACATAAAAGTAGATACATAAAAGTAAAAGATAGGCCCTTCGCAGAGGGAAGCAGAGGTTGCCATGCGCTTATTTGTTTATAAGCTCAGCCCCTTAGTGCAAAAGAACGTCATGTTGCATTGCCCCTTGTGATAGCGACCTTTATTATGCAATCTGTCGCTTTTATTCTTCACCATCACAAGTTCGTGCAATGCTCAATTTTCTCTTACTCTAAATGATCTCACACATTTAGAAGCAACTTTTATTGCCTTTTTGCACCGATGACAACTTACTTGAGGGATCTTGCTAAATCCCTAGGTAGGTATGGTGGACACTTGAAAATAAGATTTGGGTTTAAGGGTTTTTGGGTGCACAAGTAGTATCTCTACTTTGTGTGGAATTTTTGGCTAGAAAAGATAGGGGGCAAGCACCACATGTTAAAGGACCTATGACAATATGACTTCTATGTGAATACGAACAAACATAAATCATTAAGTTTCCTTCCTTGTCCAATGTCAACAATTTTGGGATATAATATTTTGATGGAGGCTCACAATCACAAAAGATTTCTAGGATAGTATATTTATATGTGAATCTTCTCTTCCCTTATTAATTCTTTCATGTGTTGCATCATTGACTAATGCTATGTTTGTCAATCTCTAATAAAATTTTCTACTCATACTTTTCCTTATGTGGTGCCATCAGCTGCCATAACATTAGTATATGATCATCTTGATTTATTTCCTTTCCTTTGTTTATTTCCTTTCCTTTTATTTTTTTTCCTTTTAATTGCAGCAAGAAAGTAAAGAAAGAAAAAACTCAAACTAAACTTTATTATATATCTTGCACACAATTACAAGGATAGATCACTAAGCAAACTCTCAAAGAAGAAAGGATCAAACTAAACTTTTATTCATCTAAAGCAAAAGATCGAACTAAAATAGTAAAAGCAAAAAGATAGTGGGAATGATACGATACCGGGGCACCTCCCCCAAGCTTGGCGAAGGCCAAGGGGAGTGCCCATACCCGATACTCAATTCTGTTTTGGTGATGAAGAGGATGGAGGTGGTGGTCATGTAGAAGCGATCTTTTCCTCGGGTTTCCATGGCAGAGGTCCACCATCGTAAGAGGAAGAATGAGTCTCAGGGGTCCTGCAACTGGCAGCCAAACTCACAACTTTAAACCTCGCCTCATATTCAAAGACTTGGTTTTGAAGATCATAGATCTGGCTTTGGAGAAAGTTTATTTGCTCATTGAGGGTGAAGACGATGTCCTTCATGGGCTTGCCATCCACCTTGAGATCACGGGAAAGGTCCGTGATCATGAGGTGATTGGCATTGAGCCCACGCTCCACCATCCCCTTGCACTAGAAGACTTCCTGCTCCATAGCTTCAAGCCTGGCCTCCACGGTTCCTTTCCCCTTGGGTCCTTGCACATCACGGATGTGTGATGATCCACAAGTATAGGGGATCTATCGTAGTCCTTTCGATAAGTAAGAGTGTAGAACCCAACGAGGAGCAGAAGGAAATGACAAGCAGTTTTCAATAGGGTATTCTCTGCAAGCACTGAAATTATCGGTAACAGATAGTTTTACGATAAGGTAATTCGTAACGGGTAACAAGTAACAAAAGTAAACAAGGTGCAGCAAGGTGGCCCAATCCTTTTTGTAGCAAAGGACAAGCCTGGACAAACTCTTATATAAAGGAAAGGCTCCCGAGGACACATGGGAATTATCGTCAAGCTAGTTTTCATCATGCTCATATGATTCACGTTCATTACATTGATAATTAGATATGTGGGTGGACCGGTGCTTGGAAACTTCCCTTCCTTGGACAAGGATCCCACTTATGATTAACCCCCCTCGCAAGCATCCACAACTACGAAATAAGAATTAAGGTAAACCTAACCATAGCATGAAACATATGGATCCAAATCAGCCCCTTACGAAGCAACGCATAAACTAGGGCTTAAGCTTCTGTCATTCTAGCAACCCATCATCTACTTATTACTTCCCAATGCCTTCCCCTAGGCCTAAACAATGGTGAAGTGTCATGTAATCGACATTCACATAACACCACTAGAGGAAAGACAACATACATCTCATCAAAATATCGAACGAATACCAAATTCACATGACTACTTATGACAAGACTTCTCCCGTGTCCTCAGGAAAAAACGTAACTACTCACAAATCATATTATCGACCATCAATAATATGCCCATAAATAATATGCCCATCAATATTATCGACCAAGAGATCTTTAACCATGGCAATACTAGGTTCAACTTTAATTTGCATATAGGGTTTTGGTGTTCTGACATTACGCTTACGAACCACAATTGAAGCTTTAGCATGATCCTTTATTCTAACACGGAAAGGTGGTTTCTCAATATAAGCGGTAGGAATAATAGGATCGACATCTCGGGAGCCCTAGGCAGCATCAGCACCTCGACACTCGAGCCACCGGCCTCCGGCGGTGCTCGCCTCCCTGCATCCACACTCGGGGTGAGCTCGGCGCCGGCAGCAACGAGGGGAACCACGTTGACAGGGTTCTCGCGGGGCCCTACCAGGTCGTCTAGGCGCAACCCCCACTCGTCAAAGGAAGGCATGTGCTCCATTAATTCTGCCTTGTTCGAGCAGCGGTACAACAGACAACTCTTTCCAGGCATGTCGTCCGGCAACGGAGCGCCCGCCAGAACCTCAAGCACCGTTTGCCGCACCTCAAGAGGGAGCCCTGACTCCTGAAGTCTCATATGGTCCTTGCTGTTGAGCAAGGCCCACATTAGCCAAGAATGGCGTTGAAGCGGAGCGACTCGGTGTCGGACGAACTCTTTCACCACCATAGGCGCAGTCACACCATGGTCTTTCAGCCTCTTCAGCCTGAGCCAGAGGGAGACAAGGCAAGGGCTCGCGAGATTCTCATGGCCCCAGCCGGAGTTGGGGACGGCCGGCGACGACAGAGGCTACAACAGGGGGCTGACCACCCCTACGTCTACGAACACCCATCGCATCCGGAATCTACCCGCGGGCAGCGGGAGGTCAAAATCGATCCCCGAGACAGCCGTCTCTGCCACGGCATGGCAACTCACACATCCCGAGCTCTACTGGAGGTCAATCAGATGCAACGAGAAGAAGTGGCGGAGAAGGGCCACGGAAGGGGCAATGCCCACCATGGCCTCACATACAAAGGCGAAGACGGCAAGAAGGGTCACAGATTGGGGATCAAGATGCAGCATGTGGATCTGGTAATGTTCAAGCACTACGTTGAAGAAAGCGAGAAGGGGGGGGGGGAACAAGGCCAGCTCAAAGGGCGTCGATGAAAAGCGGGACCTCAGTGGCCGTTCTATCAACGTGAGCTCGGGACGTAGGCCAAGCCACCGTTCCTCCCCACTCATTGAAGCAAGAGGCGAGCATGGGGCACACCTTGCCGATTGCCTCATCGTTGAGCACCAGCGATCGGCCAACTGCGGGCTCGATGGCCGGTGGCGTACTGACGAAAGACAGAGGTTTCTTCCCATTGTCCGCTTGTTTCAGTGCCATGGTGATGGAGTGGGCAGAGCTCAGGTCAGATTGGAAAGAGGAGCAAAGTCTTGGGGAAGCAGAGGAATTGGGGGAGTATGGCATTGGGGATGGAAGAATAACTGTGTAGGTTGCGGTGGCTGCCTAGCCAGGCGGATTCCAAGGCTACATGGGGAAGTGGAGATGCCCACGTCCAATCAACCGCCACGCGTCGACCAAGGCCGCAGGCTGTGGGGGCCTGCATTCCTCCGCAATTGCCCTTTGGCTTCGCCCCGAAGCCAAGTCCGAGCGCGCCTTGGGCCCGGGGGCTACTGTCGGCGTTCTGGGAACGGGGGTCCCCAAACTTGCCTGCCTGCGGCCCATGGCGTGGCTCTGCGAGTGGGCCCGTATGGACCATCTTCACCAACAAGCATTCAAGACCCTCGCAAGGGGCCAAGCCTCGCGAGGCGGACGACCAAGACCTCCTTGGGAGCGGCCTCACCAGGTTGGCTCGCGAGGGGCAGAAAGATCAAGGCAAGGCAAACCTCGCGAGGTTCTCATGACGTGAGCCATGACGACCAAGGCCAGGCGGGCGCTAGCACGCGTAGTGTCCTTGTTCCTCTTTGGTGCTAAGGAGGCTAGCAGAGGCGAGGAGTACCAAGGCGTCACACAAAGGTTTCCATATCGGTGCAATGAGACCAAGACCAGCAGGACAACAAGACGGAGGTCACCATGAGGCCCAAGGCGGCGTCACCATCAGAGCCTTTTGCAGGCGAAGACTGCTTTTGTTAGGATAGCTTGTACTAGTTGTCCCGTTTAAAATTGGCCGTTGTTGGCTCCCTTCCCGCTCAATATTTGGGGAGAGGACCAGGGCCTCTATAAATAGGGCTAGCCACCACCGTAGGAGGCAACTGATTCAGATCATTCTCACCCACACAAGTTAGCCAAGCACAAGAACACCTCACCTCAGGAGGTTGTTCTTCCCCTTGTACTGTTCATCCTCAGCCCAAGAGGCAATCCACCACCACCACACTGGAGTAGGGTATTACACCACAACAGTGTTGCGAGTTCGGCGAGATAGCCTTTGAGATCGTAGAGAGGTTAGGGCGTGGATCGGCTGGTGGAGATGTTTGTGCGCACCCCAGTGTTCGAATGTTGAGGGTTTTGCCGGAACCTAAGATCCGACAGAACCAAGAACAAGAAAATAAGTAGGATATCTAACTTTCCCACACAAGACTTCAACATCTCTAACAATCCCAATTGGTGAAATAGTATCTCTATTGGCAAGCTTAATTGTAATATCAATATCTTCTATCTTAGCGGGTGCAATATCATGCATAATTTCTTCATATAAGGAATGAGGTATTGCACTCGCACTAGCACACATATCACATAAGCCATGATAGCAATGATCTCCTATTTTAACAGAAACAACAGGCATGCCTACAACATGTCTATGTTTATTTTTAGTATCACGTGTAGCAATTCTAGCAGCTTCATCACAAAAGTAAATAATATGCCCATCAATATTATCGACCAAGAGATCTTTAACCATAGCAATACTAGGTTCAACTTTAATTTGCTCAGAGGGTGTAGGTGTTCTAACATTACTCTTACGAACCACGGTTGAAGCTTTAGCATGATCCTTTATTCTAACAGGGAAAGGTGGTTTCTCAATATAAGCGGTAGGAACAATAGGATCAACATTATAAGTGATAGTATTTTCTTCAACTTTAATAGGTTCAACTACTTTTACTTCAATGGGAGGATGGTATTTAAACCACTTAAACTTAGGGAGATCAACATAAGTAGCAAATGATTCACAAAAAGAAGCTACTATCTCAGAGTCAAGTCCATATTTAGTGCTAAATTCACGAAAAGCATCGGTATCCATAAAAGATTTAACACAATCAAACTTAGGTGTTATACCTGACTCCTTACCTTCATCGAGTTCCCAATCGTCAGAGTTGCATTTAATTCTTTCCAATATAAAAGAACTACTACAAGAAGTATCGAGCATGGAGCGATTATTGAGAGAAAGCCGAGCATAAAAATTTTGAATAATAATTTCTCTTGAGAGCTCATGATTGGGGCATGAATATAACATTGACTTAAGCCTCCCCCAAGCTTGAGCGATACTTTCTCCTTTGCGAGGAAAAAAATTATATATATAATTACGATCATGATGAACCAGATGCATAGGGTAAAACTTCTGATGAAATTCCAATTTCAATCGGTTGTAGTTCCATGATCCAATATCATCACATAGCCTAAACCATGTCAATGTCTTTCCCTTCAAAGATAAATGGAAGACCTTCTTCTTGATAACATCCTCGGGCATACCTGCAAACTTAAATAATCCACAAACTTCATCCACATAGATTAGGTGCATATCGGGATGTAATGTTCTATCTCCTGTAAAAGGATTACCTAGAAGTTTCTATATCATACCCGAAGGAATTTCAAAGTAAACATTTTCAGTAGGTTCAGTAGGTTGAGGAGCAACTCTTTGCTCTACTGGTCGGGGTGAAGATACCCCGAACAAGCCCCTCAAAGGATTATTTTCCATACTAACAAGTGACAGTAAATTTCAACACACTATTATTTTCCATTCTAACGGTGCCAGAAAAGAGTCTTGATGACCCGATCTATCGTAGTCTTTTCGATAAGTAAGAGTTTCGAACCCAACAAGGAGCAGAAGGAAATGACAAGCAGTTTTCAGCAAGGTATTCTCTGCAAGCACTGAAATTGTCGGTAACAGATAGTTTTATGATAAGGTAATTCGTAACGGGTAACAAGTAACAAAAGTAAACAAGGTGCAGCAAGGTGTCCCAATCATTTTTGTCGCAAAGGACAATCCTGGACAAACTCTTATATAAAGGAAAGCGCTCCCGAGGACACATGGGAATTATCGTCAAGCTAGTTTTCATCATGCTCATATGATTCGCGTTCGTTACTTTGATAATTTGATATGTGGGTGGACCGGTGCTTCGGTACTGCCCTTCCTTGGACAAGCATCCCTCTTATGATTAATATCCCTCGCAAGCATCCGCAACTATGAAAGAAGAATTAAGGTAAACCTAACCATAGCATGAAACATATGGATCCAAATCAGCCCCTTACGAAGCAATGCATAAACTAGGGTTTAGCTTCTGTCAACCCATCATCTACTTATTACTTCCCAATGCCTTCCCCTAGGCCCAAACAATGGTGAACTGTAATGTAGTCGACGTTCACATAACACCACTAGAGGAAAGACAACATACATCTCATCAAAATATCGAACAAATACCAAATTCACATGACTACTTATAACAAGACTTCTCCCATGTCTTCAGGAACAAACGTAACTACTCACAAATCAAATTCATGTTCATAATCAGAGGGGTATTAATGTGCATAAAGGATCTGAACATATAATCTTCCACCGAATAAACCAACTAGCATCAACTACAAGGAGTAATCAACACTACTAGCAACCCACAGGTACCTATCTGAGGTTTTGAGACAAAGATCCGATACAAGAGATGAACTAGGGTTTATGGGGAGATGGTGCTGGTGAAGATGTTGATGGAGATTGACCCCATCCCGATGAGAGGATCGATGGTGATGACGATGGTGACGATTTCCCCCTCCCGGAGGGATGTTTCCCCAGCAGAACAGCTCCGCCGGAGCCCTAGATTGGTTTTGCCAAGGTTTCGCCTCGAGACGGTGGCGCTTCATCCCGAAAACTTCCTTCTTATTTTTTCCAGGGAAAAATACACCTTATACTAGAAGATGGGCATCGGGGGGCTTCCAGGTGGCCCATGAGGCAGGGGCGCGCCCAGGGGGTAGGGCGTGCCCTCCACCCTCGTGGACAGTGGGTGGCCCCCCTCTGGTGCTTTCTTCGCCCAATATTTTTAATATATTCCAAAACTGACTTTCGTGGAGTTTCAGGACATTTGGAGTTGTGCAGAATAGGTCTCTAATATTTGCACCTTTTCCAGCTCAGAATTCCAGCTGCCGACATTCTCCCTCTTCATGTAAACCTTGTAAAATAAGAGAGAAAAGGCATAAGTATTGTGACATAATGTGTAATAACATCCCATAATGCAATAGATATCGATATAAAAGCATGATGCAAAATGGGCGTATCAATGTGCAGCACCCCATCATGCCTCTTGATGGTTTGAGGGTGCTGCACCACCTCCCGCACATATGGGATGATGATGTTCTTGAAGAAATTGTCCTTCGAGGAGCTTGAAGCGGCCATGGTTGATTGGATCTAACAGAAAACAACAAGAAAAGAGAAAGGATTTCTCCGTGATACGGTGGTCAACATGTTTAGGGAGTATATATAGAATTTTTATCTTGGAGGACAAGCAAACTGTAGAAAAACAGAGTCCAGAAGGTGCCCCAGGTGGGCACAACCCACCTGGGCGCGCCCTAGTGTCTTGTGCCCACCAGGGTATGCTTCCTGGAAGATTCTTATTTTCCTTTTTTTCTAAATATTCCAATTCACGATTCTGTAGTGTTCCGAAAGGACTCTTTTATGTGGTCTTCTGGTGTCAAATTTTGGATAATATTACTTTCAACGTTAATGAGCGTACCTGAGAAATAATGTTTTATTCGTTGCCCATTGACAACCTTCGGGTTAGTATCTTCAGCATTATTTATTTTGATGGCTCCAGACCGATAAACCTCCTCGATAACATATGGGCCTTCCCATTTTGAGAGGAGTTTTCCTGCAAAGAATCTGAAATGAGAGTTGTACAAAAGAACATATTCTCCAACTTTAAACTCATGCTTTTGGATTCTCTTGTCATGCCATCTTCTAACTTTTTCTTTGAATAATTTTGCCTTTTCATAAGCTTGGGTTCTCCATTCATCTAATGAACTAATATCAAATAAACTCTTTTCACCGGCAAGTTTGAAATCATAATTGAGTTTTTACTGCCCAATATGATTTATGTTCTAACTCAAGAGGCAAATGACAAGCTTTTCCATAAACTATTTTATAAGGATACATACCCATAGGTTTTTGTATGTTGTTCTATAAGCCCAAAGTGGATCATCTAATTTCTTAGACCAATTCTTTCAGGAAATTTTATTTCTCTATTGCTAAGCCCAACTTGATCACTAGACTAGGATGATAAGGTGATGCAATTCTATGGTTAACATCATACTTGGCAAGCATTTTACGGAAAGCACAATGAATAAAGTGTGAACCACCATCAGTCATTAAGTATCTAGGGACTCCAAACCTTGGGAAAATAACTTCCTTAAGCATTTTAATAGAGGTTTTGTGATCAGCACTATTGGTTGGAATAGCTTCTACCCATTTAGTAACATAATCAACAGCAACCAAAATATGTGTATACCCATTAGAGGAAGGAAAAGGTCCCGTGTAATTAAATACCCTAACATCAAATGGTTCAACAACAAGTGAATAATTCATAGGCATCTCTTGACGCTTATCGATATTACCTATTCTTTTGCATTCATCACAAGATAACACGAACCTACGGGCATCCTTGAAGAGAGTAGGCCAATAAAATCCAGATTGCAGTACCTTATGAGCAGTTCTATCTCCAGCATGATGCCCTCCGTAAGTTTCGGAGTGACATTTCCATAGGATTTGTCCTTGTTCATGCTCAGGTACACAACGTCCAATAATGCCATCTACTCCTTTATAAAGATGTGGGTCATCCCAAAAGTAGTGTCTTAAACCATAAAATAATTTTTTTATTTTTTTGGTATGTAATGCTAGCTGGTAAGTATTTAGCAACAATGTAATTAGCATAGTCAGCATACCAATGAGTATTATGAGCAACATTTATTGCAGCTAACTGCTCATCAGGAAAACTATCATCAATAGGTAGTGGGTCATCAGGCACATTTTCAAGCCTAGACAAGTTATCAGTTACGGGGTTCTCAGCTCCTTTTCAATCAGTGATATGCAAATCAAATTCTTGTAGCAAGAGAACCCATTGAATAAGTCTAGGTTTATCATCTTTCTTTTCCATAAGATATTTAATAGCAGCATGATCGGTGTGAACAATTACTTTTGAATCAACAATATAAGGACTAAATTTATGACAAGCAAACACCACTGCTAAAAATTCTTTTTCAGTAGTTGCATAATTTATTTGAGCACTGTCTAGAGTTTTACTAGCATAATGAATAACATTCAGTTTCTTATCAACTCTTTGTCCTAGAACATCACCAATAGCATAATCACTAGCATCACACAAAAATTTCAAAAGGCCAGTTCCAATCAGGTGGTTGAACAATAGGTCCAGAAATTAAGGATTTCTTGAGTGTTTCAAAGGCTTCTAAACAATCATCATAAAAAACAAAAGGAATATCCTTTTGCAAAAGACTCGTAAGAGGCCTATAAATTTTAGAGAAGTCTTTGATAAATCTCCTATAGAAACCAGCATAACCTAGGAAACTACGAATACCATTGATATCTTTAGGACATTGCATTTTCTCAATTGTATCGACCTTAGCTTTGTCCACTTCAATACCTCTTTCAGAAATTTTATGACCCAAGACAATACCTTCATTAACCATAAAGTGGCACTTCTCCCAATTCAAGACAAGATTTGTTTGGTCGCATCTTTGCAAAACTCGATCAAGATTGCTTAAACAATCATCAAAAGACTTCCCATAAACAGAGAAGTCATCTATGAAAACCTCAACAGTCTTTTCACAAAAGTCAGTGAATGTAGCAGTCATACATCTTTGGAAGGTGGCAAGTGCATTGCATAAACCAAAAGGCATACATCTATAAGCATAAGTTCCAAAGGGACAAGTAAAAGTGGTCTTTTCTTGATCAGGTTGAGAAACAGGTATTTGTGAAAAGCCAGAGTATCCATAAAGGAAGCAAAAGTGTGTGTGCTTAGATAATCTTTCTAGCATTTGATCAATAAAAGGCAGAGGGTAATGATCTTTTCTAGTTGCTTTGTTTAACTTTCTAAAGTCAATTACCATTCTATAGCCTGTAACAATTCTTTGTGGAATAAATTCATTCTTATCATTAGGAACAACAGTAATACCTCCTTTCTTAGGAACACAATGAACATGACTTACCCATCTACTATCAGCCATGGGATAGATTATACCTTCCTACAGAAGTTTTAATATTTCCGTTCTTACCACTTCTTTCATCTTCGGATTTAGCCGTTGTTGGTGATCAACAACGGGTTTAGCATCAGGTTCCATATTAATTTTGTGCTGACATAGAGTGGGACTAATGCCCTTTAAATCATCAAGAGTATATCCAATAGTAGCTCGGTGCTTCCTTAAAACTTTCAATAATCTTTCTTCTTCTTGTTCTGAAAGGTTAGCACTAATAATAACAGGATATATCTTCTTTTCATCAAGATAAGCATATTTCAAAGTGTCTGGCAATTGTTTTAATTCAAACACAGGATCACCTTTAGGTGGAGGAGGACCTCCTAGAGTTTCAATAGGCAAATTGTGTTTAAGCAGAGGACGTTGTTCAAAGAAAATCTTATCTATTTCATTTCTTTCATGCATATGTAAATCATTTTCATGGTCTAGCAAATATTGTTCTAAAGGATCAGCAGGTGGCACGGCAATAGAAGCAAGACCAATTATTTCATCCTTACTAGGCAATTCTTTTTCATGAAGCTTTCTACTAAACTTGTAAAAATTAAACTCATGAGACTCATCACCAAAACTAACACCGATAGTTTCTTTCTCACAATCTATCTTAGCATTAACAGTGTTCAGGTATCAAGGATAATGGGACAAAAGTAATCTTGTGGGGATCCAAGAACAAGAAAATCAGTAGGGTATTTTATTTTCCCACATAGGAGTTCAATATCTCTAACAATCCCAATTGGTGATATAGTGTCTCTGTTAGCAAGTTTAATAGTAACATATATATCTTCTATCTCTGCGGGTGCTATGTCATTCATAATTTCTTGATATAAGGTGTAAATAATATCACTCACACTAGCACCTATGTCACATAAACCATGATAACAATGATCTCCTATTTTAACTGAGACAACGGGCATGCCATCAACAGGTCTATGTTTATCCTTTTTACCAGGTTTGGCAATTCTAGTAGCTTCTTCGCAGAAGTAAATAACATGCCCATCCATATCTTCTTCTAAGAGATCTTTAACCATAGCAATAATAGGTTCTAATTTGATTTGTTCATCAGGTTTAGGTGTTCTAATATAGCTTTTGTTAACCATAATTGAAACTTTAGCATGTTCCTTTATCCTAACAGGGAAAGGTGGTTTCTCAATATAAGCAGAAGGAACAACTGGATCAACATTATAAAGTATGGTTTCTTATTTAATTGGTACCGGTTCTTTAATTTCTTCTTTAATAGGTGGGTGATATTTAAACCAATTATCTTTAGGGAGATCAACAAGAGTACAAAATGATTCACAAAAGGAGGCTACTATCTCAAAGTCAAGTCCATATTTAGTGCTAAAATTTTGAAAAGCATCGGTATTCATAAAGGGGTTACCACAATCATACTTAAGTTTAACACCTGAATCTTTACCATAAAAGAGTTCCCAATATTCAGAGTTGAGTTTAATTCTTTCCAAAAGATCCCACCGGAATTCAATAGTCTTCTTCATGAAGGGACCAACACAAGAAGTATCAAGCATGGTTTGAACATTACGAGAAAGCCGAGCATAAAAATTCTGGATAATAATTTCTCTTGAGAGATCATGATTGGGGCATGAATATAACATTGACTTAAGCCTCCCCCAAGCTAGACCGATACTTTCTCCTTCACGAGGCCAAAAATTATATATATAATTCCGATCACGATGAACTAGATGCATAGGATAAATTTTTTGATGGAAGTCCAATTGCAATCGATTCCAATTCCAGGATCCAATATCATCGCATAGCCTATACCATGCCAATGATTTCCCCTTCAAAGATAAAGGGAAAACTTTCTTCATAACTTCATCTCCGGGTAAACCTGCAAGCTTATAAAATCCACAAATTTGTTCCACATATATCAGGTGCATATCAGGATGTTTGGTTCCATCTCCTGCATAAGGATTAGCTAGCAGTTGTTCTATCATAACCAAAGGAATTTCATATTCAATATTTTCAATAGGTGCAGTAGGTTGAGGAGTAGCTAATTGTGGTTCCGGTCAGGGTGAAGATACCCCTAACAATCCCCTCAAAGGATAGTTCTCCATAGTAACAAGTGACAATAAATTTCAGCACACTATATAAATGTTTCCTTACCAAATTCCACATACCAAAGGCGCTTCACTCCCTGGCAATGGCGCCAGAAAATAGCCTTGATGACCCAAAAGTATAGGGGCTCAATTTTAGCTCTTTTCGATAAGTAAGAGTGTCGAACCCAACGAGGAGCAGAAGGAAATGACAAGTGGTTTTCAGCAAGGTAATGTCTGCAAGTACTGAAATTTCAAGTAGCTGACTAGTTTCATAGCAATATAATTTTTAAAGAGCAAGTAACGATAGTAGTAACAAAAGTGTAGAAAGGTATCCCAATCCTTTTGAGGCAAAGGATAGGCCAAAATGGTCTCTTATGATAAGCAAAGCGTTCTTGAGGGTACACGGGAATTTCATCTAGTCACTTTCACCATGTTGGTTTGATTTGTGTTCGCTACTTTGATAATTTGATATGTGGGTGGACCGGTGCTTAGGTGCTGTTCTTACTTGAAGAAACCTCCTACTTATGATTAACCCTCCCGCAAGCATCTGCAACTACGAGAAAAGTATTAAGAATAAATTCTAACCATAGCATTAAACTTTTGGATCCAATCGGTCCCTTACGGAATAGCGCATAAACTCGGGTTTAAGCTTCTGTCACTCTCGTAACCCATCATCTAATTGCTACTCCACAATGCATTCCCTTAGGCCCAAATATGGTTAAGTGTCATGTAGTCGACGTTAACATGACACCACTAAGGGAATCACAACATACATACTATCAAAATATTGAACACATATCAAATTCACATGATTACTTGCAACATGATTTCTCCCGTGACCTCAAGAACAAAAGTAACTACTCACAAATGATAACCATGCTCAAGATCAGAGGGATACTAAATAGCATATTGGATTTGAACATATAATATTCCACCAAATAAACCATATAGTAATCAACTACAAGATGTAATCAACACTACTAGTCACCCACAAGCACCAATCTATAATCCCGGTAACAAGATTGAACACAACAGATGAACTAGGATTTGAGATGAGATGGTTCTGCTAAAAGATGTTGATGGATATAGCCCTCCCCAAGATGGGAGAGTTTTTGGTGATGATGATGACGATGATTTCCCCCTCTGGGAGGGAAGTTCCCCCGATGTAATCGCTCCATCGGAGGGCAAAAGTGCTCCTGCCCAAGTTCCGCCTCGAGACGGCGCTGCTCTGTCCCAAAAGTCCTCCCCTTATTTTTTCTAGG
The DNA here is from genome assembly GCA_021605205.1 of Aegilops longissima. Lineage (NCBI taxonomy): Eukaryota > Viridiplantae > Streptophyta > Magnoliopsida > Poales > Poaceae > Aegilops > Aegilops longissima. The sequence goes on along the minus strand of CM038679.1, from coordinate 213,136,112 downwards.
TCAATATGACCTATATACCAGAAGATGGGCACCGGAGGTGGGGGTGAGCACAACCCACCAGGGCGCGTCTGGGGTCCCTGGCGCGCTAGGTGGGTTGTGCCCACCTAGTGGGGCCCCTCTGGTAGTTATTTGCTCCAATATTCCATAAAAATCTACCTCTAATTCAGCTTGTTTGGATTTGTGCATAATAGGTGGCCTGACGTAGCTTTTCCAGGTCCAGATTTCCAGCTGCCGGAATTCTCCCTCTTTGTGTGTACCTTGCATATTATGAGAGAAAAGGCATTAGAATTACTCCAAAAAGCATTATTATGGATAAAAACATCATAAATAACAGTAGGAAAACATAATGCAAAATGGATGTATCAATATGTTGTCAAGATATGCAACTAGGTGAACAACCTATATGATGAACAACAACAACACAAGAAAATGAAGGGTACAACACAAATAAAGCTTGCACAAAGTAAAGGCAAGAAGTAACCATAGGTGGATCCGACAAACACGAGGATGTGTTACCGAAGTTCCTTCCCTTTGAGGGGAAGTACGTCTCCGTTGGAAGGGTGTGGAGGTAAATGCTCCCCAAGAAGCCACTAGGTCCATCGTATTCTCCTCACGCCCTCGCACAATGCAAGATGTCGTGATTCCACTAGTGGTGCCCTTGAAGGCTGCAACCGAACCATTACAAACAAGGTTGGGGGAATCTCCACAACTTAATTGGAGGCTCCCAATACCACCACGAAGCTTCACCATAATGGTTTTTGGCTCAGAGGTGACCTCAATCATCTAGGGTGCTCAAACACCCAGGAGTAATAAGATTTGCAACGCATTAGTGGGGGGAATCAAATTTCTCTTGGTGGAAGTGTAGATCAGGGCCCTCTCAGCCAAACCCTATCAACAAGTTTTGATGGATAGGGAGAGAGATCGGGCGAAAACGGAGCTTTGAGCAACAATGGAGTTTGGGGGAGGAAGAGGTGAGTCTTCTGTGGGAAGAAGACCCCTATTTATAGTGGGAAGAAACCCAATTGTTTTCTTGCTCACAGCGAGCATATAAGCGGCAGTACCACTCTGGAGAGCGGTACTACCGTTTGGCAGAAGTACTCGTAGAGGAGTGCAATGGCACGGATCCACAAGGCGGTAGTGCTGCCGGAGCGGTATGACCGCTCGGGTTGCAACTCAGGAGCGCATAGAGCCATGGCAAGAACATGGGATGGTGGCAGTACTGCAACAATGGTACTATATCACCAGAGAGCAGTGCTATGGCTTAAAAGCCGTAGTGTTGCGCACCCACTAACACGCTACCATCACTGAGAGCGCGGTGGGTCTGGAAGGAAGCGAAAGTGGAGCGGTAGTGGGTGGGCAGTATTACCGGTTGTAAGAGGTACTATCGCTTATACTACCATTCCACTGCCATGCAAACCCGACGCAAACAATCGAGTCCCCAGAAGCAGTGGTAGTACACGTGACACTGTACAAGGGTACTACCGCTTATAAGAGGCACTACCGCTGCCCGGAGCAGTTGAAAGTGCAACTATCCCTAGGTGGTTTTGGTAATTCCTAACAACATATAGCTCATTGAGCTAACATCATTCCAAGATGAATATTTCAGGAAAATCTCAATGGATGGCATGGCATGGATGAGAAAAGTGGATCCCTCAAAATGCTAAGGATAAAAGGATTGGCTCAAGCTCAAAAGCTCAGACTCTACATTTTATATTTTAGTGATCCAAGAACACATTGAGTCTATAGGAAAAGCCAATACTATCAAGGAGGGATGAGGTGTTGCTTAATGAGTTTCTTGCTCTACAGTGCTTAGTGATATGCTCCAAAACCCTCAACTACTTTCTCATATCCACATATGACCTAAACCAAAAGTCAAACTCGGCCCTACCGATTCTTTCTACCCGGCGCCACCGAGTTCAGATGTCATTTCCACTGCCACAAACCGTAGGCAAATCGGTCTCACCGAGATGGTATTGTAATCTCTCTGTTTCCCTTCGTAACGTTTCGGTACCACCGAGATGAGCGATCGGTCCCACCGAGATTGCAATGTAAACTCTTTGTTTCCCTTTCGTAACATTTTGGTCTCACCGAAAAGAGCGAATCGGTCCCACCGAGTTTACTTGACCAACTCTCTGGTTAGCCTATTACCAAAATCGGTCTCACCGAGTTTGTGTAATCGGTCTCACCGAGATTACGTTATGCCCTAACCCTAACCATATCGGTCCTACCGAGTTGCATGTCGGTCCCACCGAAAATCCTAACGGTCACTAGATTTGCTGAATCGGTCCGACCGAGTTTATCAATTCGGTCCCACCGAGTTTGGCAGGTTGTGTGTAACGGTTAGATTTTGTGTGGAGGCCATATATGCCCCTCCACCTCCTCTTCATTCTTAGAGAGAGCCATCAGAACAAACCTACACTTCCAACTTGCTGTTTCAGAGAAGGAATCACCTACTCATGTGTTGAGGCCAAGATATTCCATTCCTACCATATGAATCTTGATCTCTAGCCTTCCCCATGTTGCTTTCCACTCAAATCTTCTTTCCACCAAATCCAAATCCTGTGAGAGAGAGTTGAGTGTTGGGGAGACTATCATTTGAAGCACAAGAGCAAGGAGTTCATCATCAACACACCATTTGTTACTTCTTGGAGAGTGGTGTCTCCTATATTGGCTAGGTGTCACTTGGGAGCCTCCGACAAGATTGTGGAGTTGAACCAAGGAGTTTGTAAGGGCAAGGAGATCGCCTACTTCGTGAAGATCTACCGCTAGTGAGGCAAGTCCTTCGTGGGCGACGGCCATGGTGGGATAGACAAGGTTGCTTCTTCGTGGACCCTTCGTGGGTGGAGCCCTCCGTGGACTCGCGCAACCGTTACCCTTCGTGGGTTTAAGTCTCCATCAACATGGATGTACGATAGCACCACCTATCGGAACCACGACAAAAACATCTGTGTTTCCAATTGCGTTTGAATTCTTCAAACCCTTCCCTTTACATTCTTGCAAGTTGCATGCTTTACTTTCCGCTGCTCATATACTCTTTGCATGCTTGCTTGAATTGTGTTAAGATTGCTTGACTTGTGCTAAGATAGCTAAAATCTGCCAAAGACTAAAATTGGGAAAAGGATAAGTTTTTATTTGGTCAAGTAGTCTAATCACCCCCCTCTAGACATACTATCAATCCTACAGCGGTCCTACTGCTTGAAGCCTTCAAAACTCATGCACATCAAACAGAGGAGCAAACTCCATAGACAAGAAAGGAAGGAGGGTGCAAATGGAAACGTTTATGTGTTGATTCCACCCAAACCTTTCTGAAGCGGACCCCCTCTTAATAAAACGGTTCTCCTACAACTCAGATCCACCAAAAATGAAACGCGGGAAAATAACTGTCGTGGTTTTGTCACGGCAGATGTCCTAGTGAAAGGACTTAGGTGTCGAGCCATCGCAACTAGGTTAGCTTGAAGGGGTTGAACGGGACAAAGGACATAGAGAGTTTACCCAGGTTCGGCCCCTCACAATGAGGTATGAGCCTATGTCCTGCTTCTAGTTGTATTGCATGATTCTCGATTACAAGGGAGCGAATACACTTGACCTAGTTCTCGATTGCTTGTTCCTTGAGTTCAACCACCACCGGGTCTCACCTTTATATACACAAGTAGAGACCTGGAGGCTTACAAAGTCCCGGCTGGCTCACACAACGTGACCGGCTTGGTTTCTAACCAGTCATGCCTTATAAAGCAAGTCTTCCTACGGTGGTTCACCGCCCCGGTCCTGGGCCTTTAACAGGCTTGTCTCCAAGAGCCGCCGTCTTCTTATTTCTCCCTGGGCCTCCTTCATGTTAAGCCGCCAATGGTATAACCCAGCCCTCCTGGGTGGGTCATACCTCGAAGCTATATCCCCAACATTAGGCCCCAGGTTGATTTGAACTTGTTCATATCAAGCTCCACTGTCTGACTTAACAGAATGTATCCTTGTCGATTCCTTATCAATCTGTTATAACCCGCCATGTCGTCACATAAGCAGAATCATTGTAACACGCCATAACTCCATGTGTATTAACTCTGCACAAGGCCCAGGATATCTCAACGGATCTTTATTTTAATGGGTTTCCCAAAAATCGAGGCGCCGCATTGCTAGTATAATCATTTTTCCTCCTCAATTTCCGCACATGCCATCTTATCACCTCCTTATAAATAGGGACAGGGCACCTCTCTTTCACTTTTCACCCTTGCCCCTGCCTCTTCATTTCGGTCTTCCTCGCGCCAATCACTGCAGCATGAGCTCCACCACCACCGTCGACCTTCTTCAACAACTCCGACCCAGGCCGCTGCATCAACCTGACCGTGTCCAGAGATCGCGGCGTCCCTCCGTTGTTCGTCAGCATCAACAGGTACTCCTCTCTCTTTATCCTCAATCCGCATTATATTGTCCTAGTTCATCAGTGTTCGTCAGTGTTCGTCGTGGTTTCTCGGCCAATGCTTAGCTCAATCTGAAAAGTAGTACGAAGTTTGTGCGGTAGTAGTTTTAGCAACTGTTTCCAATTGTAGATGCATCCTGTCTCCCTGAGATTCAAACCCAGTTCGCATGTTCTTCCACTGTCATACTTAGGTTTAGAAATTATTTTCTTTTTCTGAACCTGTTGTCGATACAATATTATAGAACAGATCTGTGGAACCTGTTTGTGTAACACTTATTGAAATTTCAAATGCCTTGATAGGTTAGGTTACTTAACCCGCCATTCACTCGCTGCGCGGCTTAACCGTCAACCTTCTGTAACCTGCCAGAACCTTAGCCGGCTCACCAATTGAGTCAATAGCCTTTTACTAGGAAAGCAGCCGACTTAAACATGAACCTTGAAAACATTGGGCGGTTCTTCCTCTCAATACTGATCCACCATACTGTATTTATCAGGCGTTCATTGTCAAAGATGACCAAGATTGCTACCTCGTGCGACTGGGTCGCCTCCACTATCACGGAGCAAACTCTCACGGAATATGTTCAAGTAGGCTTCTTACCCACCAAAGATGTTATTCATTGGCGAACCCCAGGAACAGAAGTTAGACCTCAGCTGAAGGAAGGCGAGGTCATAGTCTTTGCTGACCATATGAACCGCGGCTTCTCACCGCCCGGCTCAAAATTCTTTCGCGACGTGTTACACTTTTTCAAACTGCATCCTCAAGATATTGGCCCCAACTCCATCTCCAACATTTGCAACTTTCAAGTCTTTTGCGAAGTTTATCTTCAAGAAGAGCCTAGTGTTAACCTCTTTAGAGAATACTACTACTTGAACCGCCAGACCGAATTTACATATGGGCCCAGTCTGGAATTAGTTGGTATTCCTATCCAATGGCGAAGATATGCTATCTTCCCTGCCGCCTCACTTCCCAGTCATCCTAAGGACTGGAATCAAACCTAGTTTTACTGCTAGGACACTTCTCCATCAGATGAAAATCCTTTGCCGGGTTTCGCGACTGCCGGCTTAGCCCGAAAGATCCACTTCTAGACCGGATCACCAATGTCGAGCGTGCTAAGTATATGCCTACCTTCTCAAAGGTGCGGGCCTTTCTAGCCAACGGACCGACCGAAATTGACCTGGTGCGATATTGGGTCGCCTGGAGGATCATACCTTTGAGCCGCCGGTCCGGCTTAATGTGTGAGTATACTTGTGATGTCAAAGACCCAAAGCGTTATTGTCAAACCCATTTGGAAGACAAGGAAATCAATGAGATGACCAAGACGCTGCTCAATGAAAGCTTAGAGGCCTGCAACAAAACGGAGCTGAACCCCTTCTGCGCTCTTAACCCGGCTCCACATGTAAGTGCTTTAAACCAAATTTTATGTAGTCATTACTCATACTGAACTGTACGTTCCTTATCTTTGTTTGCTTCTTTTTCAGGCTGACGCTTCTTTCTGGAGCAAGAAGTTGCAAGATAAACCGGCAAAAAGAGACCAGAGACAAGAACAAAGCTTCCAAAAAAACCTGCCAAGAAGAAAGCAAACACATCAGAGCTATTTACACTGATTGATGATCGGGGGTAGAACTTGATTCCCTTGGCTCCTTTTTTGTACATCTAATTGACGTTAACCCCTCTCAGGATGACGCGGAGACCAACCAGGCTGATGCTGCAGAGGTAACTATTATTTCCTCCGACTCAGAGCCTTTGCCAAGACAGAAAATTCGGCACGTGACCCGGAAAGTAAGATTTTCTCATCCTTTGGCTTATTGGATCCAAACATTATTTTGAAGAAACAGCAGTATGAAGCTCGACGTACAACCTGGAACAGTGGGGGAGGAGATCTTCATGCCGGCTTACCCAATACGTCGGCCCCTCGCAACCGTCGAGCAGAGGTTTCTCAGAATTCAAACTACTCTTTTCCAAAGGTGGGTCTTATCCGTCAACCACATAACCCTTCCGACTCAAATTATCGGGGAATCTCTCACTCCTCCACTACTGGGACTCAGATCCCCCTCTTCGAAGTTTCTCTTGGGTGAGAACATTTAACCTATTGGTTTTCATACACTTTACCAACACTACAAGAAATATGTTAATCCATGATGATTTCTGGTGACATTCTCAGGATCCATCACTATCGATGATGGATTTGTCTGGCTCGTCATGAAAACCGTCATGGGTCAGTGAGATGAGAACAAGGCCAACGACAATGGCTCCCTTAGGACGGACTGTCATCGATACCGTCACGAATCGACCAGCTGTACACAACCCAGGCCGTCATGGATGACTCCTGCTGATGTGTCATACGTGCGACCCACACTAATCAGTCTTAGCTTTTCCCGACGTTGCTTCTTTTTTAAGGAAAAACGGACCACCGCTGCTGTTGTGTCGTCCCGAAGTTGGCACGCTATAAGGTATTTTTTTACAGAAAAGCTATCTGGTTTTTTAATAAAAAATGAGAAGCTACGAGTGACGATAGAACTAGGGACCTCCCACTTATATGCCTTGGTCACTACCACTAGGCAATTTCTACGTTTGTGTTAAATGTCTTTCTAAGTCCTTACATATGATCAGCCAAGATTTTTAGTCAAAAAAAGGTCGAATTGTGAATCGAAGCATTTCTATGTTCTTATGCCAGGTCGGCTACAGTTCACAAACCGACCTTACCTGAAAGTAATTGTTTTATTAATTTGCACACGCAGGAAACAATTGTTATTTTGCAGAAAAATAACAATAGTTATGTACGTCAATGTATATCGATATCAAACATTCACGAAATCTCCTAACAAATTTATGCCAATCTTATGAATCAATAATATTGTTCCATGCCCAATTATAAGAATTTTCTTCCATATTTTGATATTATTTTCATTTTTTCCAATAGGTTGCAAATAAATGTTTGAGTTATCCCTAACTATCTTTTGATATTTTCAGCCTTTTCTAGGATGAGCACAAAAGACATAATGCCTTAAATATATTTTTAAATGTTTAAACCTTATTTGGCATACATGTACATCAAAAAGGAATTACGTCCAATAAGCACACATAAATTCATTTATACTATAGAAAATATTAAATCATCTCTAAAATTATTGAAACTCGTACAAAACCAAATATATGTATTATAGTACATGTAACAATTCTATAAGGGTACGCCGCGTGTTTTAATTGAAAAAAGTACAACACATGAATGGAACTCAAACCCAAGACATGATTTTTAAACGACTAGCTCCTTCCCACTGAGCAACTATGTTGTTCCTATATGAATGTCTATTTTATGAAGTTGACATGTATTTAAAAAAAGGGAATGAAAAAAATAAGAAAAAACGAGCAGGAAAAAACCAAAAAGATCGATGAAAACCTACAGAAAAACACATAAAACCAATAAATAAATAAAAGAAAACCATGAGCTTGCGCCTGGGAATTCCAACCCGATTGAATGGGAAATATTTTTTTTGAATATTTACTGTAGGGGAAAAATCCCACAACCCTTTATTGCATCAAACAAACAAACTGTACATAGGAGGTTAATTAATTACAAGCCTAACCTAAGTCAGAAGGAAAAACTTACATTTACAAGCCTAGACTTAATGCTATCTTTAAGCCTATGAGATAGCAGAAGGATATCATGTATAAAGCTACACCTCCAGGCAGTAAAAGTAGCCCATGTCCCCCAAAAAGTTCTCCCATTTCCCAGAATCCATATATTCCAAGCAGCTGTGAGCATCACTTCAAAGAAAAAAGGATGACCAAAACTGTACCTTGCTTGAAATAAACATTGCTGAATATTTGAGCCATGTGTCCAATCAATCTGCAGGTAATTCCAAACCCTGGAACTGAAGTTACATTCAAAAAATAGATGAGCTCTATCTTCAAAAACATAGGCATTACAGATGACACAAAGATAATCATCCGTAGGGGACCTCCAATGCCTATGGACCAACATGTCCTTCGTGTTGAGCCTGTCAAAGAAAAGAAGCCAGCCAAAGACTTTAATTTTCATGGTACATCTGCTCTGCCAAAGCCACTTACAGGGTTGAATAGTTGGGAGGTGTGTATGCATGATGTCATAGAAGCTCTTTGTTGTAAACTGTCCAGACTTGCCAGGCCAAAACCAAACATCAGGCAATGAGGGGTCTCACTGAAGATGAAATAACCATCATTCCTAGGTTTCTAATTCAGCTGCTGCCTCCTGGGAGATTGGCAGGTGAAACATGGAGGACAAATCCTGATTTTGCATAAAGTCCCTGACAGAAACCTTGTCATCCAAAACAAAAGAGAAGAGCCTTGGTAATCTCAGGTTTAAGGGTCGTCAAGAGCCACCCACATGCCAGGCATCCAACCAAAAAAGAGAAGAATCACCCATATTAACGTGTACTGAAGCAATTGACCTATAATGGTCAGCGAGCTTGAGTATATCCTTCCACCAAAATGAGCCAGTGAGCACTGTTGCATGTGGCACAACTCCATCTTAATAACTATCCCAAATCAACTAAACCCAGGGCACCTGTTGTTTAATATAAAATTTATGCAAATGCTTGAGGAGCAAGCCTTGGTTCTGAATATTCAGGTTGAGAATGCCAAGGCCTCCCTTATCCTTAGGTCTGCAAACTAAATCCCAGGTAGCCAAAGATTGTTTTGGCACATCAGAGTTTCCCCTCCATAGGCATTGCCTGGAAATCCTATCCAGTTTCTTAATAATACTAGGGGAAATATGCAAACTACAGAGGAAATATATGGGCATTGAAGTAAGCACTGATGTGAGCAATTGCAATCTGGATCCTTGATTCAGCATGGCAGAACTAACGAACAATCTTCTTTCAACACTGTCCACTAGAGGCATTAAATCAATAATTTTAGGTCTTGTGGTACCAAGAGGCAGACCCAGGTATGTGAAAGGCAACTGTTCCAACTTACATCCCAGGATGCCAGACAACCTCTGTGCCTCAGCTGGCTCAATATTGAGGGGCACCATTGAAGACTTGGCAAAATTAACCTTCAGGCCAGTTGACTACTGAATAATATGAAGCATGTTCTTGAGAGCCACCAACTGATCCTCCACTGCAGAGAGGATGATGATTGTCTCATCTGCATACTGAATAATAGGAAAAACCAGGGTCATGTGATGGGATTGGGACTGTAAGAACTCCCCTAGCCAACATATCATTAACCACTGTTTGAAGGAGATCAACATCTATGACAAAAAAGAGTGGAGAGAGGGGATCCCCCTGCCTGACCCCACATCTGCATTTGAACTGTTTACCAGGCACCCCATTAAGGAGAACAGATGATGATCCAGAAGAAAGGATCTCTTTAATCCAAGCAATCCATTTTGCATCAAAACCTTTATGCTGGAGGACTTGTAAGATAAGTTCATGCTCCACAGTGTCAAATGCTTTTTGCAAAATCCAGCTTCAAAATGATGATTGGCCTCTTTGATTGGTTGCGTTGATGTATATATTCAAAAGCCCAAGCTAGATAGTCCTATATGGCTCTACTCTTCAAAAACCCATATTGATTCTTGTGTATGCATTGAAGGATGACCTTTTGAAGTCTATTTGCCAAGAGCTTAGTGAGGAACTTTAGACAGGTGTTAGTAAGAAAAATTGGTCTAAAATCCTTAGGTCCTTCAGGAGACAACATTTTTGGTATTAAGGTGATGAGGGAGCCATTTATATTCTCTAGAGATAGCCTCCCATCATAAAAGTCATGTATGAGTGCCAAAAAGTCCTTCTCAATAATAGGCCAACACTTCTTAACAAATAGGAAATTAAAACCATCCGGCCCAAGAGCCCGATCAGTTGGCAAATCCTTTAAGACAGTGTTAATTTCATCAGCAGAAAATGGTTTAGACAAGGTGTGTAACCCATCAACTGGGTGAACGAGAGCATGCAGATCAAAGCCCATATGAATTCCTTAGGCCTGGCCCATTCTATTTTCAAATGATGACCAAAGGATTCCCGCCATTTGGGAGTGATCAGAAACTGGGTCACCACCTGCAACTGAGAGGCTAGCAATTGTATTTTTGCGCAGTCGTTCAGAGGCCATAGCATGAAACAACTTGGAATTCTCCTCCCCAACCTTAATGTAACGGATGGTACACCTCTGCTTCCAATAGATATAGTGGATTATAAGCAGGTTCTCATGGTGTAATTTAACAATCTTCCGAAAGTTAAATTCAGGCGTGGTGAGAGGCCGCAGCTCTTCCAAGTTATCAAAGTACAAGATTACATGACAATAATCCTTTGTTAGTCGTTTAATGTATGACAGGTTTTTTCTCCAGGCCTTGAGGGCGGAATGGAGGAGTTTAAACTTGGTTGTCCAAACTGCAGAAGCAAACAGGTCAGCAAACACCGGCTGGTTCCAAGAACGCTTGACACACTCCATAAACCCTGGCATGTCCACCCAGTAATTCTCAAACCTGAAAACCTTGGACTTGGGTATGTTTGTGTCAATGGAAACCATGCAAGGGACATGATCTGAAGACGTTTTTGCCAGGGGTAGAACAACTGTATTAGGATAGACAAAGATCCAATCTGATGTGGTAAAAGAGCAATCCAGTTGTTCCAGCAGTGGCTGCTCTTGCATATTGGACCAAGTGAAACTCCTTCCCTTTAAAGGTAATTCCAGCAATCACAAATGTCCAATGATCTCATTAAACATGAATATATCATTTACGTCACCTCCTGGTCTGTTTCTGTTATCAATGGAGCAAATGAAACTGAAGTCTCCAAAGAGCAACCAATGTTCATCTGTTGGGATATTTAGATGATAAAGCCAGCTAACAAAGTTGTCCGGAAGGGGGCCATCACAGGGCCCATAAACCGACACTAAGGTCCTCTTCTTTGCATTACCGGTTGGAAAGAAACCACAATGCCAAAACTCTATACTTGAACCAGAGTCCCATTAAAAATGCACGAATTCCGAACTACTAGGATACCACCAGAAGCACCAACGGCCGGGGCAAACACAAAAGTATCAAAATGCCAGGGACAGAAAGCTCTAATTTTGCGTATATTAAAGTCAGCACATTTTGTCTCTTGCAGGCAAACAATGGAACACTGGCTTTCCTCAATTTTTGCTCTCCCATCACGCTGACGAGCATCAGAATTCAATCCACGGACATTCCAGCACAGCACACGCCAATTATGATAAATTGTACTATCCATAATAAACTCGCAGCATTAGAACTAGGACTGCTAAGCATAACATAGCAGCATCATAATCCACGGCCACACATCCCAAAAGAGCATAAAGTGCAACAAGTTTAGATAACATATAACCACTACCAAAGCAAAAACTATGCCAGACAAAACCCCTCTGGCACCTATCATGCAACATAGGTCTACTCATCATCAGACACTGGATCAGGGGAGGATTTCTTAGGAGGATCCGTAAGCTTCTCAAGTGTCAACTGATCTTCAGGAATACCCAGATGACCGCCGACTACCTGCAATTCAGATACTGGTGTTGGTGGAGGTATCACATGCGCTATTTCTTTAGGTTCATCAGATGCCACCTTGGCCTTTTTAGCTCTTGGACGCCTCAATGCAGATGTCTTGATGGGAATGGCTGAAGTAGATCTATAACCAGAGGCCTTGGCCGCGCTGCGTGTCATGCATCTGATGGAGAAGTCCAGGGTTGGAGTTACTGCAACCAAGGATCTGCGGCCACGCTTGGCCTCCCGTCCATGCTTCCCAAGAACTGCAGGTAAAACAGACGTAAACTGAAACTCTTCTTCAGGGTTCTGTGACTGACCTTCCTCAGCAGACTCCACACTGTCAGGCCGCACATGTTCAGAAACTTCAGACTCCACCTGCCCAGGAAGGATCTCCTCAATGACAACAGAAGAGTGGGGTGTGGATGGAATGCTGGGCTGCATCAATAATCCAAATTTGGTCCCATAATGCTCAGGCCAAACACAGGTGGTGAATTGAGACACCCACTGTTGATTGACTAGCAGGGGAGCTGGTACTTTCCTGATGAAAAATTTAGGCATTAAGGACCGGAACGACCTCTCCCAAATGACATGAGCAGGAAGCACAGGGCCATAAACCACTTGAACGATTCCAAGCTGAATTGGGTCCGGTGGCGCTGTTGGGTGTTGTACAACAATGTGATTGACAGGCTGCTGAACTTCATCCAAATCCATGTCATTGTGAGAGTCCAAAGAGGGGTTTAGAACCATGGAGTTCTGCTCTTGCACAATATCCTGCTGCTGTCCAGGTGCATCCACTTGCTAATGTGGGGGCTGCTGAACCTGCTCTTCCCATGGGCCCCATCCAGCATCATTGTCATTGTTGACATTGTCACCCCAGCCACCCGCATTGTGACCATGGTTGGGGTTATGGTGGGGTGGCACTGCATTCCAACAAGCGCATGGTATGGTGGCATAGCCCAACAGGGCTACGATTGGTTTACTCCTGGCAGCGGATGTGGATTTCCGTTTAATGGCATTGGATCTTCATCTACAGGTATCATAGCATCCACAAATTCTCCAGTCAATATGAAACAACCAGCTGTCCAGGATACAACAGCACCTCCCCAGTTTGCAAAGTCGCGGAAGACAATAGAGCGCTGAACCAGGGCATTATCTGGAAAAGAGGCTCTTACTAGAGATCTAACAAGACGACGATCTGTTTGATTCTAGTAGTGAAACTGACCAAAGGTTTCAACTACCTCTGCGAAGCACTGGGTGTTGCGATAATTGAGAGGCACTCCAATGAACATTAGCCAGCCTGTGCGATGGCCATGGATGGCCCTGAAACCCTCTCCTTGGTTGTGCGGAATAAACCTGACAAAGAAATCCTCTCCATCTTCATCCACTCCAAGGGGAAAAGGTGGATGCTAAATAAACGATCCACGCACCACTGGATCTTCCATCTAAAAAAGCCCTACCCCTGGAACCAAGTCTGAGCAGAGAGCACTGAAATATGCAGGGTCTGGGTAAGGATATCAAGAACCTATTGCCGACGAATCGCAACCAAGTGGAATGGTGGGAGAGGCTCGACGATAGCCACCATATACTGCTCATGGGAGAGAGGAGGTGTGACTGCTCGCGTGTAGAAGGTCCGTGGAAGGCGATCTTCCCCACCGTCAACGATGTCATATCCAGCCAGAACAAAGCGATGCGGGTCAATCGCATAGACCGCCATTGAGGACGGCGACGGTGTTTCTGCCGGTGCAGTGGAAGCTGGAGCGGCCGGTGGTGACCGTAAGCTTGGCGACGATGGGTGGGAGGTGGACGATTGGGATTTTTTGGGTAGTGGAGGCATCTGGTTTGGAGAAACCGAAGATGCCGGAGAGTTGACTTTCTTGGCACAGGCTCCAAAGCCTTTGGATGGGAATTTTGGCACCCAGAGGGGAGAATCAGGTGGTTGGCGGGTGCAGTCCCGTTTAATGTGACCAGACCGGAAATAATTCCTACACCGAATTTGGTTTGAACAAGCCTCTGTCTGGTGGCCCATACCCAAGCAATTTTGGCAGTCCCAAAACTTAGCAGCCAAACTTTCAATCATCTCGTCAAAGCTCTGCAAATCCCTGACAATATCCTGCGGCGATGGAGAGGATTGCTTGAAATTTGGAGAGTCGCGATGGGTTGGGATGTCCTCTTCATCATCGGAAACTACAATGGGCTGAATGGATGAGGAATTGGGCTTAGATGCAGGCCCAATGCTGTCCGACTTGGAGAATCTGGAATGTCCACAAAATCCGGTCGAACAAATTTCAAACCAGCCGAAGATCCGGGCCTGCCGCCAACAGACACCGGAGATTCCGGTGATGATTGAAATGAACCGAAAAGGATCATTGGAGGCGGCGAGGTTGTCGTGTCCCTTACCGGAGACGAGGTGCCCGAGGCTTCTTCAGATGACACATGATAACCAGCCTGACGAACAGTCAACACTTAAGTTGGCGTGGGGTTGTAGGTATACTCCTTACGGGCAGGATAGTTGATGAACGTAGCAAAACGTAGATTTTTCTTTGGGTGGCCAGAGGTAGAACTAGAACGCAATGAAGATTTACTAGGGACATGTCTCATGGCCTGCATCCCAAGCGTAACCCTACGTTTGGTTGGACTAACTAAGGTCCATTCTTGCTGACATTCAACCTGCCAGAGATGAAACTCTTTTTCCCATTCGGGGCCGCCATGGCCCTAGAGATTAAAGTAACACTTGAATTGATTGCAAACAAAACTACGTTGATGGAGAATAAAAAACCCCACTTTCTTGCAAGAAAACGTGAATGAAAAAACCTGATCATTGAGGTGTGATGCCTTGAGATGAGAGCAATAACCACCAATGGCATATTCCAGAGCGAGGCCAACATTGTCCTCATCCAAGCGGAAGGAGTGCCGAGCAAAAGAGACCACCATCGTGAAATGACCCGAGTCATAGGTCGAGTGCACAGATCTATTGATCGTGCGCTTGATCTCCGCCGCCAAGGCCATCCCCGGGCTTAAGTCCAAGCCCAAGGAGATGGAAGCGTGCACCGCCATGGAGAAAATCAACGGAGAGAGCAAGGAGCGCCGGAGAGAATGGTGCGATCAGATGTGAAAACCCACGGTCAGGTGGGCTGATCGCCGGTGGGCTGGGTGGCTAGGGTTAAGGTGGCGGCAAGGTGGAGGTGGGAGCCATCTTGTGCAGTGCTCTTTGGGAAATATTTTTTCAATAAATAAAAGTGCATAAATTGATTTAAAGCAAAATGAAACAAATGACATCAACGAAACTTCATCAGTAAATGAAGTTGAACATGGGCAACACAAAAAGAATACTTTGAAAGGCATAAACTTAATGCTTATAGCTAGCAATTCATTTATTACCAAACTAATAACAAAGGATTTCAAAAATAATACCAAAATATAATTTAATTTTGAACTGCAGCTGCATGAAAAAGTTCGCAAAATTGGTTTAAAAATCATATTTGTGTTAGCAAGTCTATGTTTAGGCCCTATCCAAGAAAAAGGAAGGAATTCTAAGCATGAGGGTGCCAAGACATGACCCCGACCATGAGGTTACCTCTTTTTCAATTCTGAAAAATGCAAATGGAGTCTGAAAAACATGAAATTTAGCATGGTGCCCTCATAAGACATCCAGAGGATATGGTAGAAATTCGAGAAGCTTTGGCAAAAGTTGTGACATAAGTTGCTTATAAATGTTCGTGAATTCAATGTTCAAGAAAAAAATCTCGGTTTCGAGAGGCATCGGGTCCAGTTTGATGGCGAAGAGACCAATGTTCGTGAATTCAAAAAATGACCGTGAATTCAAAAAAAATCATGAATTAAAAATATTTGCGAATATGAAAAATGTTAGTGATTTCAAAAAAAAATTGTGAATTCATAAAATGTTCGCCATTACAAAAATATTCACGATTTCAGAAAATAAGTTCAAAAATTTTCAAAAATGTTCGTGAATTTAAAAAATGTTCACATATTTCAAAAATGTTCTCGAATTTCAAAAGATGTTCACTAATTTGAAAAACTATTCCTGGATTAAACAAATGTTCATGTAAAATTAAAAAGGTATTCTCAGATTTGAATAAATGTTCGTGAATTCAATAAAAATGGTGAAAATGAAAAAAAAATCAGAAAAAACATTTTGGGAAGGTTCTAGAACCTTCAAAAAGTCAAACCGGGAGTCCTTAGTTGCTAGTTGGGATGGTCCAACTGTGCATAGCCCATGAACTAAACAACACTTTTGACTATACCAGTGAGAGCGTGCGTCCAGCGCCTCGAGTTAGAAAAGGAGATCTTTTACCTTCGCATTGGACGGTTGTTTTCCTGCCACTAGCTAAAGTCACGTCATGAATCCATGGACACGTGTCTTAACCAATTGGCATCAAGAACAAAGATTGTTTGTTTCCCTTGTCAAAAAACGGTGCTTTCTGCACTACGTGTAAATAATTTATATATGAAGTCATTAGCATGATCAAGAACAAAAGTTGTGACATACGTTGCTTAGAAACCGAAGCATCCCTGAGAAAAAATCGTCGTTACGAGAAGGAATGTGTCAGGTTTCAAGGCGAAGCAACAATTGCTGCATGTTTGACCTTGCAATTTTTTCCTACACTTCACATAAACCACTACATGATGCATATCAAATTTTGGTATTTATCGTGGTCTGTTTGCTATATTTAAGTCATTTCATGTATTTCTAGGCATTTAACAAATATTATTCAATTCTTAACTACAATTGCACAGAAAAGTTGGCAAACTTGGTTTGAAAAATCCTATTTGTGTTGACGAATTTATGTTTAGATCTTATCCAAGAAAAGGAATGGAATTCCAAACATGAGTGTGCCAACACTCGACCCCGAACATGGTGTCTTTTGTTTTTATAATTCTAGAAAATGTAAACAAAGTCTAAAAACATGAAACTTGGTGTGTGCCCTCGTATGACACCTAGAGGCAGTGGTAAAATTTTGAGAAGGCTTCGCAAAAGTTGCGACGTACGCCCCTTAGAAACCAGATGATCTTTGAGGAAGAATATTGGTTTCGAGAGGGAACGGGTCAGGTTTGATGGTGAAGTGACAGCTGCTTCAACCGTTGCCCTTGATTTTTTTCTACAATCAACATACAGCATTACATGATGCATGCCAAAATTTGGCCTTTTTCGGTGTCTGTTTGCTATATTTAAGCCATTTAGTGCATTTTTAGGCATATAATGAATATAATTCAATTTTGAACTGCAAGTGCATGAAAAGTTATACAAATTAGTTTGGAAAATCATATTTATGTTAGTGAGTCTATGTCTTGGCCTTATAAAAGAAAAGAAAAGGAATTCCAAACATGAAGGTGCCAAGACTCGACCCCGAACATGAAGTTTATTAAAGAAAATCAAAAATAAAAACAAACTCCGAAAATCATGAAACTTGGTGTGACACTGGTACAACGAGGTGTTATACAAACGGTTTTTAACCTCTTTCTGCGACGGTGTACGGAACGGTCACCTAGTGAGTGACTCCGATAGGGGGGTCCTTCCCAGACGACCTAGAAACCGTTGGGGATATGGCCTCCTAGCACACGCGCTCGGCAAAATGAGGTCGTGTGCGTCCGTTGATCGACCAAATACGGTTATACGTAAAGTAGTGCTAAAAATAATACAATTATACAGGCGAAATCGTTTCCGGTCGTAAGTACATCCCACACAGTCAGTCCCCGCTAAATGTTTTCGTTCGTATATACATCCCACACAGTCACTCCAAGGAAAACATATGCGCAAGGTGGCGTAACGCAAACAGTTTTCAAAAGAATGTCGTGTGTGATTGTTCATTGATCCAACACAGTTTATTCCTAGAAACTGTGTGCGTTGCCTGAGGTCATCTCGCACGGTGTTTTCTCAATAACCGTTTGCCATAGGAAAACCCAATTAGCAGGCTAATTGACCTATTATTAATAATCCATTTATTAATCTAATTGACACTCATATTAAGCACATAATATATTTCACTTCCATATTAAGGAAGCAGGTTTCATAATTGAAAATACATCTGAGTACAACATGATATAGCTTCAGCACTCAGCTACCCCATTAAACAACTGCACCAGCACCAAGTTTCACATGCAACATGTAGAACCTTTCGAAATTAGCATCATAGACGGTACATAGACAGATGCATCTCATCTGGAAAACTGCTAAAGCGTAAGGCGAATATTGATCCTTCATTCATGTTGAAGGTCTTTGCAACTTTAGTGCCTGTGGATGATTGATCGTCCATCCTTCGTCCTCTTCAGGAACACTTCAATATTGAACCGTGGGTGTTGTATGAAAACTTTCCTCGCCTCCTGACCATAGAGGTGGTTTGAGAGGTAATCATCAGTGAACTGCTTTAGAAAGGCCTGAAAACAAGGATGCGCATAAATATCTTCTCTATATTGGAAATGGGGCAAAGGAATAAAACCAGGCAAGGTATAATAGTTAGTACCATCTTGTAGTGAACTGATGTCTTCTTCATTGTGCACACAATGATTTAGTTGTTTTTTGCCTCTAATTTCTTTATCCTAAAAATCTATCTAAGTTTCTGGACTTAATTGATATTCATGAAAGTGCGTTATATCGACTTGAGGGGGGGTGAATAGGCGATTTTTGTGAATTCTTCACTGAGGAATTTGCGGGTGAGGAAATTCCTTAGCGAAGAACTACTTGCAGCAGAATAAGTACTCAAAAGTAAACATAACAAAACAGAAGCATGGTCATCATGATCAAATGAAGACGAGCACAGAGTACAGAATGCGTAAACACAGGATAACACAGGATCAAGACAAACAGACTAAAGAAATTGAACTGAGGAAATTGAGAAAGTCTTCAGTCAAAGTCTTCAAACACAGTTATGAACAAGTGCACAACACAATTATGAGGAAATGAAAGAGTTGAGGAAATAGAACCAGTAAGCTTGGTGAAGACAATGATTTGGTAGACCAGTTCCAACTGTTGTCTCAGTTGTACGTCTGGTTGGAGCGGCTAGGTATTTAAACCTGAGAACACACAGTCCCGGACACACAGTCCTCACTGTATTCTCCTTGAGCTAAGGTCACACAGACCTCACCCAAACACTCGTGGTAAGTCTTCAGGTGACTTCCAAACCTTCATAGATCCGGTCACTTGGCGATCCACAATTCCTCTTGGATGCTCTAGACCATGACGCCTAACCGTCTGGAAGAAGCACAGTCTTCAAAGGTAACAAGCATCGGATCCATGCAGGATCAATCTCTTCAGTGATGCTCAATCACTTTGGTTTGTAGGTGTTTGGGTTTGGGTTTTCCTCACTTGATGATTTTCGCTCAAAGTCCTCGGAGGATGGGATGCTCTCAAATGACAAGTGTCAGTTTCTCTCAGAGCAGCCAACCAGCTAGTGGTTGTAGGGGGCGGCTATTTATAGCCTAGGGAGCAGCCCGACATGATAAGACATAAATGCCCTTCCATGATATGACCGCTAGGTGGGTAGATATTTTGGGACAGCTAGCACAAGGCACAGCAAAGGTCGGAAATTTGAGTATCAAATTCCTCAAGGCTATCATGTTCCTCACGGTGTAGGCAATCCGCACTGGCGAATTCCTAACTCCTCAGTCAGAACATATTCCTCAGAGACCAGAAGAACTTCGTCTCTATCACTAAAGAATATGACTGAATTGTAAGAGATTTCCAATGGCTTCACTTCAAGGGATTGGTAGGTGTAGGATTTTGAGTTGAGCATCACTTGGAAATTTTTCCTTAGTATTTCCTCGAGCCCCTTTAACAGTACGGTGTTTCCTATGACTCAAGAATGAGAAAATGAAACTACGAAAACAAAAGTCTTCACGCTCCATATTCCTCGAATGAATGCCAACTCTTCAAGGTCACACCAATTTCTTCACTTTCAAAGTCTTCAGAAATCCAAAGTCTTCAGTCAAAGAACTTCATTTTTAGGGGTCGACTTTCTCTGTAAATATCAAACTCCTCATGGACTTATAGACCCGTGTACACTCATAAACACATTAGTCCCTTGAAAGTATCAGGCCACCATAGAGTTTAAGTTTACAACTCGATCCAACAAAGTCATCAGAAGAACGAGAGTTGCAACTTAGCAAAAAAACGCCCATATAAGATAGACCCGCTTGAAGACTAACTCAAATTTCTCCCCCTTTGTCATCGCATGACCAAAAGGATCGAAAATGAGGACTAACGCCCCTGAAGAATATCATGTTGATGGAGGAGCGCCAGCGTTGTTGGGATCGTTTGTCGTAGTAGGCCCTGCCGCAGTGTCGTCCAAGTCTTCATGCTCGTCGGTTGCGCGTGATGAAGAATATGAGTTGTTCACCAAGGAAGGAACCTTGACCTTCTTGTATTTCTTCGGTGGAGGTGCAGACCAGTCAAATTCCTCCTTGAGACTCATTTGCTTCAGATCTTCTTCACCATATACATGTGATAGAATAGCCCAGGTGCGACCGAAGACTTCATGGAGGTAGTAATGGTTTTTCTTCACTGCATTATGTGTAGCAGTCATGTTGTGAAGAATAGAACCAAACTGACGCTTGACCCATTTATGGTTTCGATCCACCTTCTGGTGAAGACTAAGAAGCAGCTCACGGTCAGTCATCACCCTGGGAGTTGTGGCTTGAGGATTTGGCTTGGATGCATTAGCAGCAGAATCATGAGTGGAAGAGTCATCATTGGTGGAATAAGATGTAGCTTTGCGAAACTGACCATCTAATGGACGAATGCCTTCATCAATGACAGGTGGTGCCTTGCCCTTTTCATCAGCTGAGGAATATGTCTGCTTGAGGACTTCAATTGGGGGCAAGTAGCTGAGGTAATTCTGAAAATCAGCCTTGTAGTTGAGTGAAGACCTTGTTATGAGGAGTCTCATAATCCAAGGAGCATAAGGCTTCAACTCAAACGGAGAGAGTGCGACATTTGCCAGAGTCCTCATGAAGAAATCGTGATAATTGACAGGAATGCCATGTATGATGTTGAATAGCAGATTCTTCATGATGCCAACAATTTCCTCATCAGACGAGTCGTGGCCTTTGATTGGACTCATAGTCTTCGTCAGAATGCGATAGACTGTTCTGGGCACATATAGAAATTCCTTAATGAGGAATTTGGTCCTTGGGGATTGACCAGGCTTCAGAGGCTTCATAAGAACTTGCATATAGTGAGCAGTGAGCTCAGGTTCTTGGTACAGGCAACGAGCTCCTTCAAGGGGAGAACTGAATGGCAGGGCATGAAGTAATTCAGAGGCCGGTGCTTTGTAATGAGTGTTATCGGTCATCCAGTCCAGAACACAGGTGTTGATGTCATCAACATCGCCTGTGATGTGCAGGGTTGCATAGAACTGAAGAATAAGTTCTTCATTCCAATCAACAATGTATGTGCAAAAGTTGAGGAGGCCTGTGTCCTGAAGCACACTGAGGACAGGGTGAAGCAAAGCAGTGATTCCATGTCCACGTGAGGAATATGCTCGTGGTCGAAGACTTTATCCTTGTTGAAGAGTAGTGAAGAACATAAATTGGCCTGGCTGGCAGTCCAGAAGCGCTTCCTTCTAAGACGTGCAGAGTCATAGGGGTTATAGTCAGTGAAGAACACGTGCTCGCCGAAGAAGTCATCAGCCTTGAATTTCTGTTTCTTCGAGAATGGATCCTTTGGCTTGGGGTAAGGAGTGTCAGTCAATTGCATAACCACCTCAGGAATCGCAATCTCAGGTTCCACAGGCTGAGGAATTTCAGCTTCTTCTTCAGTGGCAGCCTGGGTCTTCAATTCTTCATTTACATTTTCTTCAGCACTAGTGGCTGGAATCTCTTCATGGAAAGACGGCGTGGCATGTGGTTCATCATATCCCATGTGAATTGTATTTACTGCGGACTTAGGAATCTGTTGCAACAGTGTGAACAGTGGAGAGTTGGGGTGCTGAATTTCCCAAAAGTCATCATTCAGCACGGGTGTGGTACAGCCAATGTCCACATCTTCTACTTCCATTTCTTCAACTCCGGCCTCTTCAGCAGTGAACTAAGGCATAGGTGAGGAGACAATTGGTGTTGAAGGGATTGCATCCGCTTCAATTTCTTCATCCAACTGCTCTGACGAAGCAGCAAAAGGAATCTCTTCATCTGATTCACTTGGAATCACATATTCTTCATCAAAAGGAACAAGGTCCTTTGAAGGCATTGTTGAGATAGGAACATCATCAATTGGATGTGCAAAAGAGCTGGTCAATGGCTTCATCTTCCTCTGAGCTGAAGAATCTGATGAGGTTGATGCTTTCCTTTTCTTCACAGCAACTCGCTCTGCAGCCTTGGTCTTCTTCACATCTGATGCGGATGGAAGGATCAGAGTTGGGGTAGGTGCAGGAGGAGTAGAGGAATTTGGTTGAATTTCTTCAGTCACAACTGATGCAGTTGCCCTGACTTCTTCATTTTCTTCAGGCGCACCACTAGTGGATGCCCTGGCAATTTCTTCAGCGGCTGGAATGCAGTCATCAGCCTTGGTACTTTGAGTTTCTTCAGCAGCCTGAATTTCATCAGCGGTGCTGGCATTTTCTTCAGTCGGCTGAGCAGATGCTTCAGCCTGATACCAGGGGAACATTTTGCTTCAGTAAGCATTGTTTCTTGTACTGCGCTTTCTTCACTCTTCTTCCTTGTTCAAATTTCCATTTCTCTTCTTAAATGAAGGTAGTCAAAACATGATCTTGACCAGGAGTGAGGTTCATCTCCGGCAAAGGTGTGTTGGGGTCCTTGTTCCATAGATCGATGAAGTCTAGGATCAGCTTCGGATCCAGAAGCAATGGCACATTGCTGCCTTTGGCTCTAGTGGCCTTGACCTGCCTATCTCTGATGATTTCAGCAAGTTCTTCATCATTAGCTTCGTCTTCATCAGTCGGCACTTGGAAGGCGACCTGCTTCTTGTGAGGACTTGGTCGAGTGCCTCGTCCAGCAGTGGCCTTTGTCTTCAGCGGAGAGGGGCCAGTTGAGGAATTTGGTGCAGCTGAAGAACTAGCAGAAGCTCCTGAGGCAATAGAGATGCCTATTGTCCTTTGGCACGTGGCAAGGTGCACAGGTGCAGAGGATTTGGTCGGAGCAGCTGAGGACTTTGGCGGAGGAGCTGAGGACTTTGGAGGAGCAGGAGCAGTTTGAGGAGTTGGCCATGAGGCCTTTGAGGAATCTGGTTGTGAGGGCATTGAGGGTGAAGCACTTGGCTTATGGGCAGGCTTCTTTGCCATGGCCTTCTTTGGCTTGCTTGCAGAGGCCTCAGCAGTGGCAGCAGTAGTAGCAGAGTCTTCATTGAATTTCCTCACTGCTTCTCTTGCTTGTCTGGCCAATTTGGCCTGGCGCTTGGCCCATTCATCAGGATAATCCTCACCACGCTTGAGGCTGGTGGGATCTGCTTCTTGGCCAGGTGCCAATGGAGGTCTTGGGCATGGAGGATTGAGAGCGAATTTCTTCATGTACTTGGGAGTAACATACCTGTACTCCCTCCACTCTCTTGCCCATCGCCTCTCTATCCATTGTATGCGCACCTTGCACTGATTTTTGTCCTCCTTGCCAAACTTGGCCTCATCAGGAGTGCAGTAATCCTTGTATATGTCATAGGGATTTCAAAAGCAGTGTTGACCTCAGGCCTCTTTCCTCCCTTCTGTGGCTTCTTTCCATCAGCCATTTTCTTCAGCTGAGGAATTTGGACAATCGAATTCTCTGAAGATGTATGCAACTTTTCTTTGAGGAACGCTGCAAATGAGTTAAGTTGATGAGAACCTAGTGATTCAACAGCTGACATGGGTACCTATGAACAGAGTATAGTTGCGAGGAATTTGGAGAGGTCATATGCGTTCTCAGAAGGTTTTGTAAAATGAACAAGTTTGAGGAATTTGACCAGATGAGTCTTGAAGAATTTCACTAAGCGTTCTTTGTCTTAGGTTCCAGAGTTGTATAGATTGAGAATCCACACAAATGAGGAATCTTGAATAAAAATGTAGCTTAGAGAAATGAATCAAGAATAGATGACATGTGAGGTGTTTAGTGGGTGAAGATTTGAAGAAAAACACCTTTGAAGATTTTGTAGTAATCATTTGAATCAAAGAGGGCAGTAAAAGTAACTTTTAATTACCCTGGACGAAGAACACGACGAACTGGGAAGTGTAGATGTGAAGTTCGTCAATTCAGATCTTCCACGCCCTAACTTGGCTGAGGAAGACAGCTACGGCGGCGGCGGAGTGGCCGGCGCGAGTACGACAGCGACGAGGGCGAGGCAGTGAAGCTCTTCCTCACTGGCAACGATGAAGTAGCGGCGGCGCTAGGGTTTGAGAAGCTCGAGCTCGAGTGAGGTCGAGCGGAGTAAAAGTGAAGTGAGGAAGGGGAGGGGTATTTATAGTAGGAGTGAAAAACTATTCACCCGAAGAAATTGGAAGAACGTGCCCCTGAACCTTCTCATTTGCTTGACATGTGTCACCCGCGTACTGAGAAGTGGAG
The DNA here is from genome assembly GCA_021605205.1 of Aegilops longissima. NCBI lineage: Eukaryota > Viridiplantae > Streptophyta > Magnoliopsida > Poales > Poaceae > Aegilops > Aegilops longissima. Next base: position 213,111,728 of record CM038679.1, on the reverse strand, counting down.
ATCGTGTGAGTTCGTGGGTGAATAGAAAAGTATTATCGTGGGATGTGGAACGGTTTGAGCGGCAAAAACGAAAAATTTGGATAAGATAAGTTTTAACGTTGCGTTCGCAAATTCTTCAGCTGACAAGGACACAGTGATGATATTGAACGAGTTTCAAATAGAACGCTCATGAAGAATTTGTGAATAGAATGAGTTGAGTTTAGCATGGAGGGGGAAGGGTCCGATCACATTCACTTAGCAGAAAAAGCACCTTGAAGAATTTGCAAAGATATAGTCTATTGATGATGTGGCAAACAGTATCAATTGCCTCAATCCAGAAACGACGAGGCGTCTTGTATTCATCAAGCATAGTGCAAGCCACCTCAGCAAGAGTCATGTTCTTGCGCTCCACGACACCATTCTGCTGAGGAGTATAAGTTGCAGATAACTCATGAGTAATACCGAGTTCATCAAGATAGTCATCAAGACCAGAGTTCTTGAACTCAGTTCCATTGTCACTTCTGATGTGCTTGATCTTCACACTAAAGTTGGTTGAAGCCCTCGAAGAAAATCATTTGAAGACTTCCTGCACTTCATGTTTGTAAGTGACAATGTGTACCCATGTGTAACGAGAGTAATCATCAACAATAACAAAGCCATATTGAGATGCATCATTTGAAACTGCAGAATAATGATTAGGACCAAAACGATCCATGTGAAGCAATTCAAATGGTCAAGTAGTAGTCATGATAGTCTTCGCTGGATGCTTGGCCTTGGTCATATTTCCAGCTTCACAGGCTCCGCATAAGTGATCCTTGAGGAATTTGACATTCTCAATGCCAATGAAATGCTTCTTCTTCGCAAGCGTGTGCAAATTTCTCATGCCTGCATGACCAAGTCGTCGATGCCATAGCTAGCCTTCTGAAGCTTTTGCAAGTAGGCATACGGCTGGTTGAGGTCCTGTAGAGAAATCAACAATATACAAGTCTCCTCTCCTAAAGCCTTCGAAGACTTTGGAATTGTGAGATTCCAAGACCACAACACAATGATACTTGCCAAAGACAACAACCATATCAAGATCACAAAGCATTGCCACAGACATGAGGTTGTATCCTAAGGACTCGACAAGCATGACTTTGTCCATGTGTCGATCCCTTGTGATCGCAACCTTACCTAGACCCAATACCTTGCTTTTTCCTTTGTCGGCGATGATGATATGCTCCAGATGTGATGGAGATAAGGGAGCATCCATCAATAGATTATTTTCACCGGTCATGTGATTTGTACATCCACTATCGAGGACCCACTCAGTGGCTTTGGGTTGATCATCCTGCAGATGAATTAGTGCAGCTTACGAACTTATATACTTCATGAGTGAATAATATGACATCAATTCATCAGACCAATTTCATCAAGCATTAGAACAGATAGACCAGAGTGAGGACGTGAGAAATGAGGGTTCATTTCTTCATGATTATCCTGCGTCCTTTCAGGCATTCTCAGGTCTCCAGCAAATTCTTCAGACGTTTACGCACGTCTGGAGACCTGGCCCTGCAGAAGAAATTAGTTCTTTTTCTTCACCACCCACATCTGATGGGGTGGCAAAGAGTTCATCACTCTGCGAGCTCCATACGAGAAAGGTGGCATAGAAGCCAGTCCATGTCGTTTCACATAAGAGGAGTTAGGATAAACATATGAATAAGAAGAGAAATTCTTCGAGGAATTATGAAAATAATGATTAGAAGAATAATGCTCATATTCATAGCCCTTAGCTCTTCCCTATGAAACGGAGGTGTTAGCACGATGATATTCATATGAGGACTTTGATCCTTTTGATGAATTTGATCCACGTGAGGAATTTGGTCCGTATGAGGACTTTGATCCACATGAAGAATTTGGTCTATACGAAGAATTTGATCTGGGGTTCCTATTCTTCACAGGTGGTGTTATGATGACATTCACCTGAAGACTTTTAAGGCACCTTTTGGGAACCGAGATTTTCTTCATAGGGGAACCATTACTGCAGTTAGTGCCAACATAACTAACAAATACTTCACCATTCTGATCTTTGAACAGTTTATAGTTGGAGTCAAATGACTCATCAGTAGAATGAGGAGAATCACATGTAAAACCAGATAAATTGGATGGATCAATTGGAGGTCCCTTCACAGCAACCCATGAGGTTTTGGGGTACTGCTCATGCTTCCAATATGTATGTACCATCAACATTGAGTTTCCTCTCAAAGGCAATACCCTCTTTCCTAGGGTTCCTGTTGAGGATCAACTTTTTAAGCACATCACAAAGAGTCTGATGCCCTTTGAGGCTTTTGTACATGCCTATCATATACAATTCCTTCAGCCCTGCATCATCAGTGATACTAGCAATGTCCTCAGCTGAGGAATTAGTGATAGCAGAGACAGTTGAAGAATTTGTAGCATTAGAAGCATTTGAACATTCAGGTGAAGAATTAGCAGATTCACGTTCGATGCATTTCAAACATGGAGGAACAAATTCTTCCTGAGAAGCGCTGATTTGTTGAGCAAGTAATGAATCATGCTCCTTCTGAAGATCTTCATAAATCACTCTTAGCTTCTCAAGATCTTGCTTTCTTTGAAGAAATTCATAAGAAAGCTTCTCATGATCAGATAAGAGAGTGTTATGATGACCTTGAAGGTTGTCAAACCTAGACTGAAGTCTCTGACGATTTTCAGTCAAGGTTTTAGTGCGATCCATTTCTTCACCCAACATATCATCACTTTTGTCTAGCATGTTTTGAACATTTTCAAAAGCCTTTTGTTGTTTCACAGCAATACTAGCAAGTTTAGAGTAGCTGGGCTTGAGGTTTTCATCAGATTCATTCTCACTAGATTCAGAGGAGGTATATTTGAGTACCTTGGCACCCTTTGCCATGAAGAAATAGGTGGGAGCGTAGTCATCATTGCCTTCATCAGCCTTGTTGGTAGAGCCATTTTCTTCAGAGTTGAAGATAGACTTGCTGACGAACGCAGTAGCGAGAGCTAGACTCGCCACACCAGACTCGGACTCCTCAGATGCCTCCTCTTCCTCATGTTCCTCAGATTCAGCCTCAGAGTCCACTTCCTTGCCAATGAATGCCCGAGCCTTCTTGGAGCTGCTCTTCTTATGAGATAATAACTTTCAAGATTTTGATGATGAAGGCTTTGAAGATTTCTTCTTCTTCTTAGCGTCATCAGAACTGTACTCCTTGTATTTCTTCTTCTTTAATTCCTTTTCCCCCTGAGGACAATCTTGAATGTAGTGACCATGTTTCTTGCATTTGTGGCATAGCCTCTTCTTGTAGTCACTGGATGAGGAATCATTGCTCCTTGAGGATTTTCCAAAGCGACCACGTCTTGAGAACCTTTGGAATTTCTTCACGAGCAGTGCTAGCTCCTGGCTTAGTTCTTCAGGATCACCAAGGCTACTACCAGAATCTTCACCTTCAGATTCGGAGACGACCTTGGCCTTCAGGGCAGGTGGTCTGCCTTAGCTCGAACCGTAGAGATCTCTCTTCTCAACAAGATGGAACTCATGAGTATTTAGCCTCTCAAGAATATCAGCGGGGTCAAGTGACTTGTAATCGGCACGTTCTTGTATCATCAATGCCAGAGTATCAAATGAGGAATCAAGCGATCTCAGCAATTTCTTCACCACCTCATGGTCGGTGATGTCAGTGGCACCAAGTGCTTGAAGCTCATTTGAGATGTCAGTGAGGCGATCGAAGGTTTGTTGAAAATTTTCATTGTCGAGTCTTTTGAAGCAGTTGAAGAGATTGCGAAGAACGTCAACTCGAGAGTCACGCAGTGTTGAGACTCCTTCATTGACTTTGGACAGCCTATGCCAGATAAGCTTGGCAGTTTCCAAAGCACTCACTCTACCATACTGCTCTTTGCTCAGATGGCCACATATGATGTTCTTCTCTTGGGAGTCGAGTTGCTTGAATCTCTTCACATCAGTAGCATTCAGAGAAGGTGTGACTGAGGGAACACCATTTTCCACAACATACCAGAGATTGTTATCAATTGGCTCAAGATGCATTCGCATCTTATTCTTCCAGTAGGGGTAGTCCGTCCCATCGAAGGTAGGATACCCAGCAGAGACTGTCGGTGTCAAAACCGGCGGATCTCGGGTAGGGGGTCCTGGTCTGTGTGTCTTAGGCTGATGATAACAGGAAGCAAGGGACACAATGTTTACCTAGGTTCGGGCCCTCTCGATGGAGGTAAAACCCTACTTCCTTCTTGATTAATATTGAATATATGGGTAGTACAAGAGTGGATCTACCACGAGATCGTAGAGGCTAAACCCTAGAAGCTAGCCTATGATGGTATGATTGTAATTGTGATCGGCCTTCTAAGGACCAACCTCTCCGGTTTATATAGGCACCAAAGAGGGCTAGGGTTTATATGGAGTCGGTTACAAGGAGGGAAATATAATATCTGGATCGCAAACCTTGCCATCGACGCCAAGGGAAGTCCCATCCGGACAAGGGTCGAAGTCTTGAGTCTTGTATCTTCACGCTTCAATAGTCCGGACGCTGTATATAGTTCGGCTGTCCGGATACCCCCTAATCCAGGACTCCCTCAGTAGCCCGTGAACCAGGCTTCAATGACGATGAGTCCGGCGCGCCGTCTTGTCTCCGGCATTGCAGGGCGGGTTCCATCTCCGAATACTCCAAGGTAATTATCGAACACTTGAACCGTGTCCGGATCCACAAAATGATCTTCACATGCCACCGTAGAGAGAATGGTATTTCAAAAATGCAATCTGCTGATAACTTTTTAGGCAACGCGACGTGTCATCATGGTCGGGTCATTATTCGAACCGTTTTCCCACAACCAGCCATAGCGCATATTGCGAGGCGGTTTCCTTCACACGTCTTGTCAAAGCAGAGATCGTGTCCCCTTATCACGGGATTCTCATAAATACGGGTACGGGTAATCCAACCGCACCGCTAATCGCGGGGAGCGGGAGGCAAACGGGTTACACCAGGCAAGTGGGGAGGCGCAAAAAGCTTTTGCCGTCTCTATAAAGAGATAAGGCTTCTTTCTCTTTACCCACACCTTTCTCCTTCGCTAGCTCATTCCCCTCTTTTCGAGCCCTAACGCCCAAGCACTCTTCTTTTCCGCCAAAGAGAGGTTTTCCAAAGATGTCCGGATCCGGAGCAGGAGGCAGATGGATGGCCTCTACTGTCCGGGAGAAGGATATCAAAAAAGCTCCGGACGCCGGGTGTCAGCCCGAAGATCGGCCACCGTCTCCCACCGGCGGGACAGGTTGTCCCCACTCCGGAACCTCACGAGAGAGTCGTGTTCCTTCCCCACTTTGTCCGCGGGCTTGGGTTTCCCCTGCACCCATTTGTTCGCGGAGTCATGTATTACTACGGGATTGATTTTCATGATCTTTCCCCCAACTCCTTCCTCAATATCTCGACGTTCATCGTCGTGTGCGAGGCTTTTCTTCGGATCTCATCTCACTTCGGCCTATGGCAGAAGATTTTTAATGTGAAGCCCAAGGTGGTGAGTGGCGAATACGCCGAGTGCGGCAGCGCCATGGTTAGCAAGATGCCCAAGGCCGTTTGGCCGAAGGGCGCTTTCAACGAATCCGTCAAGGAGTGGCAACAGCAGTGGTTTTATATCACCGAACCACGCGGCAAAAAGTGGGCTCAGCTCTAGAGTTCATATCCGGAGCTCCTCTGCGGCTCACGTCCTGGCCCAAGAAGGGCCCGAACTGGTCATCATCCGATGAGCTGTCATTGCTCCAGACGCGCGTCCAGAGTGTGGTTGACAGGGACGTCAAACTCATTGACGTGGTCCAGGTGATGCTAGTTCGCCTGGTTCTCCCTTGTCAGCGCCGAGCCTGCACCTTGTGGGAGTTCGACCCAACCGAGCACCAAACCCTTCAGGAGCTCTACAACTCCTCCCACAAGGATATCTGGAAGGTGCTCTTCAAGTCCTTCAAATCGTGGTCGGGCTCCGCCGAGGACCGTGGGTATCAATTATCCCATGCTGCAAGCCCGGTAAGTTATAGCCACGCTCTGTCCATCCACGCTTCGGTTGGCATGTCATGAGGGAGACATCTTAATCGTGTTTCGCCGTGACCTCAGGGATGGATAAAGAAGGTGGAGCGGATTCATTGTCCGGCCCGCTGCGGAGGAACGGCGAACCTCTTCGGCGAAGATCTGGTCCCGCGCTTACGAGGCGCCAAAGAAGGAGGCCTCCAAGAAGGTCAAGAAGACCCGGAGTGGCCTCCATCACCGCGAGGCCTCGGACGCAAAATCCGAAGACTCAAGCAACGCTCCTTCTTCGAAAGACGAAGAGGAAGAAGCAGAGGAGGACGAGCCTCACTCTGAAGGTGGGAAGAAGCGTGCAGCTTCCTCGTCCCTGGAGGCCGAATCGCCCAAGAGGAGAAAAGTCTCATGTCGGTGTCAAAACCGGCGGATCTCGGGTAGGGGGTCCCGAACTGTGCGTCTAGGCGGATGGTAACAGGAGACAATGGACACGATGTTTTTACCCAGGTCCGGGCCCTCTCGATGTAGGTAAAACTCTACTCCTGCTTGATTAATATTGATGATATGGGTAGTACAAGAGTAGATCTACCACGAGATCGGAGAGGCTAAACCCTAGAAGCTAGCCTATGGTATGATTCTTGTTCATCCTACGGACTAAAACTCTCTGGTTTATATAGACACCGGAGAGGGTTAGGGTTACATAGAGTCGGTTACAATGGGAGGAGATCTACATATCCGTATCGCCAAGCTTGCCTTCCACGCCAAGGAAAGTCCCATCCGGACACGGGATGAAGTCTTCAATCTTGTATCTTCATAGTCCAGGAGTCTGGCCAAAGGTCATAGTCCGCCATCCGGACACCCTAATCAGGACTCCTCGGTAGCCTGAACCAGGCTTCAATGGCGGCGAGTCCGCGCGCATGATTGTCTTCGGCATTGCAAGGCGGGTTCCTCCTCCGAATACTTCATAGAAGATTTTGAACACAAGGATAGTGTCCGACTCTGCAAAATAATTTCCACATACCACCGTAGAGAGAATAATATTCTCGGGGAAGCTGATTGTAACCCACGAACACCTATGGGACCGGCAGACCGAGTCCCTTTCGGTTCGATGGGGGGCGGAGATTGCACGAAGAGCAGATCGAGGCGAAACACACGAGCAGTTTACCCAGCTTCGGAGCTCTCCGGAGAGATAATAGTCCTACTGCTGCTTGTCTGATTGTATTGTGTTCTTTCTAGGGAGCGCTGAGAGCTACAAAACCCAGCGTGAGTGTCTCTGGTTTCGAATGAGTTGAACCGAACCCCCTCTACGTTGCGCATGGGCCTCCTTTTATAGGCTAAAGGGGTCACCAACAGGTGGCAACGTAGACAAGGGAAAAATGGGAAAGTGAGTTGCGGTTGGTACAGCTACTTTGTACAGTGTATTCTACCTAACTCTGATGGCAAGGGACAAAAGCATTAAATGCCCGTCCATGTCGCCTAATGAGGCAATGAGGACCGTCAGAGCACCACCGCTTGCCACGATGGCAGTCTTGTCGTGCCGCCATCGCTGCTCTCCGCTGGCGCGCCTGACCTCTTGACACGCAGCGCTGGGGAATGGTCCCATGGCGACACGTTGGTGGATGAGCTGGAGCGGAGATAAAGAGTGGTTGCCTGCCGCGGCAAGTGCCTTGCCGCGGCTGAATCCTTGTCGCGTTCGGAAGCTTGTCGCTCACCGAGCCTTCCCGGCAAGCTCCTCTTGCCGGGGTCTTGTCTTCTGCGTGCCTTGAGTGGCCTTCCCGGCAAGCTCCTCTTGCCGGGGCCTTGTCACCTTGGCTTAAATACTTTGTTCTTGAATGGCTCCAAAGGAACCATGGAGGACCTTGGCGGTCACTAGGCAAGCCTTGCCACGGGGTGCTGCAACTGCCCGTGCACGAGTTCGGGATACTAGGGTACCCCTACTCTAGTACACCGGCAGAGCCCCGCCTGGGCCACACACAGTGCGAAGCGCTGTTGGGCCAGCCCAAAAAGCAGTCTGCAGACGCGCGGCCTAGATCACGCCGTAACCTGCTCCGGACCACCACGCCCCCACGAGCAGACGCATCGAGCGTGGCGTCATGGGAGAGATCGTGGGGGCTTTCTTTGGTGGAAGCGGGCGTCCGCCTCTCCCTCCTTATAAGCAGGGGAAGCAGGGGCAGGTCGCCTACCTCGCCATTGCTGTCCCATCTCGAAAACCACCGCTCCCCCTTCTTCTCTAGTCCGAAGAGAGCAACGCTCCGCCCCATCGCCACCAGCGCCATCAACGCCGTCGGTCTCCTCCACCACCTCCGCCATGGCTCAAAGCCGACAAAGGAAAGGCGTGAAGTCGGCGAGGCGCATGCTCGCGGCGCTGCGAAGGAGCGGGCCGTCTTCCCCACTCGGCGCAAAGGAGCCGAGGAGGCTACTACCTCTTCGGTCGACGGAGACGCAGCGCATCCAGCGCGAAGGTACTCTCGGCCGCCGCAGATCAGAATTGGTTCCGGCGGGTACCTTCTTCACGCTCTTCTTCTATTGCGGGCTCTGCCCGCCTTCTATAAATTCTTCTGCGATATCATGAACACCCACGGGCCGCCTCCTTGATTTCACCCCAATGCTGTCGACCATGGCAGTTTCGCACACCTTGCGAAAACTTTGTCGGAATCCATCCAAGCGTAGCACTCTTCCGCCACTTCTTCATGCCCCGTCGAGAGAGGAGAGCCACTTGCCGGAGGGATTGCTTGGATCTCAGGATCGGCAAGAAAAAAGCCTATCTGGAAGGAGAGCTCCGCAGCAAGTGGGAGGAGTGGAGAGCCGATTGGTGTTGGATCGTTGAGGAGAACCCGCAGCCCTTCACTTGGCGCCAAACTCCCATAGTCTTGGCAACGATTGGAGCAACTTGGCGCGGAGAATGCTAGGTTCAAGATTGTTGTGACCGGATCTTGCGCCTCGGGCTTGCCCGACTCACCGTAGGCGCTGTTGGCGCAGATTTCCTTCGCGCGCGACGCTTCCCTTGCAGGAGAGGAGGAGACCTGCGGGAGTTCCAAAATCGGCGGACATCATGAGGCTGCGCCCAGGCCTCAACCGGAATTTCACCGTCTTGGAGTTGGATGCGATGCTCTTGGAGCTGTTCAAGCATGACCCCGATCACCCAGTGGTTTAGGTTGCGAAGGAGTCGTCCCATTGTGCAACAACTCTTCGCTCGACCGCATTCGTGCAATGATGCCGCCAGCGATTCGCATGGGATCGTTCCAACTGGCAAGAGCTGCAGACGACATCGTCGCGGCAGTTCTTGACAGCTTGGAAGAAGTGCCGATCCGCCCTGACGAGCAGAAGAGGCTCACCCGTGACACCACCGATGAGGAGATGCAGCGCGCCGCCACCACAGCTGGAGGAGGCGGCAGCAGCTGCTGCCTGGCGGTCGGGTTCACCGTGGAGGAGGCGAGCAGCAGAGGCGGCAAGCCTTGCCGTCGAAGGAGCTTGCCAGCGAGGAGGAGCAGGCCGAGCCGAAGTTGAGCGAGCGAGCCTGCCGAGGGCGCCGCCTCCACACCTTCAAGTAGCTTGCCATGAAGCGCAGCCACAGCTCCACCAAGAAGGCGTCTTGAAGGCGGGGAAGTGACAGGGCGGCAGACGGGCCAACAGCCGCAGCACCGTGCGGCAGCTCCATCGCGAAAGCATTGTTGCCGCTGAGCACCCACACCGCTGCAACAATCGAGGCGGGATCCTCTCGAGACACCGCTGCCATCCCGCCAAGCGGTCCAGAGAACCTACTCCTCCGTCTCTTCGCACCGGGCGAGCCGGAATTTGATCTCTCCGCTCAGCTCGGCGAGGAAGAAGAAGAAGAGTAAGCTTCTATGCTGTGCTTGTATTTCTTCAATTTGGGTGCTTTGTCTTGTATCCGATTTGCTTCATTCGAACTCTTTCCTTTTGTGACGTTGGCCCGAAGGCGTCGAGAGAGCCAAGACCACAGTGGTTGTCATCGAGGATGATCCCCCGTGCAAGCAGGAGGCGTCTGAGACCCCCTTGCGGACCCGCAACCCTTCCTCTAAGCAGCCCCCAGCACAGCCCCTAGCGTAAGTATATGTTTTACTTCTTACGGTTAGGTGTGCATGGGTGCTCCTTCTTTGCTGATATCTGACTTGTTGATTTGTGTAGGAGCAGAGCAGCCTCATCAGGAGTGCCGGAAGCTGCTCCCGAAATACCATCTGCTCGACTTCACCGCCAAGGAGGATTCTCCGGCAAGGGCGTTCTCCGGCAATAGAGACTTCTCCGACAGGGACAGCACCAGTGATCCTCCGGTGGTGAGACCATGGCTGCAGATCCCATCGCAGTAACCCTCTTGCTGAAAATTTCCCTTGGGTTCTTTTTCTTACGTTCTTCTTTTGAACATTTGCTTGACTGTTCTTTCTTTTTTCTGGTCGTCCGATCCATCCGCCGCTGAGCCGATGGAGACCGAGGTCGCCAGCGAGGAGGGTGCGTGGCAACACCGACGACGTCGCCACCATGGAGGAAGATTTGGCGCCGATGGGTCCGCCGGCGAAGAGGCCGCCAAGGCTGCCGCCCGCAAAGGCTGGCGAGGGTCAGCAATCGTGACCGACGACCACGAGGCCGCAGAGGCGCCAGTGCACGCCGACCGCTGATCCCTCCACCACCGATGCAGCGTCGAGCTCGAAGAGCCCTGGCCGGCGCTTATCGAAGGCGGCGATGGCATCTTCATCAAGCTCCCCAGGCCTCGAGCTCAGGGCGCCGGTCGAAGGAGAGACCTTGACGGAGCTGCTCGCCTCCAGCTGGGTTGACGCTGGTGGATCGCCAGACAGCAGCAATGGCGAAGTTCGAGGAGGAGCAGCTCTTGAAGAAACTCTTGTCGCTCTACCGCGCCCGACAAGCCAAGTTGGAGTCCGGAAGCACTTGTCGCGAGGGCGGGAGCAGACATGGAGAAGCCTTGAGAGAAGAGCTCCGGGGCGCCAACCAAGAAGCTCTCCGGAACATAGCAGAAGAGCGGGAGCGACTCGCTGAAGAGCGCACATCCTTCATCTTTGAGAAGGCTGAGGTCGAGGAGCAGCAACGGCTTGCTGCCGAGAAGCTATCTGCGCAAGAAGGCGAGTTGGCGCAGCGGAAGATCAATCTTGACAGCTATGAGGAAGAGCTTGCGCTGTGCGAGCAATCAATTGGCGGAGCTCTCAAGGAAGCAAAGATGCCGCTGCAGCTGCCGAGGCCGCCAAGAAAGAGTTGGAGACAAAGGTGGCGCAGCCTGGAGGCCGATCTGAAGAAGAGCGGCGAGGAGCTTGCTGCACTCAAGCCTGGCCGAGAAGGACGCCTATACTCTTGGCGAGCTGCGGGGCCGTCTCGCCGAGAGGAGCAAGGAGCTCGACGCCGCCAAGGACTCCAAGGCAGATCTTGAGCTGAAGCTGACCACCACGATGCAGATTGGACGGCGCCAAAGAGCGGCGAGGTGGGCCTGTTGGAGAAGATCAAGGCCAACGAGGAGCTGCCGGCGAAGTGCTCTGCCGCCTGGAGCACCTTCGGGGAGAATGTGGAGCTCTGGATGAAGGTCTTGTGAATATCGCCGCCGCCATCGACAAGGAGCTGACAGAGCTGGGGATGGTGGATCTCGGTACTCCTCGACAGCGTCTCAACCCAGCGCCAAGCTCAGCTTGTTCCTCAAAGGCGTGGTGGCGGCTCTCCAGCGACTCGGAAGAGATCCCAAAGCAGCTGGCCGAGGAATCGCGCCGGATCTGCGCGGAGCTCTCGAAGGTGTTGATGAAGGTGGCCTTCCGCAATCCAGGCCTCAACCTTGGGCGTCCTCGGATCCCTGCCGCCGGATGCCGATGTGGCGGCGCTCAAAGCCCTTGTCGCACCCATTGTGGACAAGGTGGGCAAGATCAAGCGGGTCGATGGCGATCGCGTAGATTAGGCCATGATTTTATCTTTCCCTTGTCGCTGCTGATCATGTTTAGGAGAACAATTTATTAGATCTGCGACAAGCTATTTTGTAATATAACTCTATCTTAGGCAATGATTGCAATGTTATTTCCTTTACTTGATTCCTTCCTTTGTATGTTTGTGCCTTACGCTTTTAGGGAACTTGTCGGCGCGGGCACCTTTTGCATGCGCCGAAAGTGCGGAACGTCAGCAGCCTGCTGGCGGTGCTGCCTCCGACAAGCAACCTTGTCGCAACTAGTTGCAGCTCACTTAAGTTGTTGAGCGGACTCGAAACAAAGTAAGGGCGCGACTAGCTACGAGTTGGTTCCTCCGCGCACAGGTTTTCCATACAAAGTACTATCGTTCGAGGAAGATAACTTAAAATTTTAAAAATTGATCGCTCAAACTTTGGCAACTTAGCTTTTCTGTCGTTTGCTTCCCGATAAGGTGAAACTTCCTCGAGCAACGCTTGGTCCATGGCATTATCTTCTCCTCCCCCCTGGTCAACTTGTGTGCGAGGGAACCTTCCTTTCTTTGAGAAAGAGAAAGAAGAGAAAATAAAGTTATGGAGCCTTGTGGCTCGTTATTGCTTACCGGGTGTAGGTGCTGCACAAAGCGTCAGACAAAACATGCAATAAAATTATGAAAGCATGAAATTGACAAGTTGTGCGCAACACATGAGCTTTACTTATGCACGGGGTCTGCGCCCGGCTTTGTACAAAGGATTACGTGCAACATCGGCAAGACTTGTACAAAAGTGGTTGCGGAACAGGTTCGACAACGCTTCTCTGGGTAAAACTTACGAAGATGCTCAATGTTCCGGAGTTGCTCACGGAATGCCATCTTCGGTCTCAAAGCGGACAGCGCCGAGCCTAGTGACTCGTTTCACCCGATAAGGGCCTTCCCTTGGCGTCAACTTGTTGGAATTCTTGGCGGACTGAAGCGCCGAAGAACAAGGTCACCTTCCTCGAGACTTCGGCGTTAACTGCGGCTATGGTAGCGCGCAAAGCTTGCTGGTAACGAGCAGCTCGTCAAAGACTGAAGACGGTCCTCCTCAAGGAGCAGCGTCATCTTGTCGCAGCTGCTCTTGCTCAAGCTCATCATAGCGAGCACTCGAGGTGACCGAATCTGAGTTCCGTGGGAGAACTGCCTCTGCTCCATAGACTAGAGCGAAAGGTGTCGGCGGTGGCTCGATTTGGCGTCGTCTGATCGACCAAAGAACCACCGCAGCTCCTCAATCCGTTTCTTCCACACTTGTGTAGCACGTCGAAAGTTCGGTCTTGAGCCCACGCAGCACTTCAGCATTCGCCCTCTCTGCTTGACCGTTGCTTCTCGGATGAGCAACAGAAGCAAAGCAGACCTTGGCGCCAAGATCTTGGACGTACTGCATGAAGGTGTGGCTCGTGAACTGTGTGCCGCTGTCGGTGATGATCCTGTTAGGAATTCCAAAACGGCAAACAATCGACCTGAAGAACTTGACCGCTGACTGTGCTGTCACCTTCCTCACTGCTTCCACTTCCGGCCACTTTGTGAACTTGTCGATCGCGACATACAAGTACTCAAAGCCCCCGACAGCTCGGGGAAAGGGGCCGAGAATGTCGAGCCCCCAGACCGAAAATGGCCAGGATAAAGGGATCGTCTAGAGAGCTTGAGCTGGTTGGTGTATCTGCTTGGAATGGAACTGGCACGCTTCACACTTGGTTACTTGTGCAGTTGCATCCTGGAGGGCTGTCGGCCAGAAGAAACCTTGGCGGAAAGCTTTGCCGGCAAGTGCTCTTGCGCCAATGTGGTGACCACATATGCCTCCGTGTATCTCTGCCAACAGCTTCATCCATCTTCCCGTGAATACACTTCAATTTCACACCGTTGAGTCTTCTTCGCACAGCGTCTTTGTCGACAAACTGGTACATACTTGACTGCCGGGCTACTCTCTTCGCTTCTTCTTGCTCTTCGGGAAGTTCTCATGTCTGAAGGAAACGGACAATCTGCTGTGCCCATGCTGGAGCTTGCGGCTCGACAACAAGGACTAAAGGTACATATGCTGCTGCGGGAACATCCGCTTCTATGGCAAGAACCTGCGGCTCGGCCGGAGCTTGATGTTCCCCGTCAAGCTTGCCGGAGCAAGACTTGTCGGGAGCGTCTGCTTCAACGAAACAAACCCTAGGGCTTGTCGGAGCAGACTGCTCCTCAGCACTCTTGGTGTTGATCCTGGGGACCTTTTTGGTGGCGGCTTCGGGAAGCTCTGCCGGAAAATAGTCACCAGAGATCAACTTCCTCTTCTTGTTCTGTCCAGTTGATGGCGTTACAGTCGGTTGAGTCAGCTTGAGCACAAAAATCCCTGGTTCCACAGGTAACTTAAGTGCGGCGCACTTCGACAGACCATCAGCAATATCATTCTGAGCTCTTGGAACATGTTCCATCTGCAGGCCGTCAAAGTGCTCTTCTAGCTTTCTCACTTCATCAACGTAAGCTTCCATCAACGGACTCTGATAATCTTTGCTCACTTGACGGACGACAAGCTGCGAGTCACCCCTGACAATGAGCTTCTTTATCCAAAGGTCTACTGCGATTCTGAGACCGGCAAGCAAACCTTCATACTCTGCAGTATTGTTTGTCGCTTGCTCCTTGGGAAAGTGCATTTGGACTATGTACTTGAGGTGCTCTCCGGTGGGCGCGACAAGCAGTACGCCCGCACTGGCGCCTTGCAGCGAGAAGGCAACATCAAAGTACATCAGCCACTCTTTGCTTGCTTCCTTGACGGGATGCTCGTCTCGAATTTCTTCATCCTGCGTTGGCGTCCATTCGCTATGAACTCGCCAATGCTCGCTGGATAGTTGAAGTGCTTTGAACTTGAGGCCAAAGCTTGACAATTCCGATGCCCACTCGACAATCCTGCATGTTGCTTCGGATTTTGCAATATCCTCTTGATGGAAAGCGAGTGACGATGTTATCTCATGTGCTTGGAAGTAATGGCGCAGCTTTCTCGAGGCCATGAGGAGGCCGAAAAGCAATTTTGCACACCGTAGTACCTTGACCTAGCCCCCGCTGAAGGGAACCGACAAAGTAAACTGGGTGCTGCACCATCCTTTTCTCGTATCTTCTCTTGCGCTCGCAGATCCATCGTTATCGGGACCAGCTCGCCGGTGAAGCCCCCTGCTTGTCGCTGGATGCATCTGCCTTGGTTGCCGGCTCATCATCTGCCTCCCTCTCCGCTACTAACGCACCACTAACCACTTGATTGGTTGCCGCTATATATAGCAGCAACTTCTCTTGTGGCCTAGGTGCGACAAGTATTGGAGTGGAGGACAGGTACCTCTTTAAGTCCTGCAGCGCAGCCTCCGCTTCGGGAGTCCATTTCATTGGACCTGCCTTTTTCAAAATCTTGAAAAATGGCAGGGCGCGTTCAGCAGACC
The DNA here is from genome assembly GCA_021605205.1 of Aegilops longissima. Taxonomy (NCBI): domain Eukaryota; kingdom Viridiplantae; phylum Streptophyta; class Magnoliopsida; order Poales; family Poaceae; genus Aegilops; species Aegilops longissima. The sequence continues at coordinate 213,096,400 of CM038679.1, read as the reverse complement.
TAGAGATAAACCTGCTGAGAGCAGCCATGCAACCGGCAAGTCTTCGTACATCCTTGACGCGCTTTGGTGCTTCAATCTGCTCAATGGCCTTGATCTTGTCGGGATTGGCTTCAATTCCCCGCTGCGACACGAAGAACCCGAGAAGCTTGCCGGAAGGGACTCCAAACACGCACTTCTCGGGGTTGAGCTTGAGGTTGATCTTGCGCAGATTTGCAAAGGTCTCATCTAAATCTTGAACCAGAGTTGCCCTGTCCTTGCTTTTGACCACTATGTCATCCATGTAGGCTTCTACATTTCTGTGCATTTGCGGCTCAAAAGCGTCATGGACTACTCTTGCAAACGTTGAACCAGCATTCTTTAGCCCAAAAGGCATCCGTATAAAACAGTATGTGCCACATGGGGTGATGAATGCGGTTTTCTCTCATCCTCTTCGCCATGAAGATCGATGATATCCCGAGTATGCATCAAGAAATGAAAGCAAATCACATCCAGCCGTGGAGTCAACAATCTGGTCGATCGCTGCAAAGGAAATGGGTCTTTGGGACACGCTTTATTAACATCTGTGAAGTCGATACAAAGTCTCCATTTCCCATTTGCCTTGATACAACTACTGGATTGGCCAACCACGTAGGGTGGAGCACTCCTCGACAAGGCCCTGCTTCGGTTTCTTGATCTCTTCGCAATGAACTCTTGGCGCCCACCGCTCGCTTCGACGTTACGCTTGGACGGGTCGCGTATGAGGACAGACAGCTAAGTGGTGCTCAATTACTTTGGGAACACCGGGATGTCGACGGTTGCCATGCAAACACGCCGACGTTCGCCCATGAGAGCAACGCAGCGCCTTCCTATTTAGGGTCGAGAGTGGCACTGATGGTGAAGGTACCACCAGTGTCGTCCTCCTTGGCGGGCACCTTCTTGGTCTTTGGTGGAGCTGCCATCATCTTATTACACTTGCCGGTGGAGCTCGATGGTGCGTCCTCGACGGTAGCGCAGCACTCCGAAGAGGTGCGCTTGCCGGAGTGGGCATCAGAGCTCTTGCCGGACTTGGTCTTCTTCTTCCCCCCCGGGAGCTTCAGCGGCAAGTGATTTGCTATCTGTTGCAGCTGCTGCCTCCTGGTAAATCTTGTCGGCGCAGATAAGAGCATCCTTCTTGTCGCCATGGACAGAAATGACACTTATTGGGCCTGGCATCTTGAGCAAGTTGTATGCGTAATGAGAGGTCGACATGAACTTGGCGAGTCTTTGGACGACCAAGTATCCCATTGTAAGGCAATGGAAAATCAGCAACGTCAACGTGACCCTCTCGATCCTGAAGTTTAGCTCGCTGCCAAATGTTACCGACAACGTGATCTTCCCCTTCGCTTGCTCCTTCCAGGTTGATTCCTTGGAAGGTGCCGTCTCTTCGAGCTCATTGTCGAGGATCCAAGCTTCGAGCACCATGGAGGAGATCAGGTTTAAGCCGCCCCGCCGTCAACAAGCATCTTGGTGACCTTAAGGTTGCGGATAGTTGGTGAGACCAACATCGGCAGAAGCACCGCATCGCGATTATGCGATCGGGGTGGTCCTCAATATCAAAGATGATAGGCGTCTTGGACCATTTCGTAGGCTTGCG